>SJYA01001550.1:56771-192960 GCA_006410615.1 Neotragus moschatus | reverse complement strand
TGATACAGAAACTTGCTATTTGTTCTTCCTTTTAGTGAGTTATGACCTGTTTCGATGTCCCAAGAAGTGCAAAGCCTCACCTCCTCTGACCCCGTTGGTCAATTCTGCTGAGACTGTCTCGGATGAGTGGCCTCTGCTCCATGTAGCCCTCCCTAATTTTGATATTTCAGTGGTGATATTTCAGGCATTCTCTCCCTTCTGTTTTTTTTCTTTAACTCTTTGGAGTTTGACATTCCCTGTACTTGAGGGGTTTTAGAAAGTCAGTTATGCTGGCTCTGAAGACATCAAAACTGACCTGGAGCTCTCTGGAGAGCACGACATTGGAGAGATCCAGAGGGGCAGGGCTGTAGCTGTTGCCCTAGGGAAGTAAAGGCAGAATCATTCTTATCAGCATCCCCAACGTCAGTGGCCAAAGGTATGTCCCAAAAGATTCCCAGGGCTCCTGGATGGTGAGCCTCGTCTCTGCTACCTGAGGAGAGCATTCCCAGGGCTCATGGGTGGTGAGCCTCATCTCTGCTCCCTNTTGCCCTAGGGAAATAAAGGCAGAATCATTCTTATCAGCATCCCCAACGTCAGTGGCCAAAGGTATGTCCCAAAAGATTCCCAGGGCTCCTGGATGGTGAGCCTCGTCTCTGCTACCTGAGGAGAGCATTCCCAGGGCTCATGGGTGGTGAGCCTCATCTCTGCTCCCTGGGGAGAGCATTCCCAGGTTCTCCATGAGTTCTACTGGCCGAGCACTGGCCTTTGGGTGTGATGGTCCTACCTGGCTGGCCTGGGACACGCTTCGAAGCTTCTCATTTTCCCGCTGTTGAACCAGAGCTTCTCCCTCTTTGGTCCTCTCTACAGTCCAGCCCACAGCCAGCATGGTTTTCAGGGACTCTCTGGCAGGCCAGCGATAAATTTCCTTCTCCTGGAAGAACATTGGAGCAGAAGAGCTGTGCAGGGCAGGCTCCAGCACTCTGGCTGGCCTGCCTCCTGGAAAAGAAGTTGGAGCCCACAGCAGAGGGGGCTAATTGGCTTAAGCTTCCTCTTATTGGGTCAAAATACCCTCTGCAGCATCCCATCTGAAACACGTCCTCAGCCTTTGGGAGTTTTTTAAGTAAAAGACGCTACAGTCTCCGGCTTTGAAGGGGAATGTGCCAGACATTACCCACAGTTTGTGGTTAAAGAGAAGCAAGAAGACGACAATGAATCCTCCCTTCCCCTCTCCCCACCCCATTCCCTCCAGCACTGCCGCCTCCGCCTCCTCCAGGCAGCGCTTACTGCGCAAGCGTCACCCGCCTGGGCCCCGCCCCTTTCTCTCAACAGTGACTTCCGTTCTCTGGTAGGTGTTTAAGATGGCTCACGTCAAAATGCGTCTGCACAAAGCTCTCCTCTGAGCTTGGGAAACAGATTTCCTTAGATGTACAATTCTCTTTTGAGTCATACATAATTTTATAGCCAGTGAATATGNCAGTCTCCGGCTTTGAAGGGGAATGTGCCAGACATTACCCACAGTTTGTGGTTAAAGAGAAGCAAGAAGAAGACAATGAATCTTCCCTTCCCCTCTCCCCACCCCATTCCCTCCAGCACTGCCGCCTCCGCCTCCTCCAGGCAGTGCTTACTGCGCAAGCGTCACCCGCCTGGGCCCCGTCCCTTTCTCTCAACAGTGACTTCTGTTCTCTGGTAGGTGTTTAAGATGGCTCACGTCAAAATGCGTCTGCACAAAGCTCTCCTCTGAGCTCNGAAGCAAGAAGACGACAATGAATCCTCCCTTCCCCTCTCCCCACCCCATTCCCTCCAGCACTGCCGCCTCCGCCTCCTCCAGGCAGCGCTTACTGCGCAAGCGTCACCCGCCTGGGCCCCGCCCCTTTCTCTCAACAGTGACTTCCGTTCTCTGGTAGGTGTTTAAGATGGCTCACGTCAAAATGCGTCTGCACAAAGCTCTCCTCTGAGCTTGGGAAACAGATTTCCTTAGATGTACAATTCTCTTTTGAGTCATACATAATTTTATAGCCAGTGAATATGCATATAAAGATATACTTATCATCCTTTACCTGTGACAGTAAACCTAAAGCCTACAGAGAACTCTTATTGATGGCAAGATAGGAATTCAGAGTTAAGCTGAACCAAATCTCATAATTAACAAAGCAAACCAAACTATGAGACCTGTTCATATTTCCCTGGGGATTCTCTTCTCTGTTCCTGTCATCCTTCATGTTTGGAAGTCCTTTCCATCTGAATTCATGTCTCCCCCACAAAAAAATCTAACAGAATAATCCCCCCAGTAATCTAACAAAAGCACTTCCTATTTCAGTTGCCAAGTGAACCACCAAATGTATTTTGGTCCAGCTTCTGAGTGCTGACCAGTGTTTCTTTCTCCAACGGGCTCTTCGAAGTTGGTCCTGGGCCGTGGGTCATAGGCCAACTCCTGAGGAGCTTCTCGAGTCCTGAAAAGTCTCTAAGGAGCTGGACCGTGAATGTGCCCTCAGCTCCTCTGCTGGGATATCATTCCCGGGGAAGGGAAACCAGCGTGGCCACTCAGCGGTCCTTACCTTCTCGGTTAATGTCTTGAAAGGCCGGATCAATGGATGGGTCTTCACATTTTCATCCAGGGAAATTCCGTATTTCCATCCATTCTGACTCTGTAGAAACGTTCTCAGTTCAAATACCCTTGGCATCCTGAGAGCCCTGCTATGTGACCCACAGCCCAGCTTCTATTTTCACTGAACAAATAGAAAAATGGAATGTGACAGAGCTTGGAAATTTCCCCCCAAAATATCTAATTGATCTTTTAAGGCTGTCAGGCTCTCTGCCCCCTGAGTTTTGAACCCTGCTCCTTTATTTCTTCCTGTTTTAGTGGCTGTCCCCTCCACTTACTTGCTTGTGTTTCAGGCCCTCTAGAGACAGAAAGGATACTTCACCCCAGAACAATGCTTTTCAGGTCAATGTGTCACAATTACCGGCAAGGACAGGTGTCAAGGCTGAGTGCTTGTGATAAATGGACCTACTGGCCATGGCACGGAGGGAGCTGATTTGGTTTGTTCCCCTTGCCCGCCACGCCCAGAGCAAAACTGTAGCAAAACATGTTTCCTAGAATCATAGAAGTTGACGAATTTCAAAAATCATTCAACGAACATTGGTTGAGTGTCTACGACAGTAGGCTGTAGACTCTGTCCCAGGCACTGTGGATACAGAGATGTCAGAGTCTGTTTTTCATAACCTCACCGCCCAGAGACTTCTGGATGGTCTTTCTCAGTCTCTGCTTCTTCCCACTTGTTAATGTGGAGTTTTTCAAGCTTGTGTCCCTTCTCAGGGCACACTATTCCTGGGGGTACGTAATCTAGGCCCCGGTCCATAAGTAAATGAATACCAAATCAGTATCTGCAGTCCAGATCCATAACTTCTACACCTATCTGAGCTCTGCTTGGATGTCTGCAGGCACCTCTCAACAGGTCAGAAGGAGAACCCAGCACTGCACTTCTCTAAATGTCTCTTGTTCTTGGGTTCCCTGTATCTCCATGAACAGCATCAGCCTACACTCACTTTCCAAGCCAGAAACGTGGGAGCCTTCCTCAACATCCTCTTTACTCTGTACCTGTTCATATGTATTCAACCTCTCAGACCTATCATCTGCCTAGCCCTCACTTGTTTGCCAGTGCTTTGGCCCAGGCTGCCATCGCTCTCCACTGGAGGAGGAAACGGCAACCCACTCCAGTATTCTTGCCTGGGAAACTCCATGAACAGAGGAGCCTGGTGGGCTGCAGTCCATGGGGTCACAAAGAGTCAGACATGACTTAGCAACTCAACAATAAGAAGCCACCTTTGGGCATTTTCAGGTGGCTCAGTGGTAAAGAATCTGCCTGCCATGCAGGAGTTGTGGCTGTGATCACTGGACTGAGAAGATCCTCTGGAGAAGGAAATGGCAGCCCACCTAGTATTCTTGCCTGGGAAATCCCATGGACAGAGGAGCCTGGTGAGCTAGAGTCCATGGAATCTCGAAAAGTCAGACATGACTTAGCAGCTAAACAACCATCAGCTGTCACCTGGATTACTGCAGCTGCTTCCTATGTGGTCTCCCTGCCTCCAGTCTTGCCCTCTCTAATGGATTCCATTTTCAATACCACTGTTGGGTGATTTTTATAAAATACTCTGATCAGGGCACTCTGCTGGTTTAAAATTTTCTGATTCACAACTGCTATCACGGTAAGAATCCAAGCTCTTTCTGGCCTCTATGGCTGCAGCAAAGAGCTTGTTGGACCCTTTAGGCTTGTGTCCTGCCTTTCTGCTCCTGCCCTATTCTGTGACCCCATCATGTTGAACCAAACTTCCTTGAAAGCCACCACACACTCTTGCCTCTCAGGGTCTGCACCCATTGCTTCCACAGTCTACACAGCATTTGTTCCCCTATGTCTGAACAATGTTTTCTATCACATACTGTACATGTCATCAGCTCAAAGAAGCATTCCTGGACCCCCTGCTACTGGGCTGGGGTCTCCTCCAGATGCTCTCACCCAGTGTTCATACCCATCACAGCACAGCACAACCTATACAATGGCTGGTTCATTTAGGTCAAGGACTCCACAGACTGTGGGCCCTTGAAGGCAGGGGAAAGTACTCTTCTCCTTGTCAGATTATCAATGCCCACCTGGCAACAGCGAGCAAATGTGAAGCTTCCAGGATAGTGGAAAAGAGAGATTCATCAAATACCATACCAATAAATGCATAGCTCATAACTGGTGTATATAAATGGATAACTATTATGAATAGAACCATATCAGACTGCCCTAAAAATACTGTGAAGGAAAATAGCAAGGTGCTAAGAGGGCCTATATTTGAGAAATCAGGGAAAGAGGCGTCCTAGGAATTCATACTTGGACAGATTTTGAAGGAGGAATTGATGAATGGTGTTTTCACATGAGTANTTGGACCCTTTAGGCTTGTGTCCTGCCTTTCTGCTCCTGCCCTATTCTGTGACCCCATCATGTTGAACCAAACTTCCTTGAAAGCCACCACACACTCTTGCCTCTCAGGGTCTGCACCCATTGCTTCCACAGTCTACACAGCATTTGTTCCCCTATGTCTGAACAATGTTTTCTATCACATACTGTACATGTCATCAGCTCAAAGAAGCATTCCTGGACCCCCTGCTACTGGGCTGGGGTCTCCTCCAGATGCTCTCACCCAGTGTTCATACCCATCACAGCACAGCACAACCTATACAATGGCTGGTTCATTTAGGTCAAGGACTCCACAGACTGTGGGCCCTTGAAGGCAGGGGAAAGTACTCTTCTCCTTGTCAGATTATCAATGCCCACCTGGCAACAGCGAGCAAATGTGAAGCTTCCAGGATAGTGGAAAAGAGAGATTCATCAAATACCATACCAATAAATGCATAGCTCATAACTGGTGTATATAAATGGATAACTATTATGAATAGAACCATATCAGACTGCCCTAAAAATACTGTGAAGGAAAATAGCAAGGTGCTAAGAGGGCCTATATTTGAGAAATCAGGGAAAGAGGCGTCCTAGGAATTCATACTTGGACAGATTTTGAAGGAGGAATTGATGAATGGTGTTTTCACATGAGTACATGGCATCCAGTCCCATCATTTCATGGGAAATAGACGGGGAAACAGTGGAAACAGTGTCAGACTTGATTTTTCTGGGATCCAAAATCACTGCAGATGGTGACTGCAGCCATGAAATTAAAAGATGCTTACTCCTTAAGAAAAGAGTTATAAGAAAAGTTATGACCAACCTAGATAGCATATTCAAAAGCAGAGATATTACTTTGCCGACTAAGGTCCGTCTAGTCAAGGCTATGGTTTTTCCAGTAGTCATGTATAGATGTGAGAGTTGGACTGTGAAGAAGGCTGAGCACCGAAGAATTGATGCTTTTGAACTGTGATGTTGGAGAAGACTCTTGAGAGTCCCTTGGACTGCAAGGAGATCCAACCAGTCCATTCTGGAAGGAGATTGGCCCTGGGATTTCTTTGGAAGGAATGATGCTGAAGCTGAAGCTCCAGTACTTTGGCCACTTCATGTGAAGATCTGACTCATTGGAAAAGACTCTGATGCTGGGAGGGACTTGGGGCAGGAGGAGAACGGGACGACTGAGGATGAGATGGCTGGATGGCATCACTGACTCGATGGCCGTGAGTCTGAGTGAACTCCGGGAGTTGGTGATGGACAGGGAGGCCTGGCGTGCTGCGATTCATGGGGTCGCAAAGAGCCGGACACGACTAAGCGACTGAACTGAACTGAACAGATGGGTACCTGGCTCAGACAAGGTGAATCCAGGCTTATGGAGAGAGAGAGAGAGACAGAGTGTGCGTGTGCATGCATGCGTGTGTGTGTGTGTGTGTGTGTGTGTGTGATGGGGTGGGGTGGGGTGCAGAAGGGAGGGAAGGAATGAGCCTAAATAGGAGGCATGTGGTTGGAAGGCAGAAGATGAGGGGAGAGAGATGAGGCTAGAGATGGTGGCAGGGTCTCTCAGACCACAAAAAGGATTTTTGCTTTTCCATTAAAATCGTTACAAGCTATTAAGGGATTTTAACAAGGAAAAGGGACTGGCCTGGAGAACATGAACCGTCTGGGGGAATCTGACCAAACCTGCATACTGCAACCATTGCTTGTCAGTAGCATGAAGAGCAGACTGGAGAAAATACACATGGGCAGACTAGTTGAAAGGTCACCACATTGTCTGGGCAAAAGATGAGTGTAGCCTGGTCTAAAACCGTGGCTTGGACAGAGAGAACTATATAAATTCGGGAGTGACTAAAAAGGTAAACTGCCTGTGACCTAGGGATGCACTGGATGATTCATGGAGGTGTCCCTGTCGCCAAGTCGAAGCTGCCCAGATGGGCATATGGAGTGCTGAGAAAGCACAGATGCTCTAGTGCAACAGTCAGCAAGCTACAGACAGCCCTTGGGCCAAACCCAGCTGAGTCCCTGTTGTAGAAATGCAGTTTTCACTGTATTACACAGGCCGCTCCTTCATTTACATGTTGGCTACGGCTGCTTTTGCACTACCACAACAGAGATGAGTAGTTGCAATGGAGATGGTCTGGCCCACGAATCCTAAAATGGTTATTATCTGGCCCTTCATAGAAAAGGCATGCCAACCTCTGTTCTAGAATCATGAGCCCATTCTACAGATACAATGATCGTTGTCGTCATGAGCCCTAAACAGTAGCTCAGGAAAGAATCAGAGCTGAGCCCAGCTCATGACGGAGGCTGAGCCAAGGCTTCAAGCTATATCTCATCCAGCGTGCGACCAGGGAGGTGGATTCTGCAGTCGTGCTGTGGAGGTGGGTCCACCGTTTCGGGCTGTAAACTGCAGCTGAGCAATGGCCCCAGTGCTTAACTGGCTGCCTACAGGACTCCGGGATGGCTTTGGCACATTCCTTTCCTTTTGCCTGCCAGCATTAAAGGGCTGACAGAGCAATTAAACTTATTAAGCAGCCTGACCTCATGTGGTGAAGAATTTTAAACACCAGATGGACGGGCTTATTAATAAGGGAGAGTCTGGAAGTTCCAGCACTCCCTGTCATGGGAAGATGGGTGTCCTCCCTAGACCAAAATTCAGCTTGCCGGCAAAACATGAGAGTAAAGCTTTCCAGTCAATTTTCCCTTTCCTAATGCTACATTAAAAAAAAAATGGAATAAAAGCTTCTGGCCCCACATTAAGCATTTACGTCAAACATACAGAAGCATGTGCTTGAGCACCGACTGCAGGAAACGCAACGGGAAGAGAGACAGCAGCCCTCCCAGAATCAATCATTTCCTTGAGAGACAAGAAAAGCCGCACCAGCAGCTGCCACCACCTATTTCTCCGACCTCCACCATCCCTGGGAAATGGCCACTCAAAAATAATAAATGCTCTCGGCGTGGCAAGTCTGTCACTTAGACGCGTCAGGCAGATTTCCTGGACTGAACACTTTAATGTTCTTGGCTTGGTTATTTTTACCCCCCTGACAACTGTCGGCTGGATGATAATCCCTACCTTGTCACAGGCCCATTTATCGTGGGAGTGCTCAGCATACTTGGTGACGATGTATTCCAATTTTTCAGGCAAGGAGAAACTGTGAAAGGCGGGGAAAAATAAAATTACTACCTCCCCAAGCACTTCGGCCAGATGTGCCAAAAAGATAGTCAGAACTAACAGTCAACCGACAGAAGTTGGATGGGATCAACCTGCTGACTCCAGATTTGAAGCTCAACACCAGACTCGGTGGCCTTCCTGAGCTCCAGGGGTGGCATATTCAGGACCAGGTCACAGACACACCCACGGCTAATCAGAGGGCGGCTCTGCGGCAGCCTCTGCGTCTCAGGCGGCCTCCCTCCAGCTGCCCCAGGTTCCCTCGGCTCCTAAGAACCACTTCGGCTCCTGGGCCAGACCTGTCCTGGCCAGACTGTGAGAATGCATTCATCAAAGATACCGCCCTGCCATCTCACAACTCCAATTGGGGGACAGTAGGGGTGGCTAGCTAGAGTACCTAGGGATGCAAAATAGTGCCTGTCTACCTTTTGAAGTCTGGGGATTCATGCTTAAATTCTAGAATCACGACAGTCCAGTGGACATCTGTCATCTCTTAGCCCCACAGCTTCGATCCCTTCTGCTGGTAATACACCTTTGCTTCCCTTTAAGGGGCAAGTCTTCCTGCACTGTGGTCTTATGTGAATTGCCATTGAGGATTGGCTCTGAGGAGGCCAACTGGACTCATTCTCTCTGGAATTTGAATCTTTTTTCGGGGGAGGGCAGTGCTGTGCAGCTTGTAGGATCTCACTTCCCTGACCAGGTGCTGAACCCGGGCCACAGCAGAAAAAGTGCAGAAATCCTAACCATTAGACCACCAGAGAACTTGTAGTTTGATTCTTGAGTTGAGTGAGCCCAGGACAGCAAACTCTTCACAGTGACGCACCCAATGGGGACACCTGGAGAATGTCCATGTGGTCACTCTGCTTTAGTTCCTGTCCTTGCTGAGGCCTGCTTAGTCAGCCTTTCCCTAGATTTTAATAATGACCCTGTATCTTTTTACAATAAGGTCCTTTTCTGGTTAAGTTTTGGTCAGAGTTAGTCTTCATTACTCATCTTACCCAAAGAACCTCTGATGTCAGAAATCTATCTGCAGAAATCAGAGTTCTCAAATTAGCATGGAACAAGTCATCATTAGCACACAATTGCTAGAGTTTCACACTGTCTTATAATGTTTATAAAAGCGTCCATGTTGTCATACCTTTCGGCATCCTTTGGCCCACAGATGTTTTCATGGGGCCAAGTTCTCCAAAATCAATACCTGCCTTCCCTTTGGCCAGCCTGAAGGTATATCACATCCCTTACTTCTTTCTTACAGCAGGTTCAATTCTATTTCCCACCATTCATTCAGCTCAAGGTTCTGCTGATGGAATGTATATTTAATTTCCCCAAAGATGAATTTCATATGTTATCAAAACTGACAGCTCCAGAGAAAAGCTCAGACTATGGCTCTCATCTGAGAACTACTGCCGTAAAACAGAAGTCCAAGGGGTCCACAACAGGATGCCTGCTTTTCCCTGCTCATGCCACAGCAGGTTTGGAGCTTTTCACTGGAAATGGAGCTGGAGATGAAGCCTGTATGCCCCATGACCCATAATCATAATTGGGGCAGAATTGCCAAAGGCAAAATCGAGTAGCTCTTGTCTAATACTTTGTCCATGGCCTAATCACCACCAGTGAGGCATGCTGGAGAATCAGTGGGAGAAACTAAAAGGAATGACTATAGAGTCATTCCAAAAATCCAGCATTCATTGGTAAAGAGCAGGTCCAGTCTCTCAAAGAAGGACCCTCCCAGGCTGTTCTGCCTTCACATCCTCAAGTCTTGTGGGAGCTCAGCTGAGTGTGATTTAAGGAGGGGCTTTGATGTATGATGCTATTAGTATTGTACAGGCCTAATTCACAACGAGCAAAGATTTTGTCAAAAAACTCATTAATAAATTAATTGCATCATTTGTCAGGATACTTACAATGCCTCAGGAGACATATGTGGAGAGAATCCACTTTTTATAATAAACAAACCAACTCCACCCTCCAAAAAGAAGTGCAGAATAGAATATATACTTATAATAATATATAATTATAACAATTATAACATATAATCAGATATGGATGGATTAAACCTTCAGAAGTTGAGGTCAAAATCCAGCACCTGATGTGCTGGATGGCGAACAGCATTGGAGGGGAAGGGAGAGAAGGGAAGAAGTTTAAATTTCTGGCTTTCTTCTGAAAGAGAAACACTGGCCACGGGGTAAAATAGAGGACCAGCTGAGAGATGACTCTGGACTCACTTCACGGTGTTGATGGGTTTGGGGTCAAAGTTGCCATCTGCGTCCACTGAGACCTGTTTCTCCAATGTGGCTGAGATTCTGGTATCTAAATAATCTGGTGGCAGGGCCCCTGCTATTGCACTGAGACAGGGCAGGGCCATCCGGAAAAGATCTGGGTCATACCTCTGTGAGAAAAGACAAAGAGCATGTTAGCACAACACCAGAACCACAGCCACCGGCAGAACCACTCACCAACTGGCTGGAGGAAAAAAACCCCAAAAACCAACAGGTGCATTTTCCCAGGTTAACCAAAATGGGGAACACGTAAGACCTATAATGCACTCTGGTGGAAACTGAGGCATCCTTGTCACAGAAAAGTTACAGTCTGTAAAGCCTTCAAGTCACCATTTGCTGTAGGCTGAGGAACCTTAAATCCAAGTTTAAATCAGTATCTTATAATTAGCTACTTGCAGGAATATCTAAAGGTTAAAGTGGTCCTCACTAGGCCAGAAAAGTCTACAAACTTGTCGGCCATAGACGGTTATAGACACTGACCCAGTCTGTGCCTGGAGAGGGCACAGCAGCCTGGCTGGGCCCCCTAGTAGCCAATGCGGGTCAACGCTGATAGCATCAGCAGATTGCTCGGTCTCACCATTCTCTCCTAAACCTCGCCAGGAAGGAATCTCAGCTGCAACATGTGGGGTGAGGGACAACCGTTGATCTGCTTGTAGCAGACCAAAGGGAGACAGGCATGAAGATCATTTAAGTGTGGGTGGCGGAGTGGTAAAGAATCCGCCTGCCAATGCAGGAGAGGCAAGAAATGGGGCTTTGTCCCTGGGTTGGGAAGATCCCCTGGAGAAGGGAATGGTGACTCACTCCAGTATTCTTGCCTGGAGAAAATTGCATGGACTGGGGAACCTGGTGGGTATAGTTCATGGGGTTTCAAAGAGTCAGGCATGACAGCACGTACACACAACCAACACCAGACTGCAGCTGTATTTCTGCTCTCGATTTCTGTATGAAAACCTGAAAAACTTTAAAGCTGGTAACCTGTCTACAGCCATACCATCCTGAATGTTACTGACTTTGTCTAAAGCTGGCCACATCGCAAATCTAAATATATGTTAAAGGAAGGGGAACACGTGTGAGATCGGGGCTGTGTTCCAATCAGACCGCACAGGAAGGCTGGGATGCAGAAGCCCTTAGTCCTCTCCCACGCTCCTCCTCCCCAAGGGCTGGACAGCTCCTCCCTTGAAAGGTCTCCTGGGAATCCCATGTCCCCACCTCAGGACTTCTGAGAAGTCCATGCTAGGACTTCTCTAGGCTTGACCTTGGTGAAGTCAGGCTAACAGGGGCCATATAACATCGGCGGGGGTGGGGGGGGCGGGGAGGGAAGGAAGGGAATGAAGTCATTAATCCTGGAACCTGGAGGTATTCTTCTGATTCACTCTGAAAGTAGCTCTCCACATGTTAACTTTGTGAGTCTGGCAAGTTACCAACAGATCTCCCACCTGTCAAATGAGGGTCAGGGTAGTAGGGATAATGCCTGTGATCTGCTGGCAAAGCGCTTGGCAGAGTTTCGGGTACACGGCAGAGGGTGACTGGGAATCAGCTCTTCTTACGTGCAGGTGCCTGCATCACCGCGGCCCGGCCACCCTTGCCCCCCTCAGCTCCAGGAGCACTGCCATTACCTTCTGGGAGAGGGAGTCAAAGATCCCCCAGAAGAGCCTCTCTGCCAGAAGCTGCTCCTCCTCCACGGCCAGACCGTAGCTCCCCCAGCCCGAAGGCAGGCAATAATACTTCCAGCACTGTTCGTAGTGATTCGTCAGAAGCTGGCAGGTTGAGAACAAGTGTGCACCAGTGGGGTGGGGCAGAGGAGATCCGCAGGCATCGAAGGACGCAGGGAAGAAGAACACAGCACAGACCCACCGGGAGAGTGAAACCAGCAACGCAAATCGTTAGGCTATATCTACAGGGAGGCCCCCGGCTGCACTGGCAATGGTCTGCTTTAGCCCCAACGGAGTCTGCCCCATTAACTCTCATGCCTCCTCAACCACCCCAGAGGCTCCTATAAAATGGGAGAGGAACTGTNGTGCATTTTCCCAGGTTAACCAAAATGGGGAACACGTAAGACCTATAATGCACTCTGGTGGAAACTGAGGCATCCTTGTCACAGAAAAGTTACAGTCTGTAAAGCCTTCAAGTCACCATTTGCTGTAGGCTGAGGAACCTTAAATCCAAGTTTAAATCAGTATCTTATAATTAGCTACTTGCAGGAATATCTAAAGGTTAAAGTGGTCCTCACTAGGCCAGAAAAGTCTACAAACTTGTCGGCCATAGACGGTTATAGACACTGACCCAGTCTGTGCCTGGAGAGGGCACAGCAGCCTGGCTGGGCCCCCTAGTAGCCAATGCGGGTCAACGCTGATAGCATCAGCAGATTGCTCGGTCTCACCATTCTCTCCTAAACCTCGCCAGGAAGGAATCTCAGCTGCAACATGTGGGGTGAGGGACAACCGTTGATCTGCTTGTAGTAGACCAAAGGGAGACAGGCATGAAGATCATTTAAGTGTGGGTGGCGGAGTGGTAAAGAATCCACCTGTCAATGCAGGAGATGCAAGAAATGGGGCTTTGTCCCTGGGTTGGGAAGATCCCCTGGAGAAGGGAATGGTGACTCACTCCAGTATTCTTGCCTGGAGAAAATTTCATGGACTGGGGAACCTGGTGGGTATAGTTCATGGGGTTTCAAAGAGTCAGGCATGACAGCACGTACACACAACCAACACCAGACTGCAGCTGTATTTCTGCTCTCGATTTCTGTATGAAAACCTGAAAAACTTTAAAGCTGGTAACCTGTCTACAGCCATACCATCCTGAATGTTACTGACTTTGTCTAAAGCTGGCCACATCGCAAATCTAAATATATGTTAAAGGAAGGGGAACACGTGTGAGATCAGGGCTGTGTTCCAATCAGACCGCACAGGAAGGCTGGGATGCAGAAGCCCTTAGTCCTCTCCCACGCTCCTCCTCCCCAAGGGCTGGACAGCTCCTCCCTTGAAAGGTCTCCTGGGAATCCCATGTCCCCACCTCAGGACTTCTGAGAAGTCCATGCTAGGACTTCTCTAGGCTTGACCTTGGTGAAGTCAGGCTAACAGGGGCCATATAACATCGGCGGGGGTGGGGGGGGCGGGGAGGGAAGGAAGGGAATGAAGTAAGTCATTAATCCTGGAACCTGGAGGTATTCTTCTGATTCACTCTGAAAGTAGCTCTGCACATGTTAACTTTGTGAGTCTGGCAAGTTACCAACAGATCTCCCACCTGTCAAATGAGGGTCAGGGCAGTAGGGATAATGCCTGTGATCCGCTGGCAAAGTGCTTGGCAGAGTTTCGGGCACACGGCAGAGGGTGGCTGGGAATCAGCTCTTCTTACGTGCAGGTGCCTGCATCACCGCGGCCCGGCCACCCTTGCCCCCCTCAGCTCCAGGAGCACTGCCATTACCTTCTGGGAGAGGGAGTCAAAGATCCCCCAGAAGAGCCTCTCTGCCAGANTGGCAGAGTTTCGGGTACACGGCAGAGGGTGACTGGGAATCAGCTCTTCTTACGTGCAGGTGCCTGCATCACCGCGGCCCGGCCACCCTTGCCCCCCTCAGCTCCAGGAGCACTGCCATTACCTTCTGGGAGAGGGAGTCAAAGATCCCCCAGAAGAGCCTCTCTGCCAGAAGCTGCTCCTCCTCCACGGCCAGACCGTAGCTCCCCCAGCCCGAAGGCAGGCAATAATACTTCCAGCACTGTTCGTAGTGATTCGTCAGAAGCTGGCAGGTTGAGAACAAGTGTGCACCAGCGGGGTGGGGCAGAGGAGATCCGCAGGCATCGAAGGACGCAGGGAAGAAGAACACAGCACAGACCCACCGGGAGAGTGAAACCAGCAACGCAAATCGTTAGGCTATATCTACAGGGAGGCCCCCGGCTGCACTGGCAATGGTCTGCTTTAGCCCCAACGGAGTCTGCCCCATTAACTCTCATGCCTCCTCAACCACCCCAGAGGCTCCTATAAAATGGGAGAGGAACTGTGACTACTCCAACTGGGAAAATGCTACCCTCTGGAAGTGTCTGTGTTCCAGCCAGTCAGGCCTGAGGAAAATTTCTTCTGAGATCTTTGCTTGTAAATCTGGTCATGCTGATATGAGGAGGGGGTGGGCAGGGAGCAGGCTGTGGGTCCACAGATTTCTCCACACTGATTCCTGCCCCTGGCTTCCCTGCCTTTCCCTTGAGCCTTTTGATGGTCTAGCCATGTTGTAGCAGTTCCTCATGTGGCCAGTAGAGGGGACACGTACACTGCCAAAGGTCCCATCCCAGCAGGCGGGATCCATATCCTCCAGGAAAAATCCCGCTGATCTAAGGGGTAAAAGTGAGCTTGCTGAGTGCTAGTGATGATGTCTCTTTGGGAGCCAGAATTCAGCTGATGGCACAGGCATTCCAAGGAAGCAATGCCAAGCTGAACTGTAAAAACTGTGTTTTTTTTATCTAAAGGACTTTTTGGGGAGAAAACTGAGAGTTTTAGGGTTAGACAGAAGAATAAGCCCGTGGAGGGCTGTGGAATCTCTGACAACGTACAAGCTGTCTTCTACCTGGCATGGAACAAGAGGATGGACTAAGGGCCTCTTGGAATTCTGTTTATCCCAGTAAAACACTTCCTGAAATCTTTGCTTAGATTATTTCTGAAAAGAAGGAAAGTTCTGTTGAAATCACTAGGCAGAATTTTCAGGTGTGGCTGGAAACAGCTGACCCTTTTGAATATACAACTACAGCAGGTGCCTCGGAGGTAAAGGACGAAACACATTGCCCTTGTGAGTGACTGATTCTGGTGTCTTTTCGCCCAGGCCGGAATGCTCGCCATACCAGCAGTAAAATGTTGGTAATTTGTGAGAAAATCAGGAACCAGATGATGAAAACAGGGCTCTGTGGCCTTACTTTTTACTAATAAGGGAAAAGAAGTGACAAAAATTTAAAGATCTGTTATAAAAGGAAAAAAAAAGCATAGCATAGTATGGAAAAGAAAAGGGACATTTTACTTTCTGTACCTAAATGAAGAATCACAGGACTTCAAAGCTTTTTGAGATTAAAAACGTTCTGAAAACCTAATTAGGGCAGGAAAGTACAAAGATTCAAGTCCCCTCACTAACCTCTGCTAAATAACAAGTAATTGGTGGAAATTGATTAAGGCAAATTGGAGCAGTTAATGAATCCAGCAGAATTATTCTTTCCAACCTCTACACTCGAGAAGCTTGTATGTTGAATGTTGACAATAGCTGGTATGTTGTCAGAGATTCCACAGCCCTCCACAGTGCTCTAGGGCACCTTGGAGGAGTAGGATGGGATGAGGGGTGGGGTGGGAGGCTTAAGAGTGAGGGGACATATGTATACCTGTGACTAATTCATGTTGATGTATGGCAGAAACCAACACAATCTTGTAAAGCAATTATCCTCCAATTAAAAATAAATAAATCATAAAAAGAAGGGCTTGATTTTGGAGGTTGTATTTAGTTTGCTAACAATTCAAAAGGGTAAAACCCATTTCAGATGTATTTTGCTCCCTCCGTCATGAAGATCATGTTTTACAAGGCACGTTTCCTGCACCACAGACTGTATTTCTGTAGCAGAGAGGTTTACCTTAAGAGGCATTTTGCAGTATTCATTGAGTTGGGGCACATCAAAAACTAGACGTCGCAGGAGTTGCTGTAACATGGAAGGCCTCAAGTGACTGCAATACAGAATAAGAAAAACAAAAGGATATAATAAAAAAAAAAAAGGGAGAGAGAATGAAAGAAATACTCAGCAGCGATAACCATATATTAGAGCCAAGCTTCAAAACACTTAGCTCCTAAATCACAAGATCATGGATAAAACCACAGTTGATGGTAAAACACTTTAAAAATCAAGTGTAGTTAAAATGTAGAAAGAGAGATTGGGGCTCATGGCTTGAGATCCTTAAGGTTAAATTCTAATCACCGTGTGACAGGATGTTCTAGGGTCTATGACATCCAATCAAAATACAGCCACTGACTATGGGCAAAGAAATATACATAATAGAAATACAACAGAAAGAAAGTCCAGGTGATTTTAGAACTCTCTCTACAGACTGACCATGCTCCTGAACTCTGCCAAGGAAGAAGCAAAAGGTGACCAGCTGCACAGGTGGAATCTGAGGACACCTACTGGTGATTTGAAGGGTGTGCTGAGTTACTGAACCTGAAATTCTCATTATTGAAATCATGTCTTTGGGTTAAGGGTCTGTCCTCACACACACAAAAAAATTCTTTAAAAAGCAAACTGAATAATTAGAGAACAATGTATCAAATTATCAAAGCATTCATGGCCTTGGTATTGGTACAAGTAAATTCTGAGAGAAAAGAGAGATAAAACCAGGTTGATTTAGCCATTATTTTTAGATTGCCAAACCTTTTAAAACCCTGCGGAACCTCTGGATTCTTCCCAGATAAAATACACACTCAGACACAATTTGGCACATAAGTTCAGCTCACAGGCCCCTTTCCAGAGATGTCTAAGAGACAAGGAGGCAATCAATTATTGAGACTAGAACTTACAATTTTACGGTGTTTCTCGGAGTCTCCGTAGATGTTCTTCCTCCCGTCTAGACTTACCTCTACCTGTTGTTTCGAGCAGACAAAGTGTCTGAAACGATCTTGACCGGAACGCTATTTTTAGGGACCTCACTTTTACAGTCGGTACTACATATCGCTCATTTTCGAACAGAGATTTACATTATTAGTATTTGTATATTTTTTAAAAATGTGACAAATGGATTAATCGTCATAGTGGAATCTGATTGTTTATTTTAGTTCCTCATTTTATTTAGAGTTTGAGTTGAGGACTGAATTATTTCGATCAATTCATAGTCAAACAGACAACAAAGATCTCGAGTCTGCCGGTTCTTCTCCTCACCTCTTCGAGGATCCTTGTATCCTTATCCCGACACTCGAGATTAAAACCAAACTATGTTTTAAGATTAAAAGGGTTGTAGACCAGACTAAGAAATTTCTGTGGGTACTGCCTAAGTACAACTACATACCGTTTTTGGTTATGTTATAACATTTCATTAATCGGAGGTTAATTTTATTTATTTAAATTTAAATTTTTTTCTATATATACGATTGTTGTTTCGAGTAGATAACAATTTTCGAATCAGAACGGTAATGAAATTTTTTTGATCCTTGGTCGAATATGACCCTCTGTCCTGAAAACCAAACCAAGGGTTCTATAGACCACTCAAGTCTGGATCCTTTTCCAGCTTGTTCTGGATATCGACACTACCTGCATCGATGGTCGGTTTATATCTTGGTTGCGGTTGTCCTTCCTAATGACACGTCTGAGTGACAAATAAGGGAACCGGTGATGAGTCCTCTTTTCAGCTACGGGTTGGTATAGGTGATCAGTTCCCCGAAGACGAGGAGGAACACTTCACCACCGTACCTTCGGAATCAGTGGGATAATTAAGGATCTCCGGATATCACACAAATGGTTGGAAACAAAGGGAAGGTCCTGGTTGTCGTAAGTTTACTCGAATTAGGAAACGGTCAAGATTACTGTGACCTTACTTACTTCACGACAGTCTCATATTTTCGGACTAAAACCATCCCCTAGGGTTCTCTTTGGGGAAAATACCCCGGACCCTCCTACCGGGTGGGGGAGGTGAGGTGTAGGATCCGTTTGTCGTGACACGTACTATGTCGAATTGGGTATTTTCATAACCCAACCGGTGTTACGAACTCAGATATTACAGATCGTCCTTTTGGGCTTGTTTGAAAAGTCCGCTGAGTTGTCGACTCCAGATCTCCGGAATCTACTGTCTACCGTGAATTTCCAATTAAAATTATTTCGTAAATTTTATCCTGGTACAATGTAAACTTTGTTTTGACACTCTACCGGAAAATTAAACCACAAAATTTGCCTGACTGGTTAACGAGAAAAGATCCGTCGGGGTCAGGGTGGTGACGTGTCAGTAGAGACCACACTGATCCTTTGTTGGGTGAGTTGTTCTTAGTCCCGGTCTGGACTAACCGGTGAGTTCCCTGCGGACCTGGGCTTGACTCCAGGACAACCTACAGCAGTGACTCTCAGTCTTGGCTGCCTCATGGAGTTGTCTGACAAGCTTTACAAGCTAGGGGCCCGGCTCCCACCCCTAAAGGTCTGGATTTTGAGAACTGAGATGTGGCCTGGACACCCAGGTGATTCTAATACATAGCCGAGGGGGAAAACCACTGGCTTAAACGGCAGAGCCTGGTCCTGGACTGTGTGGCTGAGACTCGCTATTGGAAGAGCCCTTCTTCCTTTGATCTCACGAGATCTGATGTAGTTTTATGACAATTCTGGGTCTCAGGGTGGCTTGACACTCTGTCCCTGGTTGCCCATCTGTGGCAGTGAGCACCCCTGCCTTGGTTGCCTATGGGGACTGGAGATGCCTTCTTTTCTTTGTTTCGGGTCTTATGTGGTCTAGAGGCTGGCTGCTTTGACTCATGATTTTGTAGTCTGGCCTCTGTGTAAAGGTCTACTTACCCAGAAGGGAAAACCTGCTTCTGGCTCTAGTTTAGGAACTAAAGCATTAGTTTTTTTTTTTTTTTTTTTAAATTTATATTGGAGTATAATGGATTTTAGGCTACCCTGTTGGCTCAGAAGGTAAAGAATCTGCCTGCAATGAAGGAGACCTGGGTTTGATCCCTTGGTTGGGAAGATCCCCTGGAGAAGGGAATGGCTATCCACTCCAATATTCTTGCCTGGAGAATTCCATTAACAGAGGAGCCTGGCAGGCTGCAGTCCATGCGGTTGCAAAGGATTGGACACAACTAAGTGACTAACAGTACTGCTACTACTATCGTTGATTTACAATGTTGTGTTAGTTTCAGGTCTACAGCAAAGTGAATCAGTCATATACACACATTCTTTTTCAGCTTCTTTTCCCATATATTAGATCTATGATTACAGAATATTGAGTAGAGTTCTGTATGCTACCCAGTAGGTCTTTGTTAGCTATATATTTTATATATAGTACTGTGTAATCCTAACTGCCTAATTTATCACTTCTTAATCTGAATGCTTCAGGCCTGAAAGATGGTCTCATCACCTGGCCTACAAATCCTCAGGGCTAGAGCCTGAGCTGTCAGTCCCATCACTTTCCCAGAGCAAGAGATGAGCTTCATCAGAAGGAGCCTGTGGATAAATTAGGAGTTTATTACGTGTGTGTGTGTGTGCGTGTGTGCGTGTGTGTACGCATGCACACACATGTGCATGCTCACTCAGTCATGTCCGACTCTTTGTGACCCCATGGACTATGGCCCTCCAGGCTCCTCTGTCCATGGAGTTTTCCAGACAAGAATACTGGAGTGGGTTGTCATTTCCTCCTCCAGGGGATCTTCCTCACCCGTGAATCGAAACCACATCTCCTGCATGGTAGATAGATTCTTTACAACTGTGCCTCCTGGGAAGCCTGTGTATGTGTGCGTTTTTGTGATATATATATATATATATATACACATATATATATACACATATATAAACAAGGACCTACTGTATGACACAGGGAATGATATCTTTTAATAATCTACAGTGGAAGAAATCTAAAGAAGAATGTATATCACTGAATCACTTTTCTCTACAGCTGAAACTTAACACAACAATGTAAAGCAACTATATTTCAACAGAACATTAAAAACAAAGAAAGAGCCTGTGGCAAGTAGGGGACCCAGCACAATCTCAGAGTCTGAGCGGATCCTCAGACTAGATTTACCAGGTCCAGGGTTACACAGTTAAATGCAGCTGACACAGATACATACACAGAAGTGAAACGCATGGGAGTGTGCACTTACTTGCAAATGGCCAGCAAACACTCCTCTATGGTGTCCCTCTGAGCTTTGGTGAGGGATCGCCCCTTGGAAAGCCTGTATATTGTCTGCAGTGTAGAGTCAATCAAAGAAGTGTAGTGCTCTGTCCCGGCAAAGAGAGGGGCGCATCTTGTGAGGAGCGGGAGCACAGCAGAGCATATGTACCTGTTCAGTGCCAGTGCAGCCTCGGTGGTGCTTAGGGAAACCTAAGAAAAGGGGATTGAGATGCTGGTCAGTCTCCTGGGAAGGACAGGGCCAGGCCTCCCCTGTGCTGAGCTCATAACCAGCAAGGCAGGGAGGTGTACTCATATGTGTGTTTCACAGGGACAGACTGAACAACTGCCTACTCTGTCTAAAGAGACCTGTTTATCTTTTGCATCTTAAAGGAAAAAAAGAATCAGGTTAAAAGAAATAATAAACAAAAGAAAAGAAAAGGCTGACTGGTGCTAACTCATTCCAAATGGTCCACAAACACCTGTTTTCTTCAAGAAGAATCCCAAACCCTTGTTAAAACGAGCTGATGACCAGTCTAACCCAATATCCTTATTGTTTGCAAAGTCCAGCTTCCAAGTTCTTGTATTATTATTTATAATATTATTCTGGTTCTCCATCTCTTTTCTCTCATTATGGAGACTCACAAGCTGTCCTCGTGATTTCGAGATGAGCAAATGGTTACAGGCTCCTTGGTGACTCAGCGGTAAAGAATCTGCCGGCAATGCAGGAGATGTGGGTTCAATTCCTGGGTAGGGAATATCTCCTGGAGAAAGGAATGGCAATCCACTCCAGTTTTCTTGCCTGGAGAATCCCATGGACAGAGCAGCCTGCTGGGCCACAGTCCACGGGGTTGCAAGAGTTGGACACGACTTAGCAACTAAACTACCACCACCACAGGCTCAGCAAGCACTGAAACACTGATTTCATGACAGTTTCACAGGGAGAAAGTGGAGCTCTGACCCCATCACCTAGTTTATGAACACTGAGCAATCTGAAATCTGATAGTCGGCATGAGGGTTAAGACACCACTAACGGGAACCCACTTCTTCATGGGAAAACGTGTACATGGAATAGAAACCTACAACCTTCTCTAAAACTCTGCGGTAGCCACCACTCACAGCGTTCTCTCTTGTTCATTTAGACAGGCTGGATTTAAGGAAGGCCCACTTAGTGACACTAAATATAGCCAAAGCATGGTTAACTGTCATTTTTTTTTTTTTAAAGGGAAGAACTAAAGAAACCTTGTGGCCCACAGAGATGAAATATCCTTATTTCCTGTGATAATCACAGCCAGTATATCTGTAACACGTTTCCTATAACATGATTTGATAAACTGTTTTCTTTGAATGGTACATATTTCTGGGTGTTTCTATTAATTATCAGAAGTTTGCCTTCTAGGAGCTGCAGTAATCATATGGAAAGAAATAGCTAATCTTCCACATTTATCTCTTTAAAAGACAGAGTTTTAAAAATGAGGAAGACCTTTGATGCCAGTGGCTTAAAAGTTTTCAAAAGAGAATTCATGAAAATGCATGTGCTGAGAAACTGAATACAAAGCTTCCTTTGAGGAAGTCAGTGTGTCGATAAGCCTATGATTTGAACACCAAATTCTAGAAGATTATTTGCTGCTTATCTGATTTATAAACAAGGTGAACGCTTTGATCAGGAAATTTGGGGATGTCCCACAAGTTAATCATCTTTTATTTTTTAAATCAAAAAACTTATAAGAAAAATAAAAAACAAGCAGTGGAAGCTTTTAAGCGTTCTAATTTTACAAAACAGCCATATGCCCCTAATGCCTTCATGGATATACCATTTCTTATCTCCATGCCGCAGATAGGGATGGAATGCCCATTCAGATTGGGGCTCATACTGCTTTCCACTTCTGGGTGACTCCATCCATTTCTGAGTAACTTGTTCAAGTGGAATTCACCCCAGTTAAGGTACTGGCTAGCCGACCACCCCTCACTGGAGCTCAGACTTCTACTGCTGTTGGACACCAGGTGGTGCCTCTGAGAAACTTTACAACTGATCAAGAAGATATGCCACTGGCTCTTTGAAAACAACCTGAAGGTCCAGTGGTTAAGAATCCACCTTGCAATGCAGAGGACACTGGCTCGATCCCTGGTACAGAAGACCCCACGTGCAGCGGAGCCACTAAGACCATGTGCCACAGCCACTGAGCCTGTGCTCCAACGCCCTCGAGCCACAGCTGCTGAGCCCACCTAGGGCCTGTGCTCGGCAACAAGAGCAGTCACGGCAACAGGAAGCCCAGGTGCCACAACTAGAGATTCACCCACGTGCGGCAACAAAGACCCGGAGAAGCTAGACAAATAAATAAATAATAATACAATTTAAAAACAACCCTCAGCTGGTCACTACTTGCTTTAAAACTTCAGCTGATCTCATTGGTCTTTCCTCTTAAACCCAGAACTTCTAGTGTTCTATCTCTCTGCTTCATCCTGACCTGGAGCACTTGGCATTCTTGTTTTCGAACTCCTGGGCCTCCTGTCTTGATGGCTGTCAATGATGGATTACCCTAGCTCACACTTGACTGCCAAACTTGGATTTGTACTTGGCCTGTTACATTGACCTTGTCCTGCCCTGAGCTTCAGACTATCCTTCCTGATGGTCAGTGCGTATAATGTAAGGAGTCAGAGTAGGAAGAGTATTTCCAGCCTACTGTGCTTGCCAGCCACCCTTCTTCATAAGTGACAGAGCCATGGTTCTCATGTGAGGGTGGCTGTGTCTCCTGGGGTACCCTTGGTGGATTGCTTTGGGGGTGTGCTGCTGGTATGTGGTGCCAGCAGAGGGCAGGAATGATGCTAAACCTCCTGCAATGCACGGGACAGCACCACTCCCTGCCACCCCCACCACAGTGCCGAGGAAAGGGCAGTGCACTGGACCGAGCTAGATTGATCTCTCACGTCCAGTTTACCTACACTTAGGTCTCTGGACCAGGAAATTCAGATTCTCCATTTCTTTTTTCTCTATCTTCTCACCCTTTAAAGCAAGCTACTAACATGTGATCACAGAGTGGATAGAGACTTCACTTCTAACTCCAATATTAATCGCTTATAATGATGAAAAAATAATTTTCTCATTTTAACCACTTACTGTATCTAGAGAGGCAGAGGCTCTTAAGTCAGGTAAAAATCCAACTTCCAGCAAGTGGAGCAGAAAAGTTTGATCCTTGATGCCATACACACGGTCTAAGAACAGTACCATGGGCGCTTTGTGGTCAGGGCAGAAGTTGGCTGCCATATCTGGCTCACTGACCGACCCATCTGAAAGAAACACAGAGAATGTCATGATCTTTCTTCTATCTCCACAGTCTCAAATGGAACAGGAGCTTGTCTATGGCTTGTTCTCCTGACAAGAAATAGGAATTTTGGAAATAATACAACGTGCTAGAGTCAGTTTATACTGGCTTTGAAGAGCTGATTGCTAAAATTTCAGGAATTTAGTGAGCCCAATTTTAGACATGTCCATTATTAAATTTATAATTTGTAATTAAGTATATTATATTTTAAAACATGACAAATATTCAAAGCTTATCACTTCCCAATTATTGTACTATAATCTATATTTGATTTTATTTACACCTATTGTATTTGTATGTTGGAAATACAGTACAGCAGGGTGCTATGTGAATTCTCTGTCCAACTCTATGCTCGGCGATACTGCATTGGGAGCTTGAGGCTGGTGAGCAAATGCCAACAGTCAGGGCTTGACTTACTGCTTTGCTCAATGATGACATAAAAAAGGGAGGGGGAAAATGTAAGGCAGATTAAATTGAAAAGTATGTCATGCTTATCAGCGTTGCAACCTAAGTAGTACAACACAACATATTCTTTCAGTATTTAGTGAATATTATCCGGTTTAGGTGAAACTCAAATCAGAAAATCATCCAAGAATTGTAACCTTATTTTAATAAAAAGGGTCGAAGATAAAGTGAGGAAAATGCCACGAAGGAAAAAAAAATTTCTTGACATAGAGAACAAAAAGGATCTCTAAAGGGGATAAAAAAGAAACAGTCTTCCTCCTACAGTTTCAGTTCAGTTCAGTTCAGTCACTCAGTCGTGTCNCTGGGCTGCTTCTACCAGAGAGAGGTTATTGACACTTGCTTTATCATGCATGTACTGAGAATACTGGGGGGCTCACCAACCATACGGAGGCGGGAAGGCGCACTTACACTTCCCTCTTGTAGCCCTGTGAGGGGAGGTCGAGGGCTGGGTTCTCGGAGATCTTAATGGCGCCTTGCATGGCTGCCAACAGGCCGTTTCCTCCTTCACCCCGCAGGGCGGGGCCGAAGCACTCGGGGCGTCTGATGAGCAGCTTGACCACGACACTAGCATTTTCTTCCACACTTTCACCTAAGGGAAAGAGGCATTATTACCATCTCACTGGAGACGACAACCTCAGGCCTGATTTCATTTTTTCAGCCATGCCACGTGACTTACAGGACCTTAGTTTCCCGACCAGGAATTGAACCTGTGTTCCCTGCAGTGAAAGCGTGGAGTCCTAATCACTGGACTGCTGATGAAGTTGCCCAGAATTGATTTCTAACTGATAAGCCTAGAAGAATAGTTTTGATTTAGCTTGTCACATACTCTGAAGATTAGTAGGTAATATTGATGCAGAGAAAGCTTTGATAAATTAGGTCAGAATCTATTTATCTGAAGTATTACAATTAACCAGTGTTAGAACAGAGTCTTGCTTCTCAGTTCAGGATTTTATGCTGTTCACATTATTTCACTATATTTAGGTCTTCAGAGGGCAAGAAGTATGCTACTGCATCTACCATGGACTACTGATTAATTCACAAGTGACTTAGAGAAAAAGGACCTTTATGTCTTTATTAACTCCCTTGGGGTGCTTAATAGGTATTTCCTTGCTTCTTTGAGATGAAGTAATAGGGTAGCTCAAGCTGGTGTGTTTCAGTTAGCATCTGGAGAGGGGACATGCCTCAGCTGTTCTCTCTGCGGTATGTCTCTCTTGGGGATGACAGTGTTTGTTAGTTGCTCAGTTGTGTCTGACTCTTTGCGACCCCATGGCCTGTAGCCTGCCAGGTTCCTCTGTATCATGGGATTTCCAGGCAAGAATACTGGAGTGGGTTGCCACTTCCTTCTCCAGGGGATCTTCCCAACCCAGGGATCCAACCCGAGCCTCCCTCATTGCAGACAGATTCTTAACTGTCTGGGCCACCAGGGAAACTCTCGGGGATGGGCCTCAGGGCATTTCTGAAATCATTTATCTAGGTAAGAATCTACTTGGTAAAGCTGTCTTGGTTATTCTTAGAATTGCTCTGTGGGGAGCTAAAGATTGGATGACTGTATTTGCTGGTATTTCTCTTTGGAAGAAACCATAGATAACCAAGACAGGGTATCACTTCCCAAAGAAGTGATTAAGCAGTGAGCCGTCACAGGTGGACAGGGATCACCCACGCTTCTCAGAGTCAGTTTGACAATCCAAAGTAGTTTTACAGCTTGTTCAAACAATTTCCTGGGACATACTTTCTATCTCAGTGTCACACAAAACCTTAACTTGCATCTGAGAATTCACCCCAGGGCCAAACCTCAAAGACAAGGCTTTTTGACACTGTGTACTGGATGAAACATGAAGAAAAATATTTTTATGAAATTACTAGACATTATTGGAGGATTCAATTCTATAATAGAGGTTGCATCTTTATATGCTGTTGTATTAATTATTTATCCTTGCATTAAAATTATCTTCAATCTTAACAGGCTAAGACTATTATCTCATAGCTTTTGTAGTGCAGGAATCTGGGAGTGACTAAGCCAGGCGGCCCTGGCTCGGGATCTCCCATGAGGCTGCGGTAAAAGTGTCAGCCAGGGCTGCCGTCTTCTGAAGGCTTGACTGGACGTGGAGTATCAGCTTCCATGCTTACTCACATGGCTGTGAGCAGGAGGCTTCATTCAGCTCCTCACCGTGAGACCTCTTCATAGGGCTGCTTGAGTGTTCTCATGACATGCCAGCTGGAATGTCACAGAACAAAGGATCCAAGAGAGAGTGTCAGGGAGAAGCTGAATACCTTTTACAACCTTGTCACATACTGTCACTTCTGCTATATCCTGTTCATGAGAAGCAGTTCACTGAATCCAGCTTGCACTCAAAGGCAGAAGAAGTAGGCTCCGTCTTTTGGAGGGAGGTACAAGGAAGAATTTATAGATGTATTTTGAAACTATCACAAGAGTTTAAGTTCCGTGTAATGAACAGTTTTATGAATCAACTTAAAGGGGTGCGTTAGCATAGGAACCCATAAAGCCTGGCTTCTCCTCCAGATTTTTAACAAATCCCTGTGTGAGCAGGCACACTGCACCAGCTCACCGAGTCTCATTTGTCCTAGTGAGATACTTGTGCCTCTTCTAGTATTAGGGTGAGTCTATTAGTCTTACTCACGTGCAGAGATTTCTTTCATCATGTCCACAGCATTAGAAGGGCTAAGCTTGCCTCCAAATACTTGAAACTAACTTGTGCCCACTCAAACTCACATGTGAACATACTGCTGTGTCTCAGAGCCCTGCACAGTCTACCAGTATTCCTGGTCTAAGCGTGGCCTGCTGACATCCTTTCTTATCACTTGACCTTCTATACCACAGGTAAAATTCAAGATTGTTAAGTATACACCAACATAAGTTTTACAACCATGTAATTAGATTCAGAATAGAGTTCTATTAAATTGAATTTATACAGCCCATCAGCATGCATTCACTATTATATAGCTCAATCCTTCAAGAAGAGACTAAATTTTTTTGTAAAGAAGTTTTTCTTCAAGTTTCATCTAATATAGTATCAAAACAGAATTTGTCTTCAACTAAGCCAGAATCCATGTGAAGAAAATTCTCAGGTGATGCTAAAAGGGTAAAATAGTCACAATAATGATATGGTGGAAAGAAACAGGAAGGAAAGGAACCCAAGGGGAGGCTGACATTGTACTGTTTACCAGAGGAGTTCAGATAAAGAAGTGATACTAGTTCTAAGGACATGTTTTCCATGAGGTCAACCTAGCATGATAGAGTTTATTCACAGTGGGATACTTAAAGAAAAGCACCAGGAGAATCAGTATACCTGAAAGCAAGTATTTTTAGTTATAGATGTAACCCACAGTTGACGACTTTCAAATATTGTCAGCCCTCAACACCTATCAGGTAGCACATATATCTACACTCCCGGTTGTCATTTCCTATTACAAGAATAATGAAGCTAGAACTTTGACATTTTAAGTGTCAAAAATGGAGGAAAAAACTCAATTTAAACACTGTGCTCAGGTTCTTTCAGTTCTCAGAATGGAAACACTTATGGGTCAACCTTTGTCCTAACCAATATGCTGAAATTAACTTTGTTCTTTCCAAAGTGATCAGTGTCAGGAAGTTTGATGGAACGTGGACCACAATGTCCGAAAGGATTTGAAGAATTAAGGCTGTGAGTTCTGTACTGAGTTTGCTATCGAAATTTATTTGCCAAGGTAGCCTTATTTTATCTGAATCTTATGTCTTCAGTTCAGTTGCTCAGTTGTGTCCGACACTCTTTATGACCCCCTGGACTGCAGCACACCAGGCTTCCCTGTCCATCACCAACTCCTGAAGCTTGCTCAAACTCATGTCCATCAAGTCAGTGATGCCATCCAACCATCTCATCCTCTGTCGTCCGCTTCTCCTTCTGCCTTCAATCTTTCCCAGCATCAGGGTCTTTTCCAATAAGTCAGTTCTTCATATCAGGTGGCCAAAGTATTGGAGTTTCAGCTTCAGCATTAGTCCTTCCAATGAATATTCAGGACTGATTTCTTTTAGGATGGACTGGTTGGATCTCCTTGCTGTTCAAGAGACTCTCAAGAGTCTTCTCCAACACCACAGTTCAAAAGCATCAATTCTTCAATGCTCAGCTTTCTTTATAGACCAACTCTCATATCTATAAATGACTACTGGAAAAACCGTAGCTTTGACTAGATGGACTTTTGTTGGCAAAGTAATGTCTCCGCTTCTTAATATGCTGTCTAGGTTGATCATAGCTTTTCTTCCAAGGAGCAAGCATCTTTTAATTTCACGGCTTCAGTCACCATCTGCAGTGATTTTGGAGGCCCCCAAAATAAAGTCTCTCACTGTTTCCATTATTTCCTCATCAATCTGCCATGATGGGATGGGACCAGATGCCAGATCTAAGCTAAGTAGGTTGGCTGGTACAATGGACCCAGGAAGCTATAGCTTGATCACTGGATATTGGTCATCCGTGGGGGATGCAGAGAGGACTCTGCAAGAGGAAGGAACTGAAGGGCAACCATTGATGCTGGTTGGAGAAGGGACCAAGGAAAAGCATTTCTGAAGGTCTTGCAAGGCAGAAAGTTTGGTTTGATTAGAAGAGAACAGTCTTTTCTAATTACCTGTAGCTCAGTAAGCTGGGCTGCCAACCAAATCCCCAGGGGGAAGGGGAATACTGATCTTGAGGGCATTTTTCAAGGGAGAGAGAGATCTGAGGTAAACTAGTTTTGCACAAGGGCTCACAACAGCCTTTTTGCTGAAGTTCCAAATGAATAATAAGCTTGATAACTGTGCACGTTCAGAGCTTCTCTTCAAAGTCTCTCAACACTGCCTTCGTATTACCACCTTGTTTTCAATGTTCCTGAGAACATTGAAGATGGAAATGGAATGATTCTCCCTATTTTAATCCTAAGCAGTCATTCTCATCACAGGAATGATTAATAAGTACGTCATGACTGCCCATTGCTTTTCCTACTGTCTGTATTCTAACCACAATCCCTATTTTAAGTTCTTTTGTTTGGAACACCCTCTTCCTTTCTATTCCTTTGACATAAAACCTTAACTTATGCAACTCCATTTTGCCATTGAGGATCAGCTTAAACTTGAAAGTTCCAGAGGATCTAATCCTCCCAAACACCCCCATCTTCTTTCTTAAAGCATTGTACACAAGTGTAATTAATGAATGTTTTGGTATCAGTATTTTTCATACTAGACTGTGTATTTAATGAGAACACGGTCCATATCTGAATTCTCTAACCCTGTATGCTCAGGCCTCTTGTTAATACCACTTAGAGGCTTGAAAGGATCAAATGGAATGCTGAGGGTGATTATCCATCACTGCATTACCAACGCAATTATCAGCTGTTGTTTGCAAGAACTGAGGCTGCCCATTTCCTAGGATTATAAATTTGACAACAATAACAAAATCTTAGACATTTTAATCTTAACCATCCCCAGTCATCAATACCAATCACAATGAAGAGTGGTTATTACATTTTTTATGACTCTAAAAACATGAATACAGAACCAGCTGATTCTTTTAAGCATCTGTACCTACTATGCCCTTCAAAGCTAACATGCTAAGTTTGCATTCTTGATCCTAAAAGACCTGTTTATCAGCATCATTGAGATATAAATGTCGTACCCGAAAGGTTTCCGGCTCCCAGTTCAGCGCCTCTCAGTATGNATTAAGGCTGTGAGTTCTGTACTGAGTTTGCTATCGAAATTTATTTGCCAAGGTAGCCTTATTTTATCTGAATCTTATGTCTTCAGTTCAGTTGCTCAGTTGTGTCCGACACTCTTTATGACCCCCTGGACTGCAGCACACCAGGCTTCCCTGTCCATCACCAACTCTTGAAGCTTGCTCAAACTCATGTCCATCAAGTCAGTGATGCCATCCAACCATCTCATCCTCTGTCGTCCGCTTCTCCTTCTGCCTTCAATCTTTCCCAGCATCAGGGTCTTTTCCAATAAGTCAGTTCTTCATATCAGGTGGCCAAAGTATTGGAGTTTCAGCTTCAGCATTAGTCCTTCCAATGAATATTCAGGACTGATTTCTTTTAGGATGGACTGGTTGGATCTCCTTGCTGTTCAAGAGACTCTCAAGAGTCTTCTCCAACACCACAGTTCAAAAGCATCAATTCTTCAATGCTCAGCTTTCTTTATAGACCAACTCTCATATCTATAAATGACTACTGGAAAAACCGTAGCTTTGACTAGATGGACTTTTGTTGGCAAAGTAATGTCTCCGCTTCTTAATATGCTGTCTAAGTTGGTCATAGCTTTTCTTCCAAGGAGCAAGCATCTTTTAATTTCACGGCTTCAGTCACCATCTGCAGTGATTTTGGAGGCCCCCAAAATAAAGTCTCTCACTGTTTCCATTATTTCCTCATCAATCTGCCATGATGGGATGGGACCAGATGCCAGATCTAAGCTAAGTAGGTTGGCTGGTACAATGGACCCAGGAAGCTATAGCTTGATCACTGGATATTGGTCATCCGTGGGGGATGCAGAGAGGACTCTGCAAGAGGAAGGAACTGAAGGGCAACCATTGATGCTGGTTGGAGAAGGGACCAAGGAAAAGCATTTCTGAAGGTCTTGCAAGGCAGAAAGTTTGGTTTGATTAGAAGAGAACAGTCTTTTCTAATTACCTGTAGCTCAGTAAGCTGGGCTGCCAACCAAATCCCCAGGGGGAAGGGGAATACTGATCTTGAGGACATTTTTCAAGGGAGAGAGAGATCTGAGGTAAACTAGTTTTGCACAAGGGCTCACAACAGCGTTTTTGCTGAAGTTCCAAATGAATAATAAGCTTAATAACTGTGCACGTTCAGAGCTTCTCTTCAAAGTCTCTCAACACTGCCTTCGTATTACCACCTTGTTTTCAATGTTCCTGAGAACACTGAAGATGGAAATGGAATGATTCTCCCTATTTTAATCCTAAGCAGTCATTCTCATCACAGGAATGATTAATAAGAACGTCATGATTGCCCATTGCTTTTCCTACTGTCTGTATTCTAACCACAATCCCTATTTTAAGTTCTTTTGTTTGGAACACCCTCTTCCTTTCTATTCCTTTGACATAAAACCTTAACTTATGCAACTCCATTTTGCCATTGAGGATCAGCTTAAACTTGAAAGTTCCAGAGGATCTAATCCTCCCAAACACCCCCATCTTCTTTCTTAAAGCATTGTACACAAGTATAATTAATGAATGTTTTGGTATCAGTATTTTTCATACTAGACTGTGTATTTAATGAGAACACGGTCCATATCTGAATTCTCTAACCCTGTATGCTCAGGCCTCTTGTTAATACCACTTAGAGGCTTGAAAGGATCAAATGGAATGCTGAGGGTGATTATCCATCACTGCATTACCAACGCAATTATCAGCTGTTGTTTGCAAGAACTGAGGCTGCCCATTTCCTAGGATTATAAATTTGACAACAATAACAAAATCTTAGACATTTTAATCTTAACCATCCCCAGTCATCAATACCAATCACAATGAAGAGTGGTTACTACATTTTTTATGACTCTAAAAACATGAATACAGAACCAGCTGATTCTTTTAAGCATCTGTACCTACTATGCCCTTCAAAGCTAACATGCTAAGTTTGCATTCTTGATCCTAAAAGACCTGTTTATCAGCATCATTGAGATATAAATGTCGTACCCGAAAGGTTTCCGGCTCCCAGTTCAGCGCCTCTCAGTATGCTCTCCCCTGACTACTCTGTTAAACTAGGTCCATTTCTTTCCTCGGGGTGTTGTTCAACATCTGCCTTCTTCCCCAGGCATCCCTATATTCCAAGATTCCAATATGCACCATCCTTTTTGGCCTGCCAGCAGCCACATGTGGCACTATGGAGCTGGGTGTCGTTGAGTGTTTAGTATGTGTGTAATGTTTTGATCATTTTTCTTCAGTTTGCTCTGTCTGCTGCTTTGACTTGCAGTGACTTCAGGGCAGAATGTCTCATGCATGTCTCCCGGCACTTCTCATAGCCCCTCATGAGTTTTTCACATGTCACACGATGGACATCTGAGCTATGATCAAGCTGCCTAGGGAAACAGATTCAGTGAAGCTGGACACACTGTGTTCTTCAGATAAGTTTGCAGCCTGAGGAAGATACACTAAAACACTCCAAGGACTCTCAGGAGGCACAGATTTACTTTTCTCCTTCTTTTTCTTCTTTTTTTTGGACTGTGCCACGTGGTCTGTGGGATCTTAGTTTCCTGACCAAGGACTGCGCCTGGACCCTCAACAATGAAGGCACCAAGTCCCAAACACTGGGCTGCCAGAGAATTCCCCTTCCTCTTGTGGATCTGTAAGGAATCTTTTCCTACTTGGTATCTACCTTAGGAAGGGATTAATCACACACCCAGACACATCTATGTCTAGACAGGCTATAAAGTTTGTAATTGCTGGGTTAATAGAAACCTCTCAACTTTAGTCCTCCCAGAGTTAAACACAACCCAAGTTTTCCCAGCAAGCTAATAAAAATAAAGAGGAGAAAATTATATGCTTTAAGAAGTTCTCTTAAAGACAAATCTTGTTTAAGAAGATTTAACACCAATATTAAGAGAAACTAGTAAAATAGTGTTAGAAAAGAATTTTCTAATTCTATTATTTTGATATAGCAAGAGCTTTTGACTGGGCTTAAAAAATTTTTTTTTTTAAAAACAAACACTAGCACCAAACAGAAATTAAACAATTCCACAATTTTTGATCAACTCAAAGGAGAAAATGCTGTTTCTCCTTATTCATTAGGGAGACAGTGTTTACAAGGCAATGCCATATAATGGTTTGAGTAAAGTTTGGCCTCTGGAGCCAAAATGTTCTGGTTCAAATCCTCACAAATGTCTACTAGCTGTGTGATTCTGGCAAAGGTACTTATTAATGGCTCTAAGCATCAAGGTGTTTATCCATAAAATGATGACGATAACTATATCTAACTCACTGGGTTGTTATATAAAATGAATCAGTTTGCACGTATGAATCCTGCTCTCTATGTTTGCCCCTGGACAGTCTGTTTTTACCATTTCAACTGCGAGTGATCTGCAAGTCCACTTGGTCCCAATCTGTTGCCTGATTGATCTCTATTCTATAGCCTCAATTTGGGGCATCTCCATTGGGGGGGGGTTACACACTGCAAAATCATTCCCCGAACCGCACAGCCCATGACCCTCCATCTCCAACCACTTTGTCCTTCTGACCACCTTTATTTCTTTTCTCCCTTAAATCTCTGAGCTCTAAAGTGACCTGTTTTTTTCCTTATGTCAACATACCCAGGACCCAGCCATTATAATCCTCACCACCAGCAAGTCCTATAAATTCTGTCTCTATTATTTATTTCAAATGGATCTCCTCTATCCCATTCCCATCACCGCCATAACAATTCAGAAACTCATTATCCTAACCAGGGCACAGAAGTTCCCAGTGGTTGCCGGTCTTTCTTCTGATGAAAAGGTTTCCCAGTTCTCTGCACACTGAATCAAGACTAAACTCTTCAGCTTGGCATTTCAATTCTCCCCATCAGAGCTGCCTACCTACCTTTTACACCCTGTCTCTTAGCATCGTCATCCGTGCGTCTATCCTCCAGGACCAGCTGATCACTGTGTTTCCTGAGCACATGTGCTTTAGCCCTCAGGCCACTGCTCAACTGGCTCCTCTTCTGCATCTCAGCATCTGGAAATCTGACCCTTCAAAGCTCATCTCTAATATTACCTCCCCAAGCGGCCTTTTCTGATCTCAACAGGATGTGAGTGTCCCCTCATGAAACCCACTAGTACTCTGTCCCTACCTTACTCCACTCTTTATTAGAGTGACCTCTGTCCATGTCTGTTCCCCTTACTAGACTGTCAATTCTTTCAAAGCAGAAGCCAATAATCTTTGCCAAAACCAAATGTGACCTTCACATGATAAGAGACATAATAAAGGTTAAAGTGCACATATCTTCCTGCTGCTGCTAAGTCACTTCAGTCGTGTCTGACTCTGTGCGACCCTAGAAGATGGCAGCCCACCAGGCTCCTCTGTCCCTGAGATTCTCCAAGCAAGAACACTAGAGTGGGTTGCCATTTCCTTCTCCGATGCATGAAAGTGAAAAGTGAAAGTGAAGTTGCTCAGTCGTGTCCAACCCTCAGCGACCCCATGGACTGCAGCCTTCCAGGCTCCTCCGTCCACGGGATTTTCCAGACAAGAGTACTGGAGTGTGGTGCCATTGCCTTCTCCATACTGATGGTTTAACAGATTTGCAGGAGTTTATTGCATTATGAAATTGTACTGTAGTGTATATTAAAAAGAGGGTGGACCGAACATATTGATTCAGAGTTTAGTTGAATATGGTTGTACCACATAAGCAAAAGCATGTGTTGGAATTCAGCCATCCAGGTAAGAAAACAGCTAGTGGATTCCTCAACCTTTATAACCCAAGTAGACAATCCCACTAACTGACTCATAAAACCCTTGATCTTCCTGTGAAGTTGGCCAAGATGAATAAATGGGTCTTTCCTGGATCTGGTATGTGTCATACAGTNTTAACAGATTTGCAGGAGTTTATTGCATTATGAAATTGTACTGTAGTGTATATTAAAAAGAGGGTGGACCAAACATATTGATTCAGAGTTTAGTTGAATATGGTTGTACCACATAAGCAAAAGCATGTGTTGGAATTCGGCCATCCAGGTAAGAAAACAGCTAGTGGATTCCTCGACCTTCATAACCCAAGTAGACAGTCCCACTAACTGACTCATAAAACCCTGATCTTCCTGTGAAGTTGGCCAAGATGAATAAATGGGTCTTTCCTGGATCTGGTATGTGTCATACAGTCTATTTATAGCATTTGGTGGCCTTTAAGAATCTTTAAAATCTACACAAAATCCCCTTTATTACCACAGTAACTCTGAATTAATTTGGGATATGCAATCATCTGGACTAGAAGTAAGACAGGCTATCAGAGGATACTCTGAACCTGGCACAGAGGAAGAAAATGGGAGTTTAGCAATGCTGATGATGAACAGAGAGTAGATATGGAACACACAGAGGGAAGCGGAAAACCCAAATCCTTGAAGACCTGGCTGGACTGAGTCCTAGGGGGACAAAAGACAAAACATCTCAAGGTCTGTGACCAAGTCAAGAAAGGGAAAAAAGCGGGATACTGGAAACCACTCAAATATTAAGAACAGAGTGCATTATGATGTAGAAAAATAATCAGGGGGTCGGGGAGAAGGAGACAAGAAGAGCACATGGCAAGACAATGACCGCGTGATACTGATACATTTTTAGGTGAATTCTCATAGAACAATCGGCGTGACTGCTTATTAGCAGAAATCCCTCTCTGCAATCACTTACCTAGCCCAGCTAGGTTTGTTAGCCAGAAACTCCAAAACAGGAAAAGGGAGAAAGATTGTAACTATAATGTAAATACAAGTAAGCTGGTATTAATATCAAAACACAATTTTGGAGACAAGGTACAGTTTTAAGAAACTATTCTTTTTATGATATATTCAGCATATTAAACTAGTGGAAATGCAAAATTTGTGTCAACTTGGAATTCACTATAAATGAGAAGTAGTTTGCATTAAGAAGATGATTTAGGGTTTCTATAGCAATTCTTTTTTTTTTTTCCCCCCTACTGGGAGTTTAATTACCTTTAACAGCAATCAGCTCTTCCATGTTTTTATTCATTTATCCATCCATCCAATCATCCACCCACCTATCCATCTATCCAAAACTCTAAGAATCTAGAGACACACTTGCATTTAATTCTGGGAAACAAGTGAGATCAAGATATTAACAAGCGTCTTCTTTCAGAAGAAGAGGTACGAAGAGGTGACAAGCCCAGGCCGATGCAGTGAGCTCCTTGTAGGCTCTGGTCTTAGCATTCAGGACTCTCTCCTCTGGATTCCTCTTGATCCCTGTCTAGCCTGATTGTCCCAGAGGTTTTTTTCTTTTTTTTTTTTTTTATCAGCTGCCACTTACCTACACAATCTATCGTGTTTATATTTAGGAAGCAGTGCAAAGAATTTTTTCTTAGTACACACTGCTATTGTGCCATCCTAGGTCTGAAAGGTATGGGAAACTGAGACTCACTGTTCACGAAGACGGCAAACCTCAGGAAGGACAGGTAGCGCTCCCCTTCAATGGGGTTCCAGCCGACATCAGGGTATCCTTTGGCTAGAAGCATGGGGCAGCTCTGTAGGCCACAGCCTGCCAAGTAGGTCACCACCTGCCAAGAACAAAACAAAAGTTAAGTGCCCAGGTTTTCTTTTTTAATGTGACTTTTTTATATAGCCGGTAAGGCATGCACAATTCTGGGAACTGAAGGATTTTCGTTTCTCTAGAAGCTGGAGACAGCCCACTACTTTCCAAGTAAATAATTTAGCAGATTTGAAATTGGAACCTTTTACTCATTTTTGTTTCCAAGCAATTGACAAGACTGATGATCACTGCTATGTAGATATAAGCCATATGCTGTGATTTCCTGGTTCTGGCAAGAGGGACATGCCATTTAAAAGTTCTGGCAAGAGGGACATGGCATTTAAACGTAGGCCTAACTAAGGGGCCATGGGGGATACAATGGTGGCTGCAGGCTGGGCCTGTTCATTTGACCATGGGATTTAAAAACCAAAATGTTCAGTCACTGGCTGACTGGGTGGGCTCTCCTTCTCTACAAACTTCCCCGGGTACCCTCTCTTCTCCCTGCCTCCTGGTCTCCCTTCCAAGGGAGACTCAGGGTCCCTGATGAGCAGTTATGTGAACAGGTGAATGTGGCTGAGGGTGGGCTGCTGAGCACGGCACCCTGGGGCAGTGTCTTATCGTGTGAGAATCATTACCTAATTTTACATACAGGTGGCAGTTAGCATCATATCACCTAAATGGAAACTGAGATATTTATTGCCATGTAAATGGATGAATGGCCAAGTCTGACTCAACTCTGTCCCCTCAGAGGCAGAGGCCAGGGATGCCCAGGGCATTCACGGAACAGCAATCACGTAACTCGCTGCTGGGTGCACAGCTCCTAGGTTCGTGTGTGCATGGGGTGGGGTGGGGTTTGTCTTGCTTTCTGTTCCAATCACTTCTTCCGAAAACCAGGACGTGTTCCAAAACATAAAAAACTGTCACGTTTCTCCGCTGCTTGAAGCCCTCCAGTGGTTTCTGTGGCTCGAGGCTCTAGAGTGAGGTTCCATAAAATCACAGGAAACAGCACAGCCTCCAGAGCCCAGAGCTTTTGACCCTGGCTCTGACACTCGAACCCGATGACTCTGAGGATGCTACCTCATCTCTCGATGCCTCAGTTTCCTCTCCTATAACTGGGGCAATGATAAAAAGGCTTGTCCTGAGGATCACATGACTTAATTCTGAGTGGGGCCTGGCACACAGTGATTCCACAGGTGTATGGACCTCTGTGGTCAGCAGCAACGGCAGCCCATTCATTTCTGTTTCTCCTCCCTTCTCAGCACTCCCTGCAAGCTTCAGGGTTCTGGTCACAGCCAGCTTTCTGAAGTTCAAGCACACCATGCTCTCTTCTCTGAAATTCAAACATTCCTGGCACACGCTTGTCTTCAACGTGACTGAGTAGCTTCTGCTCACCCTCGGGGTCACCTCTTTGCTGAGAGCCCTTCCTGATCCCTTTGTTGGGGGATCAACTAGCTGCTCCCAAACCCACCACACAGTGGACAGCCCTTTCCTTGTCCCCCTCCTCCTGACTAGACGGCTCCCCCCAAAACTGAGAAAGTGCATCGTCAGTCTCGTCAGCTGTCCAGTCAAAGAAACAGTGAAGACAGGGTAGGAAGAAGGTGAAGGTGTCTGTGGAGCTGGCAAGTCCTGTCCACAGCAGATGCTCTGGTCCTAATTATCACACGGCTCCCAGGACTCACATCCCGCCACGCTTTCCTTACACGCTGAAGAGGTTCTGATGGAGGCTCAGCCTTTGGTCTGCTTCTCCTTGGCTTGGCTGTGCTATAAGCAGGGGAGAGCAAGCACAGCACCTCCCCAAGGCCAGTTACCTTCTCGAGGTCTGGCTCCTCTAAGCCCAGCGCTAACTCATTGTTGTCCATCACGGAGGAAGCGGCCACATCCAGCGGGGTGGATCCTCTCATCGAGGGGGAAGCTGAGGAAGAAGGAGAGTAGGGGAGAGAAGGGGAGAAAGAGGCCCCCCCCCACCCCCCCCACCCCGTGCTGAGCTGAGGTTGCAGTGCACAGTAATGGCCAGGAGAGGTCAGCAAACACAAAGCCTGGACACATCACTCTCCTCAAAGGGGGCTGCCCGCCCAATTCAAGAGCAGCTTTTTTTGTTTTTTGAGAGAGAATGAGTAGTTTATTAGGAAAGGAGGAAAGTGAAACAAGAGCAGCTTTGTTTTCTATCCTTCCTCCCCACACTCATTACTGACCGTGAATACAGCTTAAGTTAGAAAATCACTTCATAGGAGCAAGTGGGACCACGTATTTTCAAGTGCTTTTCTAACAAGGAAGTTCTTGGGCCTTCGTTCTTGAGACCATTCGAACGTCTCAGATGTCACTTGATAACCAAGCTCACATAACTTGGTCATTTCTGGGGTCACCCCCCTAGATTTTAAAAATAACCTGAAACAAATTAGCTCTTAGAATTATATCAGGTCACCAACATTGTCTTTCATTTCCCTGTGTTTGGTTCTTAGGCTAAAATTGAGAAAAACTTTAGGTGGCATTTTATAAAAAGGTTGGTTAGTCTAAGCTTGTTGTTGCTTAGTCCCTAAGTCGTGTGCAACTCCTTTTGCAATCCCATGAGGTTGCGTTTGATAAACAGGAAACCTGAGATTTCAGATTTCACGTGCACATAATATATCTGTGTCTTCCACAAATTCACTTAGTTTACATACAGAAGAGTGAGTAAGGCAAGTGCATGCCTTGGTTTTCTAGCGGTGGTGTTGGATTTACACTGTTTGTCCATAGTTGCTCCTGGCCTGTCTGCCTTGCAGCTATGAAAGCACTGGCTGGTTAGCTGATGGGACAGACATGTAGCCTGCAGCAGCCTGCCAAGAAGGGTTTGGATCCATGACCTTGGAATTATTAGCACTGTTCCCTGGTCAGCTGAATGGGCTGGGAGGTGCTGTATCTCCAGACTACATCCATAATCTCAGGTAGCATTTCATGAACCCTGGGTCCCCAGAGAGAGGAGGCAAAACTATGTGACTATAAACTGTGTGCCTAAGCCAAAACAAATCTGTCATTACTGTCACCACGGCTGGTTGGCAGCGACTTCTCTCCCTAGGTTGGAAAGCAGAGACATGGTATTATTATTATCTCACTTGTTTTGAGACCAGGCAGGATTCCTTCTTCTATTTAAAAATACCATAGCACTCATGTGACTTCTTTGCTTTTCCTGCCTAAGTGGCCAGCACAGGAAGGGCAACCCCTGAGCCAACTGCAGAAGTTATAACATGACCTACCTAGGCCAACACTGCTGTTCTCCAACAAGTAACTTAGATGCTCAAACATGGCCTTCTGATTTTGTCGGCTGATTCGACAGAAGTAGCACAGGAAGCGGCAACAGCTCGCAACCATCTTTGGAAAGGCAATCTGTAGGGAGAAGTTGAAAGTGTCACGGGGAAGAATCTATCATGAAGCCTTTCTGAAAAGGCTGACTTCAGAGAGTCTTAGGTGGGAGCCTTGCAAGCTGTGAGCAGTTGGGAAAAAGAATTTCCTCCTTGCTTCCGGTTGTTTCCAAGACATTTTCATAGGAGCGACAGAGAATAGACACCTAAGAAGAGGCTTCTAAAAATACCGAGAGCTAATTATAGCTCCTGAAGTATCTTTCTTTCAAAAAATATAGATGTCAAGCCACAATTCTAGTCATCCTCAGATGTCNGGCATCACTGATTTGATGGCCGTGAGTCTGAGTGAACTCCGGGAGTTGGTGATGGACAGGGAGGCCTGGCGTGCTGCGATTCATGGGGTCGTAAAGAGTTAGACATGACTGAGTGACTGAACTGAAGTGAACTGAAGGTGGCATGACTTTCCTGACGTTGCCCTGTTAGACACATGGCAGTGTTAGAAATTTGTGCCATGCCCTGGATGACACTTGCGCTGTTAGAAATTTTGTGACAATGTGGCAGGGGCAGGGAGATGGAGGATGAGGTGGGAAAAAAAGACTTCCTGGAGGACGCATCTGTGTGTGTACGTCTCAGGGAGAAGCTGCTTGGAGAGAAGCTAAGGAGGCTTAGAAACGCTGCCTGAGCACCACGGATACACCTGCTCCTAAATTATCTTACTTTATGTATATCTGTGTTGGGGCCCAGGATTTATTCCGGGGGTGAACAGTAGACTGTTTTCCCTCCTCAGCATGAGAAAAGGCTGCAGCATGTAGGTGGGGGAGAATCTGGGGCTTGGGCCCTCAGGTTATTCATTGACTGGGTGAGAGCTGATACAGGCAGCAGCTTTCCTTGCAGAGAGAAGATAGTGTGAAAACCTGCCATAGGGAAAGCACTGAGTGAATGACATGGGTCAGGAAGACACCGACTTTGAGTTGTGAAGTGACAAGTGACTTTTATTTTTTTTTTAATTTAAAAGTTAGCAGAAAGAGCTGGTTGGCCTTTTCTGGAGGAAAATCTCAGTGGTTACAAATTTAAATTCAAGGAAACTCTACTTAAACTGTAGTGTGTTTCTGAGAAGCACTGGCCTCCAACTAACAGGCAACAGATTTTCTGGACAACTTGCTGGATTGGGATATTAAAAAAAAATGCTAGTTTGTATGGTGGGCTACTACTATTTTTCTTAACTGCTTCATTAACATATAAGTTTTTGATAAGATTGTATCAACTTCTATCACAATATGGGTTGGAATTACTTTGGGCAAATCCCTTTACCACTGAACCAGCAGGATTCTTATGGGTTTCGGGACACTGTTCTTCCTCTTTCCTAAATGTTGAAGCTCCCCTGCAGGTTATCAGGCCAACACCAATTGCTCATAGAGGAGAAACTGCACCACCTACCCTGAAAAGCCCGAGTCCAGATCTTTGGCTGGGTCAATTTTTTGATGTTAAAATTCTGACCTCTGTTGGGTTCAGATTCCTACACATAACAGTGAGTCACAGAAGTGAGTTACCCTACAGATACANATTCTTCCTCTTTCCTAAATGTTGAGGTTCCCCTGCAGGTTATCAGGCCAACACCAATTGCTCATAGAGGAGAAACTGCACCACCTACCCTGAAAAGCCCGAGTCCAGATCTTTGGCTGGGTCAATTTTTTGATGTTAAAATTCTGACCTCTGTTGGGTTCAGATTCCTACACATAACAGTGAGTCACAGAAGTGAGTTACCCTACAGATACAATAAGCAAGATAAAAAGATGATGGTTTCAAGAAGGCATTCTGTATGTAATATGTAGGTTGGGGGCTCTTCATATTAATATATCTGCTGATAAATTCTATGGCAAGCTTCACTGGATGATGGAAAGAATGTGGAATCAGAGTCGGAAGACCTCGATCAAGTCACAGCTTTACTCATTGTGGTTACCTTGGGCTGTTGATATCAAGCGCCTGGAAATTCTAGAGCCAGGTAACACTGGAAAGAAAAAGTATCCTTTAACTCTTCTGAGTCTTATGTTCATCAACCACACAGTGGAAGAGTGACAAAAGCTAACAGCAGTAAACTAATACATATGAAGCATTTTGGAAATTGTCAGTTCACCATAACATGCTATTTTCATCCTCTAAACTTTTAATATTTTATCAAGTACAAGGGTAAGAGAAATCATAAGCAATAACATGGGTGATGTTACCAGTATTTTAAAGGATTAGAATCCTTTATGGCAACTGGGTATGTATTCAGAACTATCATTTCCATTCAATCAAGTCAAAAACAATCTTGAGGGGAGTATGGCAGTAAAACCATCTCCAAGATTTTCTTTTAAAAAGTCAGCCCTGATTGAGGAGCTTTGTGTCGCTGGAACACCTGGCAGGGAACCCATATGCTGACAACCAGGCATGCTCGGCCAGGATGGCAGGATAGGAGACTTATGAACCTCTCATGATTCTGCTTGTGGAAGGGAAGAAGTGAGGGGTGAACCATGGAGTCTCATGCTGGAGGGGCCTTTCAGGTTGTTCTGCATGTCCTGCCAGAACAGATGCAACATAATCTTTCTGCCTGAACCCCGGGGTAGCAAATGCTAAACACTGTAGTCCTTGGAGCTTGAAAACCATTCTTAGAGTTAGGGAGACTTCAGAATCAAGTGGGCTAATCTAACTGACTCCATTTATCTAACATGAAGTGGTCGCCTTGGAGGACCCCTGGTCGTGACATATTGTCTTAGAGAGAAGCATCCATTTTAAAAACAGACTCTCCGCAGGTAATGTGGGTCAGTTCAGTCTATTTTTAGTTCTGCTTTGGCAGTAACCACAAAGGAACTCTAAACTCACTCTTCTGAACGTTTGACTCATGCTGGCATGTTCTCACCAAAGACCTCCCCCTCCTCCACGGTGAGAAATAGGACCGATCAAGGGTTGCCAGTACAACTGCTGCCAAGTACCCCAGACACTCTTTTGAGGCTTCAACACTTCTCCTGATAAATGGGGACGAATCTTTCCGTTCAGAGATAGTCTGACAAAGATGGAAGGTCAATAGAAAGGGTAATAAGATGTATGAACCCCAAAGTAGTGTTTTCAGAAAAACTGATCATATCCTGACAGTCTATTGCTCTAGTCTATAATTTGAAAGCATGTTCTAAGATGGATAGGAACAAGGAATAAGACAACTACATTAAACCTGGAAAATTCCTTCTTTAGACAAGTAAAATATTTGCATAATTTCATAGTATAGAGCAGACTGATTATAATATGCAGACAATCTTCCTTTTGAAGTATAAATAGTTTATGGACAGTAAACTGTCTTGCACTACAAACAATGATCTTATTTCAAAATGGGAATAGTTTCAGTGGTAGCAATTATCTGTACTATAAGGATTAGAGAAATGATTTGAACAAGGTTCAGGAAAGTTGAAAGATAGAAGGCCCAAGTCCTCTAGGGTGTTGTGGTAGGAAAATCATAGCCCCCAAATGAAAACAAACGCCCCTGCTCCAAACTCCGTAACCTATTCCCTTTGATTGCTAAGGGGCTTCCCTGGTAGCTCAGACAGTATGGGGTAATTTTCAATGCAAAGGAGCCACAAACAAAAATGACAAGAACAATGAGGGTTTTAAGAGGAAGACTGTGAAAACATAAAAGAAAGAAAAACAGAAATCTGTGTACAGGAATCAGGCATTTGAAAGTAGACAGACAAGAGCAGACCTACCAAGCAATTGATCCCTTTCAGAAGACTCTGAAAGTAAGCTCCTTAAGTCAAAAGGAAAGCAGAGCCCCCAAAATAGAGCATTAAGAGCACCAATTATAACAGAATATGCCCAGATGCTTCCTGGAAGCTAAGCAGCCCTTCTCCATCCCACAGTATATGTTTAGGAAGTTTATTACCTTAACTAGGGGATTCCCTGGTGGCTCAGACGGTAAAGAATCTCCCTGCAATTCAGGAGACCCGAGTTTGATCCCTGGGTCAGGAAGATCCTCTGAAGAAGGGAAAAACGGCAAGCCAATCCAGTATTCTTGCCTGGAGAATCCCATGGCAGGCTACAGTCCATGGGGTTGCAAAGAGGTGGACACGACTGAGCAACTAACACTTTCACTTTACTTTAATTATGCCTTAGAAGAGCCCTGGGTTGGGAGCACCATGATCGAAAGTGATGGGAACTTACTAGGGCATCTCTCTTCTTCCTCCTTTGGTTGCTCCTTCTCTGGCTTGGGAGGGCCTTTGATTCTCTGCACCAAGGCACAGAATTTTCCAGTCCAGGACGTATCCTCTTCCTCCTCTTCCTCTTCTTCCAGGGGAACCCCTAAGCAAACCACAGAAAGAGGGACAACCTCAAACAGTACACAAAGCCACCAGATAATTGAAAGAACATAGAAACACTGCTTTCCATCTTTTGGAACTTTCTAAATATACTATAGGCAGCCTTCTATAAATGTTTATCTACATGTCTTTTGGCAAGCTTTTTAAATGATAATTTCTTGTGTACAAAAACATAAAGTAATTTCAATCCCAAGACTTAATTTTTTCTAACCCATACCCTAAATGGGCTCCAGAGTATCTAGAAGAAAAAAGTTAACAACCTGTTACTTCGAATGAAAAAATCATCTGTTATCCACATAGCTCTCAAAAGCAGCACAATTGCTGATGGATACTTAAAACCAGCAGATACACATCAAAGTAGAAATGGCTGGTTTGGAATCCTGAAGGGCAGAAATGGTCATATTCATTTCACTGCAGAAGCTAAAAAGCAAAGGTGATCAGAATCTTGGTTCACCTGGGAAGAGCGTCCCAGCTATCTAACTTGAGATAAATTGGGTGAGGTTTATATAAAGATCTGTTCTTTTCTTTCCTTCTTCAGAGACCCAGTCCCCTCTCTTGGATCTCAGCAACATTTCTTGTAGACAGAAGGAGTTTCAGTCATGTATTATTCCAGGATGATGTCCTATCTCTTCTCTGACCCAAATAGTTTGGAAAGAATCATTTCTTGGACAACTAGCACTATAATTTTAAACAGAAACTAACTTTACAACCCCCCATGAACTTCTGACCAAGGAACCATGAACAGCCTTGTCTTGGATAAAGCTTTTATCTGGAAGCTCACCGCAGTGAAGGAGAAGGTCCTCATGGAAGTCATATAGCTCTTCCCGGATTTCTTCTGGACATGGGCAGTTCTCCCCGAGTTGAAAGTTAAGAAGCATGTTGATCTTGGAGGGGCGAAAAAGATTGGCTAGTTGGTTCTCAATGTCTGTCTAAACAACTCAGATCCAACCTTAAGACACCTAACATTCTTTGCAAACTTTATTTAACTTGATTTTGTGTTTGTGTAAAGATAGCCAACATTTAAAAATAGCTTTTTATAACTGAATCACTTTGCTGTATACCTGAAACATTGTAAATCAACCATACTTCAATAAAAAAATAGAAAATATTTTTAAAAAGTGCACAAACTTCCAGTTATGAGATGAGTAAGTCTGAGGCTGTAATATAACAACACTGTGCATGAAAACTGCTGAGATAGATCTTTTCTAAATTTTTAATTGGAGTATAATTACTTTACAATGTCGTGTTGGCTTCTGCTGTACAACAAGAAGAATCAGCCATAAGTACACATATGTCCCCCCTCTCCTAAGCCTTCTTCCTACCTCATCCCTGCACCCCCATCCCACCCCTCTATGCCATCACAGGGCACGGAGCTGAGCTCCCTGTGTTACACAGCAGCTTCCCACTAGCTATCTATTATTATTTTTCCCTATTAATTCTTATTAATTTAATTTGGCAACACACACATAGTTAAAAAAGAAGTACAAAATATACTCAGCACAAAGTTTTTCTCTCTCTCTCTGATTCCTTACTGTTCAGTTGCTAGGCTGTGTCTGACTCTTTGTGACCCCATGGACTGCAGCACGCCAGGCTTCCCTGTCCTTTACTATCTCTCGGAGTTTGCTCACACTCATGTCCATTGGGTTGGTGATGCCATCTGACCACCTCATCCTCATCTAGTTTACGTGTAGTAGTGTGACTTTCAGTGCAACTTTCTCAATTTGTCCTGCTCTCTCCTTCCCTCTCTGGGAGAATAGATCTTAAAAGTTTTCATCGTAAGAAAAATAATTCATAACTGTGTGAAGTGATAGATGTTAACTAAAATTACTGTGATGATCCTTCTACAATATAGACAGATATGAAGTGATTATGGTTGTACACCTTAAGCTATACAATGTTCTATGTTAACCAAACCTCAACAACGGGGGCGGAACCCCACTACAAATGCAAAAAAAGGAAAAGAAAACATTCTAGCAATATTGCTTTACAGCACCAATATACTGTCTCTACCCTCCTTCTTTGGAATAACTATTTTGGTGACTATGGCTCTAATCCCTGCCTTCAAGAAGGAGTGCATGATTCTGAGAAGAAAGTCATGCATTCAGGGCATGCATTTTAAATGATCTTTGGAGAGATGGGTCATGAGAATACAAAGACGTAAATAATACACTAATGAAATAAAGCCATAAACTTTGAGTTGCTAAAAAAATAAAAGTAGGTTTTCCTTTTTTCTGGACATAAAGGTAATTCAGAACTTGATTAGCTAAAGAAGAAAATTTACTGAGATCTCCCCACTGAGATAGCTGCCGTTAATATTTTAGTTAATATCTTTATATAGGCAGATTGAGATTACAATCTAACTCAACTTTTTTGAAACTCAATTTTTCAACTTAATTTATCTCAGGCATTTAAAAATGTTCTTACCCTGATCTCTTACAGGTGCACTGCATTTCATCACAAGGATGAACAGTGATTTATATAAAATGTATGTAAAATTAATGATCTGCTCTGAAATATCTCAGTGGCTTTCACTTTTTACCCCTGTAAATAAAGTCAGTTTGAATTTCCTTTTATGGAATTTTTGTTCACATCTCTGTTCACTTTCTTAGGATAAACTCATAGAAGCAAAATGCCTGGATCAAAAGGTTTGTACATTTTAATGACTTTTGATATGAATTGCCAGATGGCTCTCCAGAAAGCTCACAACAGTTTGCATTATTACCAAATTTATACAAGAGTGTGTATTACTTTGCCAACTCCATTACAGTAATGAGAGTTAACATATTTTCAAATATTTTCCAATCTAATGAGTAAAAAATGTCATAACCCTGTTGCTTTAACTTGCATTTAATTGAAGTTGAACTGTTTTTTCACATAGAAGGACTGTTTTTATCTCATCATTTATAAATTTCCTATCCATGTTATTCCTCCATTTTTCTGTTGTGTGATTATCTTTTAAAAATTAATTGACAGGTGTTTTGCGCATCTCTATAGATTATTATCTCTTGGTAATATATATTCCTGGAGAAGGAAACGGCAATTCACTCCAGTACTCTTGCCTGGAAAATTCCATGGATGGAGGAGCCTGGTAGGCTACAGTCCATGGGGTTGCAATTCCAAATACATTCCCCAGTTTTTAGTGAGCTTTTAATTGTTTTTATATAATTTTTTCTTGACATGTCAGTTTTATGTTTTGAAGCCAGCCTATTATCCTTTCCTTTACAATTTTATGTCAGAGATGTTTCACTGTTCCTGTGCCAAGGACTACCCTGACTTCCCCGGTGATTTACTGGAAAAGACTCTGCCTGCCAATTCAAGAGATGCAGGTTCTATTCCTGTGTTGGGAAGATCCCTTGGAATAGAAAATGGCAATCCACTCCAGTATTCTTGCCTGGAAAATTTCATGGACAGAGGAGCCTGGCAGGATATAGTTTGTGGAGCTGCAAAAAGTCAGACACAATTGGGTTACCGAGCATGCATGTCCTACTTGGACAGTCTGGTGAAACTCATGGATGTTTTTTCTCAAATTAATATTTTAAATACCTAAAATAAAATATAAGGGATTACAAAGAGAAACAAGTATAATGAAATCTAATTATCAAGATCATAAAAAACATATTTGTGATATAGTAACATATATACTTATTTATTAACTCATTAGACAAAAAGATCTAGGGGCAGCCCTCATACCCACTGTGACCTTGAAGCAGCGATGAATATAAATGATATTACCAACTATTAGAACCACTGTGATATCATATGAAAAAATATACAACTTCTGTGGGTAACAAAGTCAAACATTTGCTTTGCTGCCTACATCAATAATTGAAAGAACTATTATAAATTAATGAAAATTTAGTAAAAAAAAAAAAATAAATAAAAAGCTAATACTCAGATTCCTTGATGTCTAAATTCTTCCACAGACCCATGACCTTGGTTAGTAAATATCTGGAGGCACTGAAGTAATAACTGGAGGTAGGACTTCCCTGGTGGTCCAGAGGTTAAGAATCTACCGGCCAATACAGAGGAAACAGGTTCAATTCCTGGTTGGGAAAATCCCACATGCTGTGAAGCAACTAAGCCCGTGAGATGCAGCTACTGTACCCGCATCTACTGATGCCCATGTGCTGAGAGTCTGTATCCCACACAAGAGAAGCCACTGCAATGAGATGTCTGCATACCGCAACCAGAGAGTAGCCCCTGCTCACCACGACTACAGACAAAGCCCATGCACAGCAACAAAGAACCACCGTAGCCATAAATAAGCGAATAAAAATAACCAGAGGTAATCTTGCCCATTTCACTCTATCATATAGGGTAACCCAAACACTAGGCAAAGGGGTATTTTCTCCCTTTGTTTGGGATTTCTAGGTGAAAACAGTTATAATATCTTTTATTAAACTATGAACCTTATTTAATATTGTTAGGAAGATCCTTATTCAAAGCTTCTACTGCAAATAATTTTTTGAAAGTAGAGGTATTGTTTGTAAAATATGCATAAAACAGGTTGGAAATGTTATTTTTGTAGTTGTTTCATGATGGTAAAATTGGTTGAATTATGGTAACTGTATCAGCAACATATATCAATGAGTTGTTCATGAAAATAAGATCTGAAGATCTGGTTCCAAGAATGAGAAAGTTAATTTCTTTACTGAAAGATTTTCCTTTTGGTAGAACATTTAGGAAGCAAGTGGGAGCCCTCAGGGCATAACTAAAAATGGGAGTGAGCTCGATTTTCTGCTGTAGGTCATACCCTCTAAATGAAGTCCTTTTCAAAGTGCAAAGCTTGCTGACTATGCTTGGATAATTTGCCAGCAATCACTGTACTAATCCTAGCTTTACCTACCTTTATACTTAGTTACATCCCCCAAGTATGTTTCTATTTCATCGTTTTAAACAGTGAATGGATATAGGGCTGAAAACCTCTATTTTATTCTCAAAAGTTACAGGAGAGTGAGGTAATCACATCACTGTTTTAAAATTCTAATTCCTATGTATCCTATTTTCCAAGTGATCTTGCATTCCTATGCCCTGAAATTGATTGAAATCCTCCAAATCCTTTATTAAATTCTTAATTATTTAGAAAGTTCTATTAGCAGATTCTTTTAGAAATGAATTCTCTGGGAGGGGTGGCAAAGGAGACTACTGAGTTTGGTAAGAGCATCCCTTCTTTTATTTCATTTCTGGACACCTCAGCATCACCTGAAAACTTGCTAAACATGCAAATTCTCAGGACTTAGCCAAGACCTACTGAATTAGAAACCCTAGAGGTAGGACCAGAAATCTGTGTTTTATTAAGTCTTCCAGGGATTCTGATGTCTGCTCAAGAATCACTGGTCTAACACATAAGGAAAGAAGTTCTTGAGACTTCTGAAAGGGGTCTGAAATGATTGTTCAGAGGACTGCCTACAAGGTTAAGAGAGGAAGTGATGGTGAGCCCCGAGGATGGCAGAAGAGAAGGTAAGGAGGCAGAATGCAGCAAGAGTGAAAGGGATCTTTCAGGAGCCAGGATCATGAGCTGTGTCAATAAAGATAATGTCAGATGGGCAATGCAGTCCTGGTTGAGCTGAGGAGATGCCAGAAAACATGCATAAACTCTAGTCACTGGCTCACTGACAGAAGGTCATAGAACACGGTTTAGCTGCTAAGTCGTGTCTGATTCTTTGCAAGCCCATGGACTGTAGCCTGCCAGGCTCCTCTATCCATGGGATTTTTCAGGCAAGAATACTGGAGTGGGTTGTCATTTCCTTCTCCAGGNAAACATGCATAAACTCTAGTCACTGGCTCACTGACAGAAGGTCATAGAACACGGTTTAGCTGCTAAGTCGTGTCTGATTCTTTGCAAGCCCATGGACTGTAGCCTGCCAGGCTCCTCTATCCATGGGATTTTTCAGGCAAGAATACTGGAGTGGGTTGTCATTTCCTTCTCCAGGGGATCTTCCCCACCCAGGGATTGAACCTGGGACTCCTGCATTGCAGGCAGATTCTTTACCAACTGAGCTAACATGGCTTGAGGCAAAGGCAAATACCTCTGACACTAAAACTGATGACAGCTCTTCCTACTTATAGAATGTTTACTATGTGGCTGATTTCCTGCCAGGAAATCTAAGTGAATTATCTCATGGGATTTTCACAAACATTATCTGCATTTTGCAGCCTGAAGACATTGAGACAGAGAGAAGTAATACGCTCCAGACTATACCATGAGTGATGGCAGAGCCAGAATGGCAGCCAGGCTCTGAAGCCAACACCGGTGTTTTAATCACATCATCTGCCATCTCATTTTTCACAAATGTGAGTCAGCATCTGCCCAGCCAAAATAGGGAATGTTCACACCTGTTGCCAGTCGAAAAGCAGTCTGACAACATTTGTAAAGCCTTCAAGAATAATTCACCGCGCTTTGCTCACTGCACACTCACTCCATTTTCCTTAGCACAGCGCAAAATATCTGCTCCCATCCATCCACAGGGCCTCTCATTTTGCCTCTAGCAAAGGGTTGTGAAACAGAAGGATCTGCTCTTTATCAAGGCCAGTATCATTCACAGGAATCTTAAAAACCCAGAGAGGTGGTTCCTTTTTCAGCCAGTATAAATATCTATAGCCTATAAAACAGGTTTCAGGAAAGTAATTGGACCAAGTTGTGGTGGAGTCGTTAATATAAAGTGGTGGTAATTATATATACTGACAACAATTTATGGTTAGGCTGCTTATCAAAAATGTATAAGATCCAAAGATTTGGTTTCGGAGACAGAAAATGAATTTCTTCCCCGAAAGATCTATCTTTTCCCTTGAATGCTGAGGGAGCCTTGCTGAATGGCTTACGGGATATATGCAGGCAGCTGAGCAGCAGGGACGACTGGAAACTATTATTTTGCAAGATGTCCCACTGTTATCTGCAAGTTTCTCAGGATTTTCATTCTTTCCAAGCAGCCTTTCCATCTGAGTGAGGCCAAGGCGGGGATCACAGAAAATGGAGACAGAACATCACAGGAGGGACTTCCTCATCCAACTTCTGCTCTCCAGGCTTCCTGGAGCTGGAGTTGGGGGGCAGTTTCCAGGGGGAGTCTCCATAACTGGGTGAGAGGTTTGGGCCCTCAGATGAGAAAGACTGTGCACCTGCCCTCATGAATCAGGAAATGCTGACCATATTCTGTTGTTCTCTGACGGAAAGGAGTGGCTTTTGGATGGACTGGACAAAAATTCTTCTAAAGGATGAAATAGGATGCTGGTCTAGCGATGTGATCTGGCCTTTGCCTTACTGACAGAGGCCCTGGCATGTGAAATGGCACGATGGGAGAAAGCCTGGCCCCCTCCCCATGCGATTTCAGAAGGTTATCTTCCCACCCAAGATGTCTGGCAGATGCTTATCAGCTCAGTCCAGGACTAGCCTGTCTGCTAGTGCTGGCTGGGGTCTTTCCATCTCCCTTAGCTCTCACGGCTGCCCACCCCCTTTCACATAAAGGCTGTGTGTACCCTGCTCCAGAGGGTGCAGTTCTTCCCTTAGGAACAGCCTGGAAGGTTCTCACCTGTTCCTGTGGGGGAGAGCGGAACTCCCTGGTCTTCCGGGCGGTCAGGGCTGCAGACATGTTCAGGGCCTGCATGAGCTCGTTGTAGCGGAACTTCTGATTTTCCTGGAGCTTGGAGACATAGATGTCACCGAAGGCCACGATAGCCTCCACCCGGTGCTGCAGCTCACAGTCACAGAGATAGCTGAGCAACTCACACATCTGTAAAAGTGTACACATGTGAGAATATAATAAAACTTCATGTCCACTGGTGAGGTTATCATTCCCAATCTACAGATGGTAACACTGAGGTTTAGACAATTTGAGGAACTTGCCCAGTGTTACACAGTAACCACAGAGCTATTACTGGAGTCCAAGTTGGCTATTACTGGATGACTCTGGATTAGTATTTGAACCTAGAGCCCAGTTCTTCCCTGCTGAGACCAGAACTACAACAGGAAAATGAGCTCATTAGACAGAGAGCACATCTGCCTGTGGAGACACAGAACAGCATGTAGGAGAGTGTTCTCCCAGGGCTCTAAGCTCAGTACAGAGACCACCACCAAATCGCACATCTGAGGACTGAGTCTTTCCTGACAGCTTCTGGTTCTAGATGATGGGTAAGCGAGTCTTTGGTTTCTCTCTGAATCTTTCATTGCTTTTGCTTATCTGCACTGTTTGATCAATTTATTGGGATTGTTATAGCTAATCTTATCATATTAGAATTTATACTAATAAGAAAAACAACAGCTGTAGCTTACTGAGCACCAGCTATTTGCCAGACACTGTGCCAGGCACTTGCCACACTTTGTGTTTTTTGCATATTTTTACTAAAGCAGAAGTTCTATTCACCCATCTCTGCTTAACACCACACACGTGAGTAAGGAGCACCCTCCGGCGTGTCTGGGCACAGACAAGGCCCCTGGTGGTGGGGTGCTGTCACCCAGCAGGACAGCCTCTGCTCCCACCAGGTAAACTGGGACCCATCTCTTACACCCATTCTACTTTAATTACCATTTAAAGTCACATGGGTCAATAAAATAGGAAAACGAAATTGAGTGACTAGGGAAATCTAAGAAAGGCAAGTTTTTTTTTTTTTTTAAACAAAACACTAAAATTGAGTGTTAGACAAGTAAAAAAAAGTAGAAAAATCATAAAAATCCAGAAGCATTTTGCACTCAGCTTGCTTTTGGTTACCTCTAGATCTCACAGTATCTTAAAGACCCTAGACTGGCAATCATAGATGGTACATGACAGGTAACATCCATGGAGGAGAGAACTCTATGTGCCAGTCAGGGACTCACATTAAAGAAAAGGTCTTGGCCCTCCATCAGAATAGCACATTTATATATTTTGATAAATGCTTAAGGTACATATGGGAAATTTGTTATGCTTCTGCTCTGTATTTAAGGTTTTCATGAAATGACCACCACCACATTGGATAAGAGAACTTAACTGCAGATAACTTTTTATAATATATTTTATACTAAATATATTTCAAATTATATTTTATTAAAACACATTTTAATATTATGTTTTATTATATCATTGTCCACATTTTACAAATCATAAAGCTAAGTCTGGTGGGCTACTAACTTGGCAAATTTATTCAGATAATAGGAGGCCGAGGAGCAGGAATTAAAATCCAGGGATGCCTGGACCAGGCTCACTCCACTAAGACAAACTCCTCTCCCCCATTTTTTTAATTTTTTTATTTTACTCTTTAAAAAGTGTTATTGAAGTACAATTGATTTACAGCACTATGTTAATTTCTCCTCTATTTCTTTTCATTTCTCTTTTCTCAATGCTGAAAAGACAAAGTCACCATCATCCCCAGTACATCACTGATGCTAGCTCATGTCTAGTAAGACTATGTCTTAAGAAACACTGAGGTTCCTCAGCTGATGCCAAGGGGGCAACTCTAAGTGAATAGGACTCCTAGCTCAGATGGCATTTTCTTTGAATGCCAGTATAACAGGCCCACATCAGCCTGGTGATCAGGGTATGCCAATGCATGAGAGTAGGTGATGAGTGTGGTCATCCTATAACCCAGTTCCTTTGGTCAACTCCACAGCCAAAGGCTCCTCCCTGTCTCTAGGCAAGATCTCACCAACAAACCCTTTAGTTCCAAGGAGTAGGAGATAAGATCAGGGAAAATCTATCATTGGTACCAGAAAAACAATTCTAAAGCAGGGGCCTTATTGATGAGGGCTGGTATTCTCATTTTGGTTTAGGGGGACTTGGTAGCTCAGACAATAAAGAATCTGCCTGCAATGCAGAAGACCTGGATTTGATCCCCGGGTCAGAGAGAACCCCTGGAGAAGGGAATGGAACCCACTCCACTATTCTTGCCTGGGACATCCCATGGAGAAAGGAGCCCGGCGGGCTACAGTCCATAGCACAGCAAAGAGTTGAACAGGACTGAGCAACTAACACTTTCCCTTTCACTAGAGAGTACCTTCCAGCTCAGAAACAAGCAGGACCAGGGGGTGGTCTCCCTCAGCATCTCTGCTCCACTCCACATTCAGGCCCAGGTCCACAGTCCAAGCCCCATCACCAGGCTGCCCTGTCTCCCTCCCTAGTTCTTTCCAAGGGCAGGATGCTGGCTGCCCCGGGTTACCTGCAGCTTGACGGACTCTGGTAATCGGGTCTGCAACAAGCCTTTGATGGGAGCCTCCCTGCTGGCCTTTTCCCCAGCCTCCACCGCCTTCTCCTCCACCTGCGTCATCTCCTCCTTCTCTGCTCCCTCCTCCGTCTCCCCACAGTGCTCCCCAAACACAGACGGGTCGATGAGGAGGAGGATCTGCCGAACGTCATCATCATCAAACACCCCCATGACCAGCAGGGTTCCGATGAGCTTCAGCACAGGCACAAACTGGAACTCCACGGACCCCCCGACAGGGTCCCGGATGTGAGCCCCGCTGCACTGCACTGCCTCCGTCAGCATGCCTAGCGCCTTCATCTTGAGAAGCTCCAAGGGAATCTCGGGGCTCTGCTTCTGGTGTTCCTCATTGGTGGTAATGAAGCAGGGGGTGGAGAACCTGAACCCTGGCTTGAGGCACGTTCTCGGGCCCACCCCAGGGAGCCCGTGCTTCTTGGACTCATCCGGGTATAGGCGGATTTTCCTGGTGGTGCTGGTGATGGGGATGATGTACTCATTCTTCATCATCAGCTTCCTCTCCTTAGCACTGGCCAGGTGGATGCTGATAAGCAGGTCATAGAAGCCTGAGCGCAGGAGGCCAGGGAGGTATTTGTTGTCAATGGCATAGAAGAGTTGGGAGAGGTCCACATGGCTGCACAGAGCGTAGGCCACCCGGCTGTTTCCCAGGGCACACAAGGCGCTATAGAGTCTCAGCGTATGGTAATGGAACCGCATAAGGTCTTCCTGCTCGCAGAGCTCCAGGATATCCACACACCTGAGGAATAGACAAGCAATCAACTGCTCCATGTGGAAGAAGTGTGAATTTCCTCCATGTGAATCCATGTGCCAGGATTCAGCAGAGTGCTCACTCTGGGAATCCCCAGATTTCCCGCAACCCAAGGAAGGCAGAACAGATAGCGGTCTTATTGGTTATTATTCCTCTCGCAGTTCTGGTCCATTTCCCAGCTCCTGATAATCCACTATTTCTAACTATAAGGGTCTCAAAAGTCTGAAAGACTTAAAGAAGACACTGGCTTACCAAATACCCAAGTCCTCATCATTAGGGAAATGTTCAAACCTCAATACTGAAAACATTCATCAGGTCCATGCCAGGTGACTCTGCTTTCTTATTTGTAGGCTCAAGGACATCCTCTGCCCTTGAAGAAGATGTAGTTAAAGCTCTCCATCAATCTACCATCTGCCTCATCTACATAATCACTAATTTACCATCAGCCACAGGGCTTTCCCTTTCCTGAAAACAAACACATGCCTGGACTCTTGTCCAGAGAGGAAATACTTTACAACCTGAGGTGAGTTGGTGTTGTCAATTCACTTTCTCCATCCTGGCTGTAGCAACTTTAGCTGTATATGGGTGTGGGGGCTCCAAGGCACAGGCTCTGATCTCTGCTTAGATTTTTCCAATTTGTCTTTTCACTGAGAATCTGAGGACCCTTTGCAGTTAGCTTACTTGGCAGGACGCCTTTCTGCTCCTTCCTCACAAGTGCCTGTGCTGCTGCTGCTGTCCATGACTCAGTGGAATACCTAAGTGGGAGCTATATGGATGTCAGTGTAGCTCTGCCCTCCATTTTTTTTTCTGTCCAAATGTTCAAGGGGTACTAACATTTACAAAAATAAAACTTACTTAATTCTATGTCCATAAACTGAACTCACTCATCTCACATTCTAGTAAAGTAATGCTCAAAATTCTTCAAGCCAGGCTTCAACAATATGTGAACCATGAACTTCCAGATGTTCAAGCTGGTTTTAGAAAAGGCAGAGGAACCAGAGATCAAATAGCCAACACTTTCTGGATCATGGAAAAAGCAAGAGAGTTCCAGAAAAACATCTAATTCTGCTTTATTGACTATGCCAAAGCCTTTGACTGTGTGGATCACAAGAGACTGTGGAAAATTTTGAAAGAGATGGAAATACCAGACCACCTGACCTGCCTCTTGAGAAATCTGTATACAGGTCAGGAAGCAACAGAACTGGACATGGAACAACAGATTGGTTCCAAATAGGAAAAGGAGTATGTCAAGGCTGTATATTGTCAACCTGTTTATTTAACTTCTATGCAGAGGACATCATGAGAAAAACTGGGCTAGATGAAGCACAGGCTGGAATCAAGATTACCAGGAGAAATATCAGTCACCTCAGATATGCAGATGACACCACCCTTAAGGCAGAAAATGAAGAAGAACTAAAGAGCCTCTTGATGAAAGTGAAAGAGGAGAGTGAAAAAGTTGGCTTAAAGGTAACATTCAGAAAATGAAGATCATGGCATCTGGTCCCATCACTTCATGGGAAATAGATGGGGAAACAGTGGAAACAGTGNGAGAAAACTGTATACAGGTCAGGAAGCAACAGAACTGGACATGGAACAACAGATTGGTTCCAAATAGGAAAAGGAGTATGTCAAGGCTGTATATTGTCAACCTGTTTATTTAACTTCTATGCAGAGGACATCATGAGAAAAACTGGGCTAGATGAAGCACAGGCTGGAATCAAGATTACCAGGAGAAATATCAGTCACCTCAGATATGCAGATGACACCACCCTTAAGGCAGAAAATGAAGAAGAACTAAAGAGCCTCTTGATGAAAGTGAAAGAGGAGAGTGAAAAAGTTGGCTTAAAGGTAACATTCAGAAAATGAAGATCATGGCATCTGGTCCCATCACTTCATGGGAAATAGATGGGGAAACAGTGGAAACAGTGTCAGACTTTATTTTTCTGGGCTCCAAAATCACTGCAGATAGTGACTGGAGCCATGAAATCAAAAGACGCTTACTCCATGGAAGAACAGTTATGACCAACCTAGATAGCATATTCAAAAGCAGAGATATTACTTTGCGGACTAAGGTCCATCTAGTCAAGGCTATGGTTTTTCCAGTAGTCATGTATGGATGTGAGAGTTGGACTGTGAAGAAGGCTGAGCACCGAAGAATTGATGCTTTTGAACTGTGGTGTTGGAGAAGACTCTTGAGAGTCCCTTGGACTGCAAGGAAGTCCAACCAGTCCGTTCTGAAGGAGATTGGCCCTGGGATTTCTTTGGAAGGAATGATGCTAAAGTTGAAGCCCCAGTACTTTGGCCACCTCATGCGAAGAGTTGAGTCATTGGAAAAGACTCTGATGCTGGGAGGGATTGGGGGCAGGAGGAGAAGGGGACAACCGAGGATGAGATGGCTGGATGGCATCACTTACTCGATGGACATGAGTCTGAGTGAACTCCGGGAGTTGGTGATGGACAGGGAGGCCTGGCGTGCTGCGATTCATGGGGTCGCAAAGAGTCGGACACGACTGAGCGACTGAACTGAACTGAACTGAACCATGCTTTTTAAAATTTAAGGCATGGAAATGTCCCTGAGTGCAGAACTCAGAGCTACAGTGAAAGCCCCATGGCTGGCACATCATCGTGAATCTCCTGCTCCTGTTTCTGAGTGAATAATTAAACTGGGGAAAGGAAAGAGAAGAGAAACCCACGCGTCAGGGCAATCAGCAACCACCCTGGACCTTAGCCAGTGAGGATGTTCCCCCTTCCCTCCTGGGCTTGCGGGGTCTTGCCTCCGCCCCCGCCTCCCCACCTCCTGGCCCCTCCTCTTCCGCCATGGGCCCCTGTACTACCTGTTCTCTTCCGGGATGTGGAGTGCCATCATCTGTAGGGGCTCCAGGCACTGCACCACCCAGCCATGGCGCTCGCTCACCCTCTCGGTCTCCACCTTCAGGAAGCTGCTGGGCATGCGGCTCCAGAGCACAGGCTGGATGGTTTGGACATCCAGCCGTGGTGGGCACTGCGGGACGGGGTTCTTCTCTTCACTCTTAAATATGGCTGCCGACAGGGGCATGGCATTCTGGGGCAAGGTAGAAAGGCATCAGATACATGCACCTCAGAGATGCTCAGTGACTGCACAATCCACTCGGCCCACGATAAGCAACAGTGAGCCATACATTAGAGTGAGCTGTACATCAAAGAGAGACAAATGCATCAAGAGATCAATGAGGGCTTTTCCAGCACTAATAACAACCTGACATTATGGGTTGTATGAGCATCCATTAATCCTTTTGGAACCCAAAAGAAGTGGGAGAAGGGGAAAATAGGAACCTATATTTCACTGCATGAATTTCTCATGGACGTGTAGTGGTTTGGCAGGGGGGCACTTGAGAAGCAGGAGGTCACAGATTTCCTGGTTTTCTCATGCCTGAGCTTCTCTCCATAGTGGCCTGTGCATCTTCTTATGTATAGCCATTAGACAAGGGACAGATAAATACCTTCAGCTTCCCAAGTTCAAACTGAAACAGAGAGGTGCTTGTGGGCTGCAGGAAGACAGCTGGAAACACTTTGGTATTGGGCTCCACCTGGAAACCAAAACAAATGCAGAGGTTTGCCCAGAATTATAAAATCCTAGTGGGCTAAGTCATGAGTGTTTCGATCAACGCCCTCATTCTAACTTGAGGGGAAAGAGGAAAGCTAACTGGCTGCTCACGGGGCACTGTTCAGAATTCCCAGCGACCCGGTGTCTACTGGTAGCTGCTGTCACTGTTCCTAACTTCAATACTCCTCTCTCCACTCAGGGCTGAGTGATCTCACGTCCTTTCATTTTCCCTCTCAGGTAACTGAGAAGCCAGCAGCTTTCTCCAGCGTGCAGGAGGGCAGTCACAGGCGGGAGCTACCATCTGCCCACCAGAGGCAGTATGTGCTCTGGTCACAGAACAAGGTAGGGTACTCGCTCTTCACAAGGAGACCCCTGGCCCTCAGGGAGCATCGTCATGCATTACTCCTGCCCGTGGGAGGTGACGAGTGAGGGCAGTGAGGTGACTCCAGCATTCTTTCTGAAGGCACATGGTGCTGGTCAGGCAAGCCTGTGGAGTTATAGCAGAATGTCCCAACCGCGGTCCTACTGATGGTTTGGGCTGGGTAAGTCTCTGTGTGAGGGCTGTCCTGTGCATTGTGGAGTAGTTACCAGCATCCCTGGCCTCTATGTACTAACATGTCAGTAGCACTCTCCACCCCACCACGGTCATGACAATCAAAAATGTCTCCAGAGATGGCCAGATGTCCCTGAGGGGAGAAGTACCCTGACTTGAAAGCCAACTTTGCAGGCAAGGACCACATGGTGCTTCCATGAAGAGGCTGCCCCCAGAGCCTGTCTCCTCACTCAAAACCTCTCCTCCCCACTTGGTTCTTCTAGACTTCTCTCCACCCCTTCCTCACTCTATGATTTTACTTCTTACATTAAATAGCGTGAGATTCACCAACTGCCTTTTAGCTGGTGCTTAGATGAGGCATGTGATATGTTTATGACATCGGGGGCTTCATTTATCACTTATTTACTTTTATGTGGAGCTTTTGATCAGACTTGGAGAACCACAGAGGAAGAAATGAGACTTTAATCCCACCAGCTAAAGTCCTTTGCTGCTGCTAAGTCACTTCAGTCGTGTCCAACTCTGTGCAACCCCACCGATGGCAGCCCAAGCAAATTCAGACATTAGGACATGCTTACACCTCTCCTGACCCATCAAATTAGGGGCTTCTGGGTGTTGTGGACATACCCTAAAATTGTCCCCCCGTGAGTTACTCCCTTGTACAATCGCCTCTCCTAGAATCTGTGTCTTGTTTCCAGCAAACAGGATATGGCGAAAGCTAAAGGATTGCCACTTCCTTGATTGGTTGTATTAAATAGAAGATTCCATTTCAGCAGACTGGAGAAGTTGCTTCAGATAGCCTTAGAGAAGTAAACTGCCATGTTTGAGAGGGCCATGTGGCAAGGAGTTCTAGGGGGTTTCATGGGGCTGAAAGTGGCAAGCTCCTGGCTTCAGCCAGCAAGAAATGGAGCCTGAGTTTTACAAATGCAAGCAACTGAATTTCTGCCAACCACCACATGAACTTAGAAAAGGACCCCAAGCTCCAGAAAAGAATGCAGTCTGGCTGACAACTTGACTGCAGCCTTGGGAGATGCTGAGCTTGGGACCCAGACAAATTGTGTCCCGACTCCTGACTCATGGACACCGTGGGACAATGAATGAATGCTTTTAAGTCACTGAAAGTAAAGTGAAAGTGTTAGTTGCTCAGTTATATCTGACTCTTTGTGACCCCATGGACTGTAGCCTGCTAGGCTCCTCTGTCCATGGAATTCTTCAGACAAGAATATTAGAGAGGGGTGCCATTCTTTTCTCCAGGGGGATGTGTCCGACCCAGGGATTGAACCTGTGTCTTCCGCATTGCAGGCAGATTCTTTACCATCTGAATCACCTGGGAGGCCCTTTAAGTCACTGAGCTTGTGGTAATTTGTTATGCGGCAATAGAAAATGAATGTAGCGATTTTCCTTTCTGCCAGGATATTTGTTACAGGCTTCCTGTAAATAATAAACTTCCTCAATGCATTTAGGCATAATATTTCTAAACACATTTTTAAGACTGGAAGTGACTTAAAGGATTGTCTGGTTCAGAGCTGTTGGCTTATGATGAAGAAGCCAGACTGGTTAAACACCAAGCTTATTCCCAGCATATGGCATTCAAGCACACCGCAGTGGGCTCATGTTTCAGATAACACAGTTGCTTTATACCTGATGCTTCAGGTACCTCCGGATGATTATGAAAGGATGATGCTAGTAAAACTAATAGGTAGGGATGGAGCCGCTAGAACTGCCTGCTGCTGCTGCTAAGTCGCTTCAGTCCTGTCTGACTCTGCGACCCCATAGATGGCAGCCCACCAGGCTCCCCCATCCCTGAGATTCTCCAGGCAAGAACACTGGAGTGAGTTGCCATTTCCTTCTCCAATGCATGAAAGTGAAAAGGGAAAGTGATGTCGCTCAGTCATGTCCAACCCTCAGCGATCCCATGGACTGCAGCCTTCCAGGCTCCTCTGTCCATGGGATTTTCCAGGCAAGAGTACTGGAGTGGGGTGCCATTGCCTTCTCTGAGAACTGCCTAGGCTATGTCTAAAATAAGCTTTGCTGAGGACATTCAACAGTTATTTAGAGCCTATCTCATACCTGCTTTGTGCCAGGATCTGGGTTTATGGGTGAGAGACACAAATGGGAAATTCTGATTTGCTGCTGTGTGACTTTGGTCACAAGGCAAGAGTCATCTTTAGGCTGGCCCCAGATTTCTCAAATACTCTAACAGGTAACATTCTAGAACAACGTGGGCCTCTCAAGTCATTGCAACTTGAAGCAAGCATAGGTCTGGTGAGTGAGAAAACTTTGCCTGAATCAGCCAGGTGGAAGAGAGAGAAATGCACTCAGAGATTTCTGATGCTGAACTAAACTGTACCATGATGGGGAGTGACAGGCTAAAGAAAGTGGCACGTTTTTAGGTCCCTCAGGAATGACCCCTGGAAATGTCATAAGCTACCCAGTCAAATGGCAGGGTCCTCCCCAAACTTCCCTGCAGAGAGGAGGTCCTTGAAAGCATGTAGGATGGATGCTCTGGGGTTGGTTTATTTCTACCCTCAGAGTACATTCCCACCACAATGAACAATGGAAACTTTTCTTCAATCACTAAAATAACAAGAATACACAAATGTGAGCACCTGATGGGTGCCCATAAGGAAAGAAACTGCAGCTGATGGTGCATAAGCGGAATATCCTAGACAGCCCTCCTGATCCCCCAGTTAGTCCTGTGATCCTGGATGTCATGGGGCAAAACTGATTCTGTTAGCAAGGCTACTAACAAGCTGACCTTAAGATAGAGACAATGTCCTTGTGGGCCTAATCCAATTGCACACATTCTTAAAAACAAGTGTTTTCCCTTCCTGGGGGCAGAAGGGAAAATCAGAGTCAAAGCATGAGAAGAACCAAGTGTGCCCTTGTTGGCTTTAAGGATGGAAGGGACCACGTGAGAGGAAATGTGGGCACCTCTGGGAGCAGAGAGGGGTCAGCCACCAAGGAAGTGAGGACCTCAGAACCTCTGCCCACAGCCACAACTGGATCCTGCTGACATGAAGGAGCTTACAAGGGAAGCTGCCCAGAGCCTCAGGACAGAGCCAGCTCAGTCCAGCTGACACCTTGATTTTGGCCTTGTGTGGACCTGGGCAGAGAACCCAGTCAAATCTACAAAATCATGAAATGATAAACGGATGCTGCTTGAAGCTGCTAATTCTGTGGTAATTTGTTAGAGAGCAACTAAAAATCTAGAGGCTTCCCAGCCAAGTTGGTTGGTTTGATAACAAATACTTAGCAAGCACTCCCTGGGTGCCAGGTACCACAGTCTCATGTGCAGGGATACGGGAGTGAACCCGCGAGAGGAGGTAGCCTCCTCCCTCAAGGAGCTTATATTCTGGAAGGGGGTACTGCAGCCTGAAAGAATAAGCAGCGAGTCCAGATTTGAGGCTGCCGCAAAGTGCCATGGACTTTCTTCCCTTTGTGTTTAAGGTACTTTTTATCGCTGGCTGATCTACTTTGTCTTACAGTGATGGACATTCTACCTCTAATCATGTGTGAAGGTCAGGGCGTAGGTAACAGCCTGAATTGAAAGGTAACCCCTCTCGTAAATCTGAATCTTACAGCTGGCCTCTGCTCGCAGAGCTGTGCGGCTGGGATGGCAGTAAGTGAGGACTATCTCTTGAACATACATTTTATTTCTCATTTCTCCCATGATTACATTAAGTGAGACAGAAAAAGCTTTTCAGATTGCATAGCAGTATTTAATGGGGAGGTCTGGAAACCTTGGAGAGAATCCTTCTCTTATTATTTTGGTTACTGGTTCTTTCTGAATGGAAAGCCAGTGTATAAATATTACTATCCTGCTCTGCTCAAGATAATTGAAAAATGAAAATGGCTACAACTGCAGAATAACAATTATCCCAGGGCTGGGAGACCAGACACACGGCTGGACACGTTAGCTGTCTCGCCAGGAATGAGAAGGGGGCTGGGTGGGTGGAGTTTCCAGAGGATTCTTGCGCAGAGCCCTGACCTCCTCCCCATTCCCACCCCAGGGTGGGAGCTGGTTGGAAGCCCTGAGCTGAGTCATGAGGATTTACACACATGGAGTCACACCATCCACCCTGGGGGGCGGATACCAACAGGCAGCTCAGAAAACTGACCAGCTTCACATCATCCAGGAACTGCTGTGAAAGACAGGACACAAATGGCACAGGATCTGCTCTCTGCTGTAACATCTTCTTATCATCATAGGCTCTTTCCGGAAGCAGGCAAGTCATTGCTGCTGCAAATGCCATCGGTTTGGTTTTATTTATTTATTTAGGGACCTTAAATGTGATTAGATGCCCTAGAACTCGCGGCAGCTCAGGGAGCACCCTTTAGTCAAACTCATTTCAAAAGTTAATGGAAAAAAGCTAATGGATTCTGAAGGACAGTAGTAATGTATATAAGCCTCCTCTCGGGACTTAAGAGGGGAGGGGAAGGTAGAATCATGAGAAAGTACTGGAAGAACAGTATGTTACTTTCTGCTTCAAAGTCCAAATTTACAAAGGCTGCTTTCTGGGAGCAGCTGGTGGGGTCCCAGCTGCTGGGTAGTGGTGATGATTCCACTTCTTTCCGGGAGGAGGAAGAGTGTAGTGTGCAGGGGGCTACCCACCGCAGGAGGGCCTGGGGAAGACCGCCCCGCTGGCAGGCTGTCCCTGGCCCCCAGAAAAGGCTCTGCCTGTGTTTTCAGTCACTTAACATTTCAGATTTGGGGCAGCTACAGATCCCTGCTGTCCGACCACAAGCCAGACAAATGGCTGCCAAGGGGCTTTTCAGCCTGCAGGCTGTAACCTGGGGCTGATTCCGGAATCTGGGGTTTTAGCCATCGACAAGGAGCCATTTACAGCAGAGCTTTTTATCTCCTGTATTTGGCTGAGCTGGAGAAGGAAATGCAACCCACTCCAGTATTGTTGCCTGGAGAATCCAAGGGACGGAGGAGCCTTGTGGGCTGCCATCTATGGGGTTGCAGAGTCGGACACGACTGAAGCGACTTAGCAGCAGCAGCAGTTGGCTGAGTTCCCCTCAACACTGTTTGCCATTGTCCTGAGAACTCTTTCGGAGTTCCTCGTTGCTTCCTAATTCCTCCCGACCTTTCCAAATTTGTTACCACCAACCATTACTCATTCTAATCTGTCCATCATTCCACAAACATAAACATTGCTTATGCCTTCATCTCCATTATGCTTTTGCGCCCTTCTTTCAACCAAGTACATGCCTCTCTCTCTCTCTACCTGGAAGTATTCTGTTTCATAATCAAGATTTCTCTGTAATAAATTTTTCTTGACCACTTTCCATGGAAGCAGACTCCTCCTTCTCTGAACTTGGATAACACTCTATCCATACATAGAGGAAGCTTTCCATTCTACCTTTGAAGTGTCAAGAAGGTTTAATACAGATATTTAATTCCTTAACTTAGCCTTTCTCACAGTATGCTCTGTAGAACTCTGGGCTGATAGAATATTACTAATTGTTAAATTAAAAAAAAAAAGCTTTTCTTGATTAAATGAGAAATGGTTGGCTAGGTTTCTTTCTGAACCATTTCATAAAGTTTTCCTGTATTAACACTTACTGCAAAACTTCCAAAGGAAGATATAATTTGTGGCATTTCCCAAGCTTACTTGGCCATCAAAGGTGAAAAATCCAACTTACAGCATATTAGCTTTCTTGTGGTTAATGACAGGTAAACCTACACGTATATAGTTGATAGTTTCCCCAAGGAGTTCTGTCAGTTTATAGTCAGTGAAAGAGGGAGATACATTATTTACATAAATGCAGTTTTTTAAGGACTCTGCAAAGAAGCCATAGTGAATGAGAATAACCTTTTTTGCAAAGGGAATACTCCTTGACAAATTAATCAGTTTTTATAGGTCTATATTTTGAGCACGGAAATTTCTTAAAGTGAAGAGTATCTCCGTTGACCTTTTAGACTTTGCAGCTTATACAGTGTAGGTAATGTGAAAGTTGCACAGGAAATATTGATGGAATGAGTGAATAGCCTTTCAGAGCCCAACGCCACAGAAAAGCCTTCTCATCTGCTAGAAAGATGACCAGCATTTCTAATCAACCAGTAAATAAGATCTTTCCCTCTCTGAACAAAATGAAGTCACTTTGTTCTTGTCTGTTTTCCTGGATGGCTTTGGACCACGTAGGTACATCAACTCCATGTGTTGTGGTGAAGATGCCAACTACACAGAAGACTGAGGAGCAGAGCCCTGAGCGCCTGGGATGCCACTGTCATGGTCCCCAATGCCACTCCTACCTGGTAGCAGGTGCCAAGTTCCCTCCCGTTGGCGGAGAAGGACAACATGCCCATCGCCAGATCCACGAGGCAGCCGATCTCCAGGTCCACGTTGCTGCGACTCGCTCTTTGGGATGTAGCCACGATGTCCCCACCCCAGACCATGTAGCAGTTGCTGCGTTTCACACTAGGAGCCAAAGAGAGCAAAAGACAAAGAATAACCTGGACTGGGGCAGTTTGCAGTCAAGACTCAGGACTGAAATGCCCCCAAAGCCTCCAGGGAAGCTTTCCAATCAGCCCTCAGTAATTGTTTTTCTTAATTGAATTCACTGAGTTTAGGCATGTGGCAATCTATCTGCTTCAAAGAACAGACTGTTCAGGTAATCTGTTTCCAGGCTCATTGTCAATTCACGTTTCTGAAACAGATATCAGAGACCACAATGTTAGAGGGGAGAACTAAAGGTGCACATGGACTTAGAGAGAGATTTGGTATAAGAGGTAGGAACAAAAAGGTCTGTGTCCTGAGTCCCAGCCCAGTGCCAGGGCCAAAGGCCACCGGACACTTGAGATGCAGGCCCATGTTCCCTAGGATGGCAGGCCTGGGCCACGGAAGACTTGCAAAGTAGATAAGGTCAATCTCTGATGTCCTCTTGCCTCCTGACCTGTACTACCTGCCCTCCCAGCTGTCTGGAGTCCTGTCTTCTGCACCCTCACCCTTCCACACCTATGCACTTCGGTACCTTTCTCAGCTAGCTGGCTACCACTCCCATGAAGAAAACTCCATCATAGGCATTTAGATGAAAATGCCAACTATCATAACCAAAAGATTTTGAAGCCCCCAAACCCAGTTTCTTAATGGTAAGATTTCAACCACTGGATGGGCTCCGGAGAACCAGTACATGAGTTCCCAGAGCCGCTTATCATGGCTGAGGGCAAGCCCAGGCCTGGTGTGTCCATCTGAGGGACCTGAGAACTTAGAGTTGCATCAAATGACTAATCTCAGCTAAAGGACTTCCCTGTTGGCTCAGATGGTAAAGAATCTGCCTGCAGTGCAGGAGACCTGGGTTCAATCCCTGGGTTGGGAAGATCCCCTGGAGGAGGGCATAGCAACCCACTCTGGTATTCTTGCCTCGAGAATCCCCATGGACAGAGGAGTCTGGCGGGCTATAGTCCATGGGGCTGCGAAGAGTGGGACACAACTGAGTGACTAAGCACACACAAAGGAGAAGGTAACTCTACATGGGACACTACATCAGCCCCTTAAACCTCTCAGGTTGATCTGATTCTGCCTTGGAAAGCCAAGAGTTTCATTAGAATTCTTCCAGGTTCTTTGTGATTCTTGAAGTCTGTCGCTTTCCCCAACTAGAAATCCCCTTTGTAAGCATGCCTTCACCTCCTCTGCCTGCCTCTTCTCTAGGGCACCAGTGGGGCTGGTTCCCCAGTGTAAATGCCCTCAGGCAGAGCCAGTGCAAATTGCTCCTTTCAAGTGAGTTATAGCCATTGCTAGATTTTCATTAAGGCTAAACTGCAGCCTTTCAGTGATTAGAGTACTAAGTACATGATGACTACAGAATCCAGTTAATAATGTATGAAAGTCATGGGAGTGTGAAGTGCCACACTTTGGTCTTATTTTAAAGGGCTCAAGTTTGAAATGCCTGAAAGCATTTGAAAATCGATCCTGTGTTTATTTCTTATTCCACAAGACAAAGAACCAAGAATTATTGAATTGAAGTTATTGAGCACCTACTATTTACTGCGTCTTATTCTAGATGCCAATGTATCACATACTTTTCTCAGTAACCGTGGACTGAGGCTCAGATAAATAAAATTATCAGTCTGGTGTGGCACAGCTAGAAAACTGGGGCAAGAGACCCAGCTGGGAGAAGACCGTCTGGCTTTTTGTTCTTTTGGCTGAAGAGTGAAGTCGACTAGACAAGGGCTTTCACATACTTTTCTGTGTAACCAAACCAGATGTTGCATTTGGTTACAGTATCTCCTTTGGGTCTCATAACATGATGGACACTCAGTAATGATAATAAGAGTGATATTTATTGAGTACTTGGGTCAAGGCATTGCTGTAGGCACTTATCTATGTTTTATCTCAATCCTCATAACACTCTGTTAGATTAGAACTACTATTCTCATTTTATAGATGAGGAGATTTAGACCCAGGGTGGTTAAGTAACAGGCCCAAAGTCACACCTCTAGAAAGCACTGGAACCCAGTTTAAAATGGGGGCAGTTTGCTTCCAAACTCTGTCCTCTTAACTACCCACCGCAATGGTCTCCCAGGACACAGCAATCCTGCCTGACCTCAGCCCCTAGTCTCTGATGAGCAAGTAGCACCTAAAGAGCACTGATTGCAAAACATCCTGACTTTTTAGGGATAAAGGTCAGCACGACAACCAACTTCTTATACTTCTATATAGGTCTGTATGGGCAAGGTCTCTAGGAAATCTCACTGAGGTGGAATAAAGTCTGCTGGTTTATCTCTGGGGCATTGCTGNACAGCAATCCCGCCTGACCTCAGCCCCTAGTCTCTGATGAGCAAGTAGCACCTAAAGAGCACTGATTGCAAAACATCCTGACTTTTTAGGGATAAAGGTCAGCACAACAACCAACTTCTTATACTTCTATATAGGTCTGTATGGGCAAGGTCTCTAGGAAATCTCACTGAGGTGGAATAAAGTCTGCTGATTTATCTCTGGGGCATTGCTGGCCAAAGATCTTTTTTTCTGATGGCAGTTCTAGTGGACTGGTGGGAGGATATGGGTGTACCTAAGACATGATTTTCTTTAAGATCCCTAATTTCTACTGCAGCCATGAAATTAAAAGACCCTTACTCCTCGGAAGAAAAGTTATGACCAACCTAGATAGCATGTTGAAAAGCAGAGACATTACTTTGCCAACTAAGGTCCGTCTAGTCAAGGCTATGGTTTTTCCTGTGGTCATGTAGGTGTGTGAGAGTTGGACTGTGAAGAAGGCTGAGCACTGAAGAATTGATGTTTTTGAACTGTGGTGTTGGAGAAGACTCTTGAGAGTCCCTTGGAGTGCAAGGAGATCCAACCAGTCCATTCTGAAGGAGATCGGCCCTGGGATTTCTTTGGAAGGAATGATGCTGAAGCTGAAGCTCCAGTANATGGTTTTTCCTGTGGTCATGTAGATGTGTGAGAGTTGGACTGTGAAGAAGGCTGAGCACTGAAGAATTGATGCTTTTGAACAATTGGTGTTGGAGAAGACTCTTGAGAGTCCCTTGGACTGAGAGGAGATCCAACCAGTCCATTCTGAAGGAGATCAGCCCTGGGATTTCTTTCAAAGGAATGATGCTAAAGCTGAAGCTCCAGTATTTTGGCCACCTCATGTGAAGAGTTGACTCATTGGAAAAGACTCTGATGCTGGGAGGGATTGGGAGCAGGAGGAGAAGGGGAAGACAGAGGATGAGATGGCTGGATGGCATCACTGACTTGATGGGCGTGAGTCTGAGTGAACTCTGGGATTTGGTAATGGACAGGGAGGCCTGGCCTGCTGTGATTTATGGAGTCGCAAAGAATGTGACATGACTGCGCGACTGAAATGAACTGAACTGAATTTCTACTCAGCGGTAATTATTCCTGAATTCGTCATGTCTCTTTGATGGTCTTTATTCTTTCAGCCATTACCAACTTTTAGGATGGGGAGCTGTGAGTTGATCAGCTGCTGTGGGTGATGCGGTACATCTTTTTATTTCTTTGGAACTGATTTCCCTCAAGCACCTGAGGATTTTTCTCTGCCTTTTTCTAATGTTGCAGAAATTGGGAGTTTCCCAGAAATCACAGAGAAAAGACTTAGAGGGAGCTTAGACCTCTCAATTGTCCATCTGTATTTCTCATTCCTGGGTCATGTTTTATATATGTAATGAAACTGCCCTTTATTCTGGCTGATAATAACTTCTCCCACCATAGTACCCTCTCTCCACCACCCTGCCCCAAGCTCATTCACTCAAGGATTTTAAGCTTGTGCTTTTTTCCCCTCTTTATAATAGAAGTTGGGATGTTTCATTCTTTGAGTTGTGAGCAGAGAGAGTAAAAAGACTGCTAGATGAGGGAGGGAGGAACCTGATGGCCAAACCTGCCCTTTGGAAGTCCTCTTACCTTTCGTGGACTCGGCCTCTTTCGTCCCCCAGAGTAACAGTCACAGTACAGTTTCTATTCAGGTCAAACTTTTCACTGTACAAGTGATAATCCGGAGTCACCCATCCGACCCACACGCAGGAGGGGTCCTGTCCAGCAAAGATGCGGATTGCATAGTAGCACTGCTGGGGAAAGACCACACATGGAGTGAGTGACCCCAGTTGGCGGGAATGGGCTCAAGAGGTAGACATTACACAGCAGCCCACTTATCCCCTTTTCTTAGAAAGCACACTCTGTACTGGAGGTGTGCCACTGCTCTCTGGACCAGGGGCAGGGCTGATGCGAGAGCTTGGCTTCCTTGTTTTCCTGCTTTCTGTTGTGCTTTAGCACCTAGACAATCAGGCACCTAATCTGTCACCCTCTGCCCAGAAGATGCTGCTTGCTGCAGAGATCAGGGGCAGCCACTCAACGGTCAACATAGAACCCTCACTCTCTTCTGGTTCCCTGGGCTGCTGGGGGGAGCTGGGCACTATCTTTGCCTTCAGAGAGAACAGTCAAGGTTCAGAGAACAAGGCCACTTGCCAATTCTGCAGGCAAGTCCAGGGATATGTTTTTTTAAGTCTAAGAAGGATGCTACAAAAGAAAAAGCCCACACTGTGGCCAAATGTGCTTCATATGACCATTGGGCTCAGTGACAGGCAGGGCTGAAAACTATAGCCATTTTTAGGTTGGCACTGTAACAATTTGTGAAGTTTATCACTACATTGTAAAAGCAACTGAAGCACTGAGTTAAGTGACTGCTTCATCATTTTCTTTATGAAACTGAATACATTTATTCTAAATGAAGTCCTCATATTTGTTGTTATCTCCAGTTTTTTGATTGCAAGAGAAAAGAGTCAGCCAGACACAACCTGTGCTGGAATCTTGGTCCTGGCAGCTATTAATCGTGTGACCTTAGACAAGTCATTTGTCTTCTGTGCCCTGGAGTGCAAGAGACTGTTCATCTCCCAGGGCTGCAGTGGAAATTAAGGGGGAAGCTGACACAGTGTACTCAGTGCAGTGCTCTGCACACAGCAGGTATGCGACACGCCAAGGCAAGAATCTTACGCCTGACAATTAACCTATGAAAACTGGGTTGCAGGATAACTTTATCGAAGGGTGACATGCATTTCTTACAAAGAGTTTTTTTTTGGGGGGGGTCAGGTGCTAAAGAAAGATGAGTTGTTGTTTTTTAGTTGCTAAGTGTCTGGTTCTTTGCAACCCCATGTCCTGTAGCCCACCAGGCTCCTCTGTCCATGGGATTTCCTAGGCAGGAACACCAGAGTGAGTAGCCATTTCCTTCTCCAGGGGATCTTCCTGACCCAGGGATCAGATCTGCATCTCCTGGTTTGGGAGGCAGGTTCTTTACCTCCGAACCACCAGGAAAGCTCAAAAGGAAGAAAGAAATTAGGAAGCACTGCTTTCTGACCACTGTTTATAGCAAAAGAACCAAAAGCAGCCTCCATCTTCTGGGCTGGCTCCCTGTTCCTTTTTTTCATTTGACTGCTTTCAACATCATTCCTGGCGCTGCTCAGAGAGATGGGAGAGTTGATTCACAGAAGTTTACGTAAAAGAGCAAACAAAAGGATTAAATTAACAGCTCCCTTTTCCCCCTCAACTGATGTTTCTTTCAATCAGAAAGGCAGTGCTGGGTCCCTGGTGGCAAACAGGCACCAAGTACACAATGAGGCCCAAATGGATGCTCTAGGTAGAGTTCTGCTTTGTACTGAATAACTGTTTTTCTTTCCTCCACTTGAGAGATGCCATAGATATGTTCTGGAAGCATTGAGATGGATATTAAAAGGCAGAGTAATTGGCAATTAAAGAGGCTCTCTAGACAGATCTTTGCTGTAAGGGGCATATTACCAGGCATGGCAAAGAATCAAATAATTAAAACCATAATTGAGCACATTTACTTACTGTTGTTGTGTGAGAGAGTATTTCTTGCATCTGTTTCCTGGGGGGAAGATAATCCATGTTTTAGTTCTTCAGCTCTATAAAGAAGCCCACAAATCTGACAGGCAATTGATCTACCTTTAATAACGAAGACAAGTTTAGGAAGCTGGATGTTTCCCACATATGAGTGATCCTAACTGATCTTGGAACTTTTCATCTGCATCCTGCTACCAGCAGGCAGGACGATGCCTTCCAACTCTTGCCTCTCAGCCCAGATGTAAGGTAGGGCAAGGAGGAGTCTGGGGAGATGGTAATAATATAGGCAGGGATACCCTGGAATACATTATCCTGTTCTCTCAAACAGCTTTGCTTCTTTAAAGCTTGGTAGATAGTAAAACTCTTGAGGAAACCTGCACCAGCCATACATCAGCGATTAAAAATAGACATGAAAGGGAAGAAAGATAGCAAGGCATATTTTTCTTATCAGGCAGTGGGAAGTCACATTACTCATGAGTCACACAGCTACCGGGTTGGACACTGGCCATAGTTATGCAAAGAAGGTAGTATTTGCCTACAAAAGCTTCTAATTTCACACAATGGCAACAACAATTGCATCCTCTCATGCACTTATATTCTTTTCTACTCCAAAACAGGAATTACAGGCTGCAAGGAGGCTAGGGACTGAGAGAGCTTGAGAAGAGCAGAATCGTGTCCACTGGATGTGATGTACTTAAGCTTGATTGGCCCCCTAATTATACACTGTGCGCATGCACACACATGCATGGGCACACACACGTGTGAGCACACATCCTTATTTCTTTCCTGGCTGAAAGCAGGAGCCTACAGACTGGGCTCCAGTTGTGCCATGGTGCAGTGAGAAGCAGATAGAGTCAGTCTTGCAGCAGAAACGCTGAGCACCTCTGAGAGCTGGAGCCACCCTCCTCACCTTTTCTGGAAAGCGTCACTGTCCAGACAGGGGCTGTGACTGAAGGAGGAGTGGCACTCGACGGGCACGCTCAGGCGGCAGTAGATCATGGTGGCACTGCTGTTCTGGGCGCCGAATGTCTTGTGGGTCACCTTGAGGCATGGAGGGGTATCCATGGTGCCGTCGATCCTCACGACCTGGAAAGGCCACCATCCTCACGTGACACAGCCTGACTCCCGCCCACTCTCTCTTCCCTCACTGACTACCTACGTAAGGCTTTCTGCCACCTGCAGAGGTTGTCATGAGTGGTAATCCAATCATTACACTTATCCTAACGTGGACCCTGCCCAGTAAAATACCATAGACCCACCTCTGGCTGGGGAGATTAGGGATTTGAAAACACGACCGCTGGGTTTTCTGCAAGGTCAGGGGCGCCAGGCAGCAGGGCTGTTGCGGTGTGCTTGTTGATGCTGACCTTTTAGGAAGGTGGCAAGTGGCTAAAGAAGAAACTTTCCATAGGTTTCCCATGTCAGTGGGCATGAGAATATCTAAGGGAGAAGGCGCCAGAAAGCCCAAGACTCCAGAAGTGACATTAGAGTTTCCTCGGAGGATCCTGTCTCCCACCCGGTGGATTTCCTGCCTTTACCCACAATTGCAGCCTGACTCACACAGAGGCTCCTGACAAAGGAGGCAATTCCCAGCTGCAGGGCGTGAGGACTTCAGAGGAGCACAGTGGAGGAGGAAAGATCACAGCTGGATGTTTGAAGTGTATGTGCGGGGCTGGGACGGGGGGCAGAGGAAGTGAGCAGACTTACAGCGATGATTTTACGGTCTGAGCACTTCTCCCTGCATTCTGGAGCCAGTTCCCATCCTGCGGTCTGTGAGCGTGCTTACGTAGGTTTGTGGAGTCTGCATATTTTTCTAAGTGGAGGGTCTCTAGAGCCCATCAGTTTGTCACAAGGGCTCATGACTTCCAAAAAGTTTATGAATCATCTTTCTAAAGTAACTATCAGGTAGAAATTGGAGAAATTCAAGTCTCTACTATTTAAGGGTTTGGGGGAAAGGGGAGGACGAAGAGCTGATGCTTGCTGAATTCAGACTGGGCGGTGAGTGAAGGAGACTTACACTCTGATGGAAGCGAGCCCTTGAATCTAACGCTTCAGTGGAGCTGATCTGTCTGACATCCCATCAGCTCCCATCTCACCCTGACACCATGAAAAAATCATGGTGTGTGCGGGCGACGCAGGGCAAGGAGATGTAGAACCAGAACCCACATCAGGATCCTGACAATCTTTGGCTTCTCTGCCTCTCCGCTCCCCACACAAGGTACAAGCACCATAATCAACTACTGCACCTCCACCTGAAAAGCTGGAGATGGTTCTGCATGAATTAAACACAGCCTAAAAGACATTAAGTCCTGAGCAGAGGAGAACAATGTCCAGGACATATCATCTTAAGTGCAGGTATTGAACTATTTTAGGAAAATGACATTTAAGGACACTAGATACTGTTCTGCTCTAATACTACTATAGCAACATCTGGAGAAAATGTAGTGGCCCAAAGATTTGGGGATATGGATCTGCAAGGTGGCTGGTTACCCCTTGTAAGATGCCACTCAGCTGCCACAACTAAGGTGCCTGTAATGACCGCTCTGGAGTCTGGCAAGGAGGTGACTGGGGAGCAGGGCGTGGACTTGGGCAAGCACCAGCTGTGACAGGAGCATCAGTGGGAGCTCAGTGCCTGGGTCCCCCTGCCCTGCCAGGGGCCCCCACGATGTGTACGTGTAGCATACCTCTATCTGCGGATGATCCTTGGGCACGTTGACAAACGTTGGGAGGCGTTTGCTGAACCACATGGCCACGTCGCGATTCATGTTGACAGCAAAAGGCTCAAAGCCCTCTTGGAGACCGCACATGGTATAAAACTTGAAGGTGCTGGCATCCATCCCGAGATTCATGCGGCCGATCTGAGACAGCCCCAGAGAGCAGATGGGCACAAAGCCTGCAGAGTGGTGAGAGAGCTCGGTCAGCCTGCAGGACTGTCCCAGGAGGCTGGGAGGAAGCAGAACCCTTGCTTCCTTCACAGCTTTGAGTCCCAGTAGAAAAGATAGGACAGCATCCCTTTCTTTCTTCCTGGCCCCCATTTACTCAACAACAGGAGGCCATGTGGAGTTGACGACTGCCCTTGGTATATGGGAAAGACAAGTGAGTCTGGTTCAAGATGACTGGCAGAAAAAATAATCATCCAGCCAAGACGTAAATACATGTCTCTAGAAAAGTAAAACCAATTAAAGAAAAAGTGAAATTCTTTATTTATGTCTTAGTTAAAACTGATATTACTTGTGTGCTAAGTCACTTCAGTCATTCCCGACTCTTTGTGACCCCCATAGACTGTAGCCCACCAGGCTCCTCTGCCCGTGGGATTCTCCAAGCAAGAATACTGGAGTGGGTTGCCATACCCTCCTGCAGGGGATCTTCCCAGCCCAGGGACTGAGTCTGCATCTCTTATGTCTCCTGCTTTGGCAGGCAAGTTCTTTATCACTAGCACCAATTAGGCCCTGGGTAATTTTATGTTATTTATCACTAGCACCAATTAGGCCCTGGGTAATTTTATGTTATTTATCTCTGGAGATACACTTTCTTTTAAATTGCGTTATAGTTGATTTACAATATTATATTAGTTTCAGGTATACAACATAGTGAATCAGTATTTAAATAGATTGTATTCCATTTGAAGTTATTACAAAACAATGCCTATAGTTCCCTGTGCTGTACAATGTATTCTTGTTGTTTATCTCTTTGATACATAGTGGTTTGTATCTCTTAATCTCATACCCCTATCTTGCTCCTTCCCTCTACCTTCTCCCCACTGTTTATCCCTAGTTTGTTCTCTGTATCAGTGCGTCTCTTTCCGCTTTCATATATTCAGTTGTTTTATTTTTTAATTTCACACATAAGTGAAAACATACAGCATTTGCCTTTGTCAGACTTGTTTCACGAAACATAATAGTCTCTGGATCCACCCATGGTGCTGCAAATAGCAGAATTTCATTCTTTTTTTGTGGCTAACTAATATTCATGTGTGTGGGTGTGTGGACACAGATAAATACATACATATGTGTACACATATACAGACACATCATCTTTTAATCATTCATCTGTTTATAGGTACTTAGATTGCTTCCATATCTTAAACCCTGGGTAATTTTAAATTTTGCCCCAAATAAAACAATGCAAGAAGCCCAAAGAATGACTTGATGTAAACAGCAAAATTTCTCTAGGTCCCAGTATCTTCTCCAGTGAAATGAGAGGTACAATGGCTCTTGTCATTTGAGAGTATGCTAAGTTTTGGATGCTAGCACTACGACTGCTTATTTACAAAATATATCTTACAAACCCCATCCTCCCAGTCTACTGTGACAGTCCCCTAAGTAGGAAAGTGAGATTTTTCAAGCAGAAGCTGTAGAAAACTGTTTGCTCCTACAGTTACTGTCTCTCCAAGCTCTTTTCTGTGTCCTCATCATAATAAAAAAGCACTGCCATGCAGAACAGATCCAAAGCAGAAGTTCAGATCACTTAGTGTTCTTGTTTGTGGGGCTATTTATGAATCATAATTGTGGACCAACAAATCAGCAGAGTTGGGAAAGCACTAATTATCCCAGACCTGGGAAGACATGAGGCAGGCAGCTGGAGGGCAGCTGAGGCTGCAGACTGCTCAGAAAAGGACGAAGGGCTCCGAGGCTGGAGGTTAAACCACGGCTTGGAGCCCCCCATAAAGAAAATTGTGTCACTCCTAAGGAAGGAGTGTTTATGTGAGGGACATTTAAAGGTCAATTTTGGGAGAATTTGTGTTCAACAGTAAGTCACTCATAGAGATCAAGGCCAAAATTCACTCTTCCTAAAGCCAGTGTGCATATACTGTTACCTAAATCACAAAGTTTCTATGTAAATAAGTCATACAAGTGAAAGATAAATCCCTCCCAAGCTGAGTTGGTTGTTTTCAGAAACTACAAAATTATTTAAGATACTATGTGATACTGTTTAATACTATTTCTAAGTAAGAGAGCTACAATGAAATCCTAGCAATGAAGGTGATGTCTGTACAAAGAGCCTCCACCCAGGACCACTGGTGGTGGCCCCATCCCTTGGGAAGGTGAAAGGTCTGGTTGATCAGATTCATGGACCTTCCTGAGTACTGTTTTGCTTCTGAGACTATGCTTCATAGCCTTTGAAACTATAACAGATGAAACTACTCCCTTCTATAGACAGAGATTTTTATAAGTAAGGAAGCTTTGAAGATATGACTCTAGTATGGAATAAGGACTACTTGTTGGCACAAGTTTGGGGTGCCTACTGGGACAGAGGGCTCTGCTTTATGCTGTGAGATGTGAAGGAAGGAANTTCTGAGACTATGCTTCATAGCCTTTGAAACTATAACAGATGAAACTACTCCCTTCTATAGACAGAGATTTTTATAAGTAAGGAAGCTTTGAAGATATGACTCTAGTATGGAATAAGGACTACTTGTTGGCACAAGTTTGGGGTGCCTACTGGGACAGAGGGCTCTGCTTTATGCTGTGAGATGTGAAGGAAGGAAAAGAAACCATCCTGATTGCCAGGGGCTTAGAGAAATGAAGATGACGAGTGGAAAGTGGGAGAGTGAATGGTGTGTGGTAAGAAATCCCCACTTGCAAGACAGTACTTTTGTTTCCAACCTGGACAAGTACGTCTACAGTAGCTTTATCTGGAAGACCTGATTTTGAAGCATTCCATCCCTGACGTGAGCAGAGACATGACATCTTAAGAAAGTCTCCTGGAAGTGGAGAAAAAGGANCTAAGGAACTTGGGCTCCTCATTGTTCCTAAGATATCAGCAGAGGGGACAGTACTTTGCTGTCTCTCTGAGTCACAGACCAGCTGCTAGTCAGTGGGCAAGAGAAGAGGGGAAGTTTAAAGGGGGTGAATGCCCCAGATTTAAACAGCAGTCATGTCCTGGGGCAGAGGTCTGCCCTCATTACAGAGCAGAGCACTAGCCCTCTGGGGCAGAAGCCATCTCTACAGGGGCGAGCTGAACACTGCCTGAAAACAGGCTCCTCAGCAGCAGCAAAAGTCAGGTGTGTCAAAGCAACGGGAGGGAGTGTCAGGGACCTCCTGGGAGCTAAGTGGGCACCGTGGGGCAGCTCTGTACAGTGGCAGACGAGAACCTAAATTCCAGGCTTGCATCAAAAAAGCGAAACCCTAGAAAGGACTGAGAGCAAAGCGACATCCTCAAAGGCACCAGCACTTTCTCCTGGGGAGGAATACTTTGAAACCGGATCAGCTTCCTCCANACGGGAGGGAGTGTCAGGGACCTCCTGGGAGCTAAGTGGGCACCGTGGGGCAGCTCTGTACAGTGGCAGACGAGAACCTAAATTCCAGGCTTGCATCAAAAAAGCGAAACCCTAGAAAGGACTGAGAGCAAAGCGACATCCTCAAAGGCACCAGCACTTTCTCCTGGGGAGGAATACTTTGAAACCGGATCAGCTTCCTCCAGCTGGTAGAGAGGCTGCAGCTAAGGATCACTCCTTCTCCACAACTTCCTTACCTGAGGCATTACAACTTCGTGAGACTCAGGAACTCTGCTTGACAGACAGACGAGGGAGGGACAATGAGGATAAACCACACCAGCTAGTATTTATCAAGTACCTTCTAGGTGTCAGGCCCTGGGCTTAGCACTCTACANAGAGAAGAGGGGAAGTTTAAAGGGGGTGAATGCCCCAGATTTAAACAGCAGTCATGTCCTGGGGCAGAGGGCTGCCCTCATTACAGAGCAGAGCACTGGCCCTCTGGGGCAGAAGCCATCTCTACAGGGGTGAGCTGAACACTGCCTGAAAACAGGCTCCTCAGCAGCAGCAAAAGTCAGGTATGTCAAAGCAATGGGAGGGAGTGTCAGGGACCTCCTGGGAGCTAAGTGGGCACCGTGGGGCAACTCTGTACAGTGGCAGACGAGAACCTAAATTCCAGGCTTGCATCAAAAAAGCGAAACCCTAGAAAGGACTGAGAGCAAAGTGACATCCTCAAAGGCACCAGCACTTTCTTCTGGGGAGGAATACTTTGAAACCGGATCAGCTTCCTCCACCTGGTAGAGAGGCTCCAGCTAAGGATCACTCCTTCTCCACAACTTCCTTACTTGAGGCATTACAGCTTCATGCAGCTCAGGAACTCTGCTTGACAGACAGACGAGGGAGGGACAATGATGATAAACCACACCAGCTAGTATTTATCAAGTACCTTCTAGGTGTCAGGCCCTGGGCTTAGCACTCTACAGATATATTATCGTGACTGTCTTAGAGTGAGGAAACTAAGGCCTAACAAGTTGAGTAACTTGCTCAAAGGACTGTCTCCTGGAGCATATGCAGGGCCAGCATGTGAACAAGACTGCCAGAGGAGCAGTCCAGAGTGGGCAGTGGGGACTGAGGCCCAGATGCCTGCTTTCTGACTCTCATTTCCAGTGCCTGGCTTTGTGATGAACTCTTCCTTCAGTTTTCGGATGAATTTTCTAACTGTCATAGAGTTGACTAGTTTGCCTCTAGGTCAGGCAGCGGGAGACCTTCTACCACAAAGCGCTCCAGGCCCCCAGGAGAAGGGCTGCCTGTCGCAAGTGGCCGCATGGCTCCCTGGAGTTGGTTTGGTCTTACCTGGATGGACAGATCCACTTGGTAAGGCCACGTGGCATCACCTTGAACAATGTCACCTACACACAAGGATCCACGCTTTGTACACAACTCAACTATAACCCCCAGCTCAAATGAGTCAGGAGATGTAGCAAGATGGAAAAATAAAGGTGAAAAACAATACTCCATCCTGACATGCAGACGAGTAGATGCAATTATGGTGACGTCATTGAAGAGGTCTCAGAAGGAAATTTGCAAATGGCATTATTTGGAACCGAGATGTACATAAAATCCTTATTTGAGGAAAGGAATGTCAAGAACATATTCATTTAAATGCTGCAGAGGACCCCAGGTTCTGAAACACTTTGTCTCACAAGGCCTCATAGGGTTGTGTGATTAGCAAGAGGGACCCCCAGGAGGTCATCTTTTTATAATTCAGGAGCTTGGAAAGAAACCAGTTCTCTAGACCACACCAACCATGGATCCTTTTTAAAATCCCTGTCAAACTGAAGAAATTTACTGAGAGCCAATCACTCCCCAGTAGTGGAAAAACACAAATAGATCATTGGGAGAAGTGGTGAGACGGCAGCCCAGACCATTCCTGGGGTGTTTCCTCAGAGTCTCCATCTGGCAGTTCATGTTTTATCCATTAATTTAAATTTTCTAAGCCCCACAAAGATGGAGTTCAGGGACAGCACTGAGACTGTCACAAGTTCTGTAGAAAACACAGGGAACAAGAGGCCGCTTGTTCCTGAAGCATAGCACCGACCTGGGGAGAAAATGACAGGGGGCTCTAGGTGCCAGCGGGTTTGTGCGCAGACGACAGCGACTCTGCCTGCAAGAAAGTTTCCTCTGCAGCCCGTGGAAGGGCTGCTGGTAGGGCCAGAGCTGGGGGATCTGTGAAGCCCTGACACGCTGATGGAGGAAGAGCTTGGGAGCCTGTCCCTGCAGACACTGAAGCTGTAGCGAAGCCGGGTGTGTCCAAGGGGTGTCTGGCAGCAGCAGCAAGGGAGACCAGCTCTCAATTAAACTCTTTCAGACATCATGTTCTGAGGTCCAGAATGATGTTCAGAATTTTATCTTCCTTTCCTTTACGTGGGATCAAAGGGAAGACTAACAGCAAAGGTTTCCCTGTGAGAGCTTCTGAGCTTCCAGATGCCTTTCAGTGACAAGACTGAGAGCTGTGAGGGAGCAGGCCGGGGAACACAGCAGAGAACAATGATTGGGAAAACGAAGCTGACCAGAGCATGTCACCTGTGACGCAGCCGAGGATGGGGATGACAGCTTATAAATCACCCAGAGAAAAAAAATCAGCCACGAATTGTAGTGCCTGCTCCCATTTCTTCCCCCAAAGGACTAAAAATAGCTAGCCCAGCAGGGTAAACGGCCTGAATCAAGGCTGGGATGTTGGCGACCAGAACACACACACAAACAGGGGGTTTTGCTTTCTGAGGGGCTGTAATGCACACAAGGTTTTATATTCAACAGATGGTTTTCCTAACAGCTCAAGGCAAGAATTGCTGCCTCTTTCCGCTTTATGCAGAGATGCTCTATGGTTAAAGAGCTGCGCTATGGTTATTCTAAGCCTCTGGGTTATTGTCGTCAAAGAATTGCATGCAGACTCCCTNACACAAGGTTTTATATTCAACAGATGGTTTTCCTAACAGCTCAAGGCAAGAATTGCTGCCTCTTTCCGCTTTATGCAGAGATGCTCTATGGTTAAAGAGCTGCGCTATGGTTATTCTAAGCCTCTGGGTTATTGTCGTCAAAGAATTGCATGCAGACTCCCTTTCAATTGCCCTTCCTCTGACTCCTGAGCCATCACAGAACTGAAAAGGCCTCCCAATTATCTTGCCTCCGTGTTATTAAAGTGCAGTGCAATGCTACAGTACAATGTGTTAACATAATACAGTATAATTCTATTATAAAACAGAGTCCTAATAATAGCCTTTGTTATTCTGAAGGTCAAATCATGTCTCTCTACACAAAGGGTCGATGAGGCATCTCTTTCATTACAGCACAGACATCTCTAAAAGCAGATTCTCCTAAAGCATCCCCTTTCTTTATAGTATTCTTCTGCTCAAACCCTAGGACAGCCCTCCATGTCATAGAGAGTGGAGTCCAAGAAGAGTGGGCCCACATTAGACAATACATTTTCCTGAATAAAAAGACCAAGTCTTGGTATTCAAGGCTATAATCTGTAGCTTCTCACTCTTTCCAGCTTTGTCTTCTATAAATTCCATATACAATCATCCAAATGCTATCATCACTCTTTTCTGTAGTTTGCTGATTCCTCTCTATTACTCTACATACACCCCTCTCCCCCGAGAAGAAGACCCTTCTTAGAGGTAAGAAGCTCACCTGTAGTTGCTGAGACAGCTCATAGTCTTCATTTAACCTTCAGTTCCAATTCCAGTCTCCTGAGATTTTCATCCTGTATTGGTCAACTGCCATTTCTGACCTATCGCTTTGTACTGGTGGTTATCTTTCTGTATTTTCACTTTATTTATTTTTTGAACTAGAAAATTATCTCTTTCATTTTGCTACTATTTACATTTGTATATACTTTAGACCACTACTTCTCATACTTCAAAGTACATGGGAATTGTCGGAGCATCTTGTCTGAATGCAGTTTCTGAATCAGTAGGACTAGCATGGGCTCTGAGACCCTGCATTTATAACAAGCAGATCACACTTTTGATTATCAAGGCTTTAGACCTCATGGAGTTCTTAGAACTCTAAACACTGACAATATCTTTTTCTCTTCCTAATGCTGAGCCGAAGTCTTATAGACAAGTAAGTCCACAGGGTCACGGGACTTTGGACCCTGCCTACTCCAGGCAGCTTCTAAATTACCTAGTTCTTTGTTTTTCTCCAGCCTCATTGAAGATAGCCTCAGACATGCAGATGATACCAGTCTAATGGCAAAAAGTGAAGAGGAACTAAAGAGCCTCTTAATGACGGCAAAAGGAGAGAGTGAAAAAAACTGACTCAACATTAAAAAAATTAAAATCATGGCAGCTGGTCCCATCACTTCATGGCAAATAGAAGAGGAAAAAGTGTAAGCAGCGACAGATTTTATTTTCTTGGACTCCAAAATCACTGCAAACGTTGACCGAAACCATGAAATTAAAAGGCACTTGCTTCTTGAAGCTATGACAAACCTAGACAGCATATTGAAAAGCAGAGACATCACTTTGATGACTCTAAAAAGATCCAAATAGTCAAAGCCATGGTTTTTTCAGTAGTCACGTATGGATGTGTGAGTTGGACCATAAAGAAGAGTGAGTGTCGAAGAACTGATGTTTTCAAATTGTAGTGCTGGAGAAGACTCTTGAGAGTCCCTTGGACTGCAAGGAGATCAAAGCAGTCGCCCCTAAAAGAAATCAACCCTGGCTATTCCCTGGAAGGACTGATGCTGGAGCTGGAGCTCCAATACTTTGGCCACCTGATGTGAAGAGCTGACTCAGCGGAAAAGATCCTGATGCTGGGGAAGATTGAGGCAGGGGAGGGGACAACAGAGGATGAGATGGTTGGATGTATCACCAATTCAATGGACGTGAGTTTGAGCAAACTCTGGGAGACGGTGGAGGAGAGAGGAGTCTGGCATGCTGCAGTCCATGAGGTCCCAGAGAGTCAGACATGACTTAGTGACTCAACAACAACATGAAGAGAGCACTGCCTGTGCTGGGTACTTGGTGAATGTCTATTTCCAAAGAGCAGCGACAGAGGATGGCTCGTCCCCAGCGCCCTCCTGTCGTCAACATGTTTCTTCCTCTTTGCCTCGGAACCAGTACATGGGCCATTCTTTCTGCTAGCAACTTCTTTCCCAGTTGTTTCCAAAAATATATTCTCTAAAACTCGAATTTTAAACCTTTTTAGAAGGCATTAAAACATGACCCCATATTGCTTTAGTCATCCTGTCTTTCTAAGAAAATACACTGACTTGCAGCTTTTCTATTATCCCAAATATATGGCTCTTAGAAAAATCTTTAAAGCTCTTTTAAGAAGGAAATGGCAACCCACTCCAATATTCTTGCCGGGGAAATCCCAGAGGAGTCTGGCGGGCTACAGTCCATGAGGTCACAAAAGGGTTGGACACGACTTAGTGACTAAACAATAGCAACAAAAAGTTTGCAGGCTTTTTCAGTTTTACTTGTTTAATGTTCACTAGTCCAGATGACACATAATACACTTTACTACTCAGTGGTTAGTGGACTAAGTCTCTTAGAGCGCCGCCACTTTCTTTTAGCAGAGACCGCGGATCAGCTGTTTGAGCACGCCTATAAGAACCCTGGAAGTGCAGGTCACAAGCTTCGATTCCTAGCCTTTGCTCTCCTGCTCGACTGTGAGCCTATTTCCTCATCTATGCATGAAAGGTGTGCATTAGTGATTCCTCAGTTTCTTTCCAATTTTAAATGTCGGTGATCTAGGAATATATTTTAAACAACTGAGCTGAGGAAGAGAAGATACCTGGAACGACTAGAACAGTCGTTTAGCCTAAAAGGTCCAAATCACACCNGCTCTCCTGCTCGACTGTGAGCCTATTTCCTCATCTATGCATGAAAGGTGTGCATTAGTGATTCCTCAGTTTCTTTCCAATTTTAAATGTCGGTGATCTAGGAATATATTTTAAACAACTGAGCTGAGGAAGAGAAGATACCTGGAACGACTAGAACAGTCGTTTAGCCTAAAAGGTCCAAATCACACCATCTAGGTCTGCTAGTGGAGAAGGCAATGGCATCCCACTCCGGTACTCTTGCCTGGAAAATCCCATGGGCGGAGGAGCCTGGTGGGCTGCAGTCCATGGGGTTGCCAAGAGTCACTCATGACTGAGTGACTTCACTTTCACTTTTCACTTGCCTGCTTTGGAGAAGGAAATGGCAACCCACTCTAGTGTTCTTGCCTGGAGAATCCCAGGGACGGGGGAGCCTGGTGGGCTGCCGTCTATGGGGTTGCACAGAGTCGGACACGACTGAAGCGACTTAGCAGCAGCAGCAAGGTCCAGTTGATATGCATATTGAAGATAATAGGTGACTGTACAAAGTATGAAAATGATTTATGAAGCTAAAACACATTGTAAAGAATATTTTATATGTATTAAAAATATGCATGCATGCTAAGTCGCTTCCATTGTGTCTGACTCTCTGCAACGCTATGGTCCATAGCCAGCCAGGCTCTTCTGTCCATGGAGTTCTCCAGGCAAGAATACTGGAGTGGGTTGCCATGCCCTACTCCAGGGGATCTTCCCAACCCAGGAACTGAACCTGTGTCTCTTATGTCTCCTGCACTCACAAGTGGGTTCTTTACCACTAGCACCACCGGGAAGCCCCAGTTATATGCTCATTTATTTCTGCTGCTCTTGCCTCTACAATTTTATCTTTTTTAACATTTGATGCAGGGAGAGGAAACTGTTTCTTTTTGTAAAGTGCCAGAAATTTAGAGCTACCCGGAACCCTGATCATTTACAGACGGGAAAAGGAGGCACAAAGAGGTTAAATAAAGTCAACCTGAGATGCCATAGGAGGAGAAGGACAGAGGCAGGACAGGAACCCAGGTCTTCTGCCCTGGGGCAGCCTCTTCCCCTCTCAGCCTCCCTGCCTCCTCCTCCTTTGTACTGCAGGAGCAGACAGTGGCATAGCACCAAGACCAGGGATGTGGTCACAGCGGGTATTAAGTCACTGCCATAGACTATTACATCTGAGGAGGATGTTGGCATTTATATGGTCTATCATCCTGTTTTCTGGTACAGATTTAGGAGGCAAAGCCCAGAGGAGTCAAACCAAGCCTTTCTGGGAGCCCACAGTTTGTTAGGAGCAAGCCAGCTGACTCACAGTCCAGTGTTCCTACTCCTGGTGCCAGCAGCCTTGTGTAGATAAGGGAGTTCTGTAGATAAGAAATAAGAAGCACCTATTGCCCCTTTGTGTAGCTGGAAGCACCAACCTGACCGTAGTCTATTCCCGGCCATTAACAAGTGCAACTATGCTTGGGTTTCACAGCATGTTTGAGTTTCAGAATAAATTCTATTTCATTCAAGGAACAGCTAAGTCAACTTCCATGTTTCAGTGACTCTCATCAAAACATTAAGTTCAATTATACCAACATTCACAATGACAATTCAAATCAGAATAAGAGGATAATTCTAATTCACTGACTTTTCTCTCCTGCCAGGGACATCAGTGCATATGCAATCAGCACTTCCTTTGTGATCCTGAGAAACCTGGGGAACATTACCATGCCAAGGCACAAGGCAGGGAATTAGAGGGGAGCGCCTTGGTCATCCTATGCCTGTATCTGGCTCAGATGGTAAAGAGTTTCTGCAATGCAGGAAACCGGGGCTCAACCCCTGGGTCAGGAATATCCCCTGGAAAAGGAAATGGCAACCCACTCCAATATTCTTGCCTGGAGAACCCCATGGACAGAGGAGCCTGGTAGGCCACAGTCCATGGGGTTGCAAAGAGTCGGACACGACTGAGCAACTAACACTTTCCTTGGTCAATCTCTTTGGAAGTTCAGACTTCCATTTATGCTGCATATATCAACTATCTCTATTATTTGTCTTGATTCTTCAAAAATGATAGTATAAGAGCTGTCTTCACCCCAGGGCTTTAGATCTGCAAAGGTCAGTGTGCCATGAGTGAGGAGGCAGAAGATCTCACCCCGCTCCCTGGAGTTCCCTTCACCTTGTGGACATGGAAGGGGGTGCGGAGGTTGGAGCATTTACCGTTGTCAATCTCGTAGTCAGCAAAGGCAAGTTCAGAGCCTTTGTTGGTGATCAGCAGCTCCCCATTCAGCGTGAAGATCATTGAAGCATCATCCAGGTTAATCATACATCCAACCACATCTCCCGGCTGCCAGGTCCGTCCAAAATACCCACTCCCTTGATGCCAGCGCTGGCCCTAGAAGACAAGAGCCCAGGGATTAGAGAAATGGAGGTCCTAGAGGCCCCTGTGCTGCTGGAGAAGTGACCCCATGAGTAATTTCTCCTAATGGGCAGTGGTGCCTGGTTTCCACACGATACTTCCCTTTCTACCAAGGACAGGGATCAGGGAGAAGCAGTCTATCTACAGATGTGGGAAACCAAGGTATCCAAGGCTCATCAGAAAAGGTGGCCCAAGTCTTCCAACACATAGCTGTGTAAATGAGCTGGACTCCCCCTAAGACAAAGTGGTGAGACTGCCCCACATGCTTGGCTGCACAATGTTCTGTAAGCTTCCGCTGCAGAGGGGGCTGCGGGTTCAGGAGCAAGGCAGATATGGAGGGGACTACAGAAAGGGCTAGAGTCTACAAGCCCTCCCCTTTGCCCTAGAGCCAAGGGAGAAACACTAGGTGATGTACTATGGTCTAAATCAGTCCATGTGGTGGCTCCTCCCTTTTGGAGCCAGAGCTCCAGATACTCAGCACTTCTCACTTCTGGAGAAATGTTTGGAGCAGAAAAACCTGGACTGAGGAGTGTGAATACCAGCCAGACTCACCCTGCTGCCTTCAAACACGAAGGCTTGGTCATCCGCCCCCAGCTCAATGTCAGGTCGGCAGCCTGGCCGGGCCCAGCCAACACGCATGTCGCCTCCGGTCACCACCTCGAACTCGAAATACCACTTTCCTGATCTCACGGCATAAGAGCGCTCTACCCGGAAAAAGCGGATCTTGTCTATGCTGACTTTCTCCACAGCTGGGTCAGCTATCAGGAAGGAAAGGGAGGAGAGGTTGCCGGAGGGGGAGAGAGAACACAGGGTTTTAATATTTAGGGAGGACTCCTCGAAGGATGTTCAACAAAGGCTGCTGGCAGATCTCCTGCTAGTCAATGTAACATAAAGTTCATAAAAGAATCATCGCCGTCATCATGTCATAAAAACACAAACTACCATTCACTGTGTGAATGCTCGCAGGAGAAAGTAAACCTCCGTGTTTCCTCCCAATGATCCTATGAAATCAGTGTTACTATCTTCATTTTACCAGTGAAGAAACAGGCTCAGAGAGGTTCATGTGTTCAAGGTCATAGAGCCAATAAACCGAGGAGAGTCAAGATCTGAACTGAGGTCTATCTTACTCCAAATCCATCCCCTTAACCATTTTTTACTGCCCCTTGTGCCTATGGTATCCCCTGAGGTATGAGGTGGCAGTGACATGTTAAATATTCATAAGGTGGCGATTTTAATCAGTGATAGAATTCGGCTGAGAGATGACATTATCTGCCCCAAAGTGAGATGATATTCATGTTTGGAAAATAAGAGAAATAATGGTTAACTTGGTTTGGGGACCAACTATTCTGAAAAGATGCTTTTGAACTGTGTTGTTGGAGAAGACTCTTGAGAGTCCCTTGGACTGCAAGGAGATCCAACCAGTCCATTCTGAAGGAGATCAGCCCTGGGATTTCTTTGGAAGGAATGATGCTAAAGCTGAAACTCCAGTACTTTGGCCACCTCATGCGAAGAGTTGAACTCACTGGAAAAGACTCTGATGCTGGGAGGGGTTGGGGGCAGGAGGAGAAGGGGATGACAGAGGGTGAGGTGGCTGGATGGCATCATGGACTCAATGGACGTGAGTCTGAGTGAACTCCCGGAGTTGGTGATGGACAGGGAGGCCTGGCATGCTGCGATTCATGGGGTCGCAAAGAGTCGGACATGACTGAGCGACTGAACTGAACTGATTCTGAAAAGCTCAGCTATGCTAGAGGATAACTTATTCCCTGTGAGGGTGGGTCATAGATGTGCTCATTATAGAAATATCTGGTCAATGGAACACAGCTCTATGATCAACATGGTTTCCCCTCCACCCCCCTACTTCCTAAAATTCACCATTGTTTTTAATGTTATTTAGCACCAACAGTATTTCTAACAGTGCAAGTTAGACCCATTGAACATCAGTATTCCTCCAGAAGAAGATGTGTTTAGCAAACTGGAGTCAGAATGAACAATCTGCACTCATTACCTAGCTCTTGGTCTGATGGCTCAATGTTATAGCCATAACCAACAAACGTCCGGACAGCTTCACGAAGGCTGTCCCTGTTTGACTTCTTGGTACGCTCATCCAGCAATGAATATGGCACCAAACGTGGATTTCTTTTGTTCTTTAAATCCTATGTGAAGCCAGAGAAAAGAGAACCTGAGAAAATGCATTTCATCTTTACAAGGAGCTCGTCCCACTCACATATTCCCAGCAACAGTCCTGGTTTCCTCATGTGAGTCTGCCAACTCTTCTCCCAGTGCCTTGCTGTTTACCAAGGACCATATTTGCCACTTCAGGATTAAATGAGTACAAATGGAAAATTTGCACTAACACTCAAAGCCAGCAGTGAAAATCACATTTTAATAATGCCAGCCTGTGAATAAAATGAAGTGTCATGAAATTAGTTAGACTCCTCCATTCCCAAGGCGAGGCAGATGGGGGTTTGCGTAACTATTCCCCTATGAAAGATCATGCCTGATTTAAACTGTTATGGCCTCCTCACAACAGATCCTTCACAGAGAGGCATCTCTGCTCCCAGAGAAACATTTGAAACGGTGGCAGAGCCACGGTGGGGCTGCTGCACTGTAACAGCACATATTTGTATGAGTCCTTCTTCGGTCCTTAGTGGGGACTAAGAAGACGATGACAATGGCAGTGATAAGTCATCATAATCTGACATGCTGTTTTGAACTCCCCACTCCCTTCCCTGCCATGGTTTCCTCATTGTCATCTTCTTGGTTCCAGACATGTGCAGGTTGAGAGGCTCAGGAATGAATGAGCGTGTGTGCACACAGCCATCTGTGAACTTCTCTGATCCTGAGCCTTACTGAGATGAGGGGGTTATTTCAGAGTGAGAGGTGCACCAGGTGGGTTAGGGCTGAATCATGGTTCTACACTCCACCTAACTTCTCGCTGGGCTCTCATGCTGCCTTTGGATGAGCCAAGAACTCTGCCTGGGAATTCTGGCCCCGTGGACTGAAGTAAGGGGACACAGGCTTATCGTCGGGCTGGTCTGCCCCTCTCTTGGGCTAGTTTCCCCTTCAGTGGTATACACTCGGGACCACTCCAAAAATACTGCTGAGCTGTGATGTTGATTCGTGTGAGCCTTACATTGGTCTTGGAGAGTGCGAGAAAGCTCAGCTTTCCATGGGACAAGCAGCAAGACAGGGAATAAGAGAAGATGCAGCCAGAGGCCATACACACAAGGCAACCTGATCCCAAGTGTATCGGACTAACAAATGAAACGTGAGCCTATGCACTGCTGGAGGTAATGTCAACATGACCACTGTGAATTCCATTCAGCCCCACGATTCTGCTAATAATGAATGTGCTGAGGGAAGAGCAACAGACTGCAAAGGCAACCTCCATCTTCCAATCTAAGACCCATCAAAGCAAAATGCCTTTTTGATAGATGATCACATCCCCTGGCTTCTCCATCAGGCCTGACCCAGCACCTCTCACCTGTTGAATGCCATAGGTCCATCCTTGTTTTATTCTGTCTTTTGCCCAGACATTGTGTGCATTTTCTGCAAGCTTGTCCACTAAAATTTCTTGAGGAGGTAANAAATGCCTTTTTGATAGATGATCACATCCCCTGGCTTCTCCATCAGGCCTGACCCAGCACCTCTCACCTGTTGAATGCCATAGGTCCATCCTTGTTTTATTCTGTCTTTTGCCCAGACATTGTGTGCATTTTCTGCAAGCTTGTCCACTAAAATTTCTTGAGGAGGTAACAGCTTCACGTCAGACAAATCCAAAGGGGCTGGCTTATAGCCATTGGACATCATGTAGCTACAAGCAAATGCAAAATATATATTTGGAACAGAACTGTAAATCTTCCCCACGCTACTGGATTTTTGACCAATAGCACAGGGTCAGAATACTAGAAAGATAAGGCTACAGTCACAGGTTCTATGTGTTTTCCAGATGGCTCAATGGCAAAGAATCCGCCTGCAAAGCAGGAGACAAGGGCTCAGTCCCTGGGTCACGAAGATCCCTTGGAGGAGGAAATGGCAACCCACCCCAGTATTCTTACCTGGAGAATCCTGGGGACAGAGGAAGCTGGCGGGCTACAGTCCATGGTATCACAAAGAGTTGGACATGACTGAGCAACTGAGCATGCAAGCACAGCTTCTCCCCTTGGCAGAATGGATAGCTCAGTTTGATTTCAAGTCTTTAGATGCAGCCCTTAATTCATCATCTATTTTTTGCCAATCTATGTTACAGATCAGAGGTGAATAGTGGAGAAAATGGATGGTCTGTGGAAACCCATCCTTATTTCTCAGTGTGCAAACCATGGGCACACTCAGTATAATTCAGCATCACCCAAAGCTCCTCTGCCCCACTTCACAAACACAAAGGTTATGACCCATGGGGCAAGGATGTGACCTTGAGCCAAACGATCTCTTATAAAGCAGCAGAATATGATTGCTCAGTTTCAGAAAACTAAACCTTCACTTTGAGAATTTTAAAAAAAAACATAGCATTAGAGAGTTTGTGAGATGACCATCATGGTTTGCTGTCCAGTCCAGGAATCACAGCCACAGTTGTCTGTAATTTGCTAGATAATGTGAGGATGGGAAAAGCTCAGCAGGGGCCCAGGGAGATGCACTGTGTGAACGGAGAGAAGCAGGGGTCCATGTGGAGTGACTCACAGGAGAGCAACTGACCATAGTCATGTGAGAATGTGAGTCCAGAGGCACTCATGACCCCAAGGCCCCTGACCGCTCAGATCAGGGCCAGAACCTACACATGACGACTTGCAGACTGGTGCTACTCTGGCCAAGAGCCTCAGAGCAGTAGGAGATGTGAGGTCTACCGTAGCCTGCTGCTGCCCCTCATCCCCCTTCCAGGGATGCCTGACCTTGGGCAAGGTCACCATCTGTTGATCACTGAGCCCAGCCACCCCTCCAGCTGCTGCCTCTCACACGTGTGGCTCTTGGCCCCAGGAGCTGCCTCTGAGAGTGGAGCTTGGCAGCCTGGGGTTTCACAGGGAGGAAGGGGAAGATAAGCATTGGATTAGAGCTGGCAATGCCTTGGCTCTTAAGTCATGACAACACCTGGGTGTGAATGCGTGTACCCTCAAGGCTGGCACATGTGTGAGTGAGCAAGCGAGCCAGGGGATGTGCCAGGAGCCCATATCTGAGAGTGTGAGAACACATGATGAGTGAATGTACGGATGAGAGGGAGAGAAGGACACATGCAGATTTAGGGGCCAAATTAAATCTTGGCACACAGGCTCATTTCTACAAGATTTACAAGGCTGGCCCAATGCCAGAGGAGTGAATCTTTGCTGTGGCTACCGACCATATTCAAGTTCTCATGCCAACTGCTATTCTTATAGACCATGACAGCTTATCCTTCTGAGTGCTGCATCTTCTGGCTCAAAACTAACAATAGTAGACAGTAGTGTGGCAGGAGGAGTGAAAAGAGAGGAAGCCTGGAAACCCTGTACTTCAGCCGGTTTGAGTGCAGTCTAGGCACCCGGAGGAACTGCCTGACCTGCTGCTGTAAGTATCTGGGGCGGTTCCCTGCCTCCGTGTGCAGACCTCCTGTCTTCCCAGTTTAAACATTAAGACTGAAGCATTAAAGTTGCCAACCATTAAAAGATCACCTACTTTTTGGGCAATTTGACCTTCTTGAGATCGTCCTCAGCAGCTGGGTTAACATGAGCAATGTGGCATCCCAGGGCCAGGAGAGTTCTGTGATGTAGTGGACAGAGAAAACAAAGGTCAACAGCAAGGTAGAGGACAGTGAGAGCCCCCACCTCCATCAGAAGTGATAAAAACAGACTATATGCACTCAGTTAGACCAGAGGTTGACAAACTCTTTCTTACAGGTGAGATAGGAAATGTAGGCTTTGTGGTCCTTAGATCTCTGTTATAGTTACTCACCTCTGCCACTGCAGAGTGGAAACACTCATAGACAAATATGCAAGACAATATGAAGAGCCTGCCTTTGTTACAATAATTTTTTTTTTTTTTAACCAAAATAGGTGGCTGGTTAGATAAGTTTGTGGATCTTAGTTTGCCAACTCCTGAACGCATATGAATGCAACAAAAAGTTTGTTCATTCTGGGAGAACTTTTCTAGTTTATGAATCTGCATTAGGATTGTATCCTGATTCTCTCATTCCAGAGGACAGATGGGACCCTAACAGCAAACCCAGAAGTCAGCAAGCATTTCCTGGGTGCTCCCTGCACACAGTGCCTTGAGCTGTGCTGGACACCATGAGGTACCAAAGCCCCACCCTTGAGGAGGGTCGCTGTGATGGAAGACATTTCACATGGGCTCCTGTGAGACAAGGCATCACCATGCCAGCAAACCTGAAGTTAAAAAGTTCTGTACTGACAAAGAGCGAACAGAGAGATACTAGGCAGAGAGCATAGGTAACAAGTACAAAGGGATTCAAGAAGGGAGACATAAACTTGGGTTAAAAAAATAATGAAGATCTGAATCAGTGTTGAAACTGTGGGTGGGATCATAGAGAAGCTAAAAGTTATTTTTAAGTTGAAAGTTAGTTACTTAAACTATGCTTTCCCATTGATTTTTAGAAATGATGTATCCTTGTTTTTTAATGTTCCGCATCTCATTTAACGATTACAATTATGAAGAGATAAGAACTATTACTATCCTCACTTTGTGGATGAGAGAACAGAGACTTAGGCTAAGTTGTCCAGTTTCAATATGACCTAGAATCTACTATATATCTTATCTTCTTTTCTTAATGATACATGAACTAAAAGAGGCAATTCCCTTGGAGAAGGAAAAGGCAGCCCACTCCAGTATTCTTGCCTGGGATCCCATGGACAGAGGAGCATGGTGGGATATGGTCCATGGGATCCCAGAGTTGGACACGACTTAGCAACTAAACAACGAAACAGACAATCAGTCTTTTGCACGTTTCTCTTCCTTTTTTCTGCCTACATTTTCCTTGTCCCTGGCAAATAGCAAATGGTCTCTAAAGAACTGTATATGCTAAATAACAACAGTGGATGTATTATTCACTATGCTAAACCTTTTTGTGGCATGAATAATCCCCATTCCTGCTAATTTGTCAGACTGCATCATGTTTTCGAGGCGAGAGATAGCAGGTTTGTGGTTTAGTTATAAGGCATTAAATCACCTACTCACTGTTTAATCCAAATTCAATTAAACACTCACTTTAGGGTTTCAGTTGACATTTGTAGGTTATAGTTCTTCTCCGTTTCGGGCAGCTTTGAAAACTCGACAAGGCAGGGGTGCTGTCTTTTATTGTCATCCCGCATCTAGGTGACAACATAAGAAAGAATATAATTTTAAGTTTTCACAACCAGCACTGCCTGGGGAAACAGAAAAGGACACACTCTGAAACACGGCCCAGGCGATTCGCATCAGGCAGAGCAACGACAGCTATTTGCTGATAGACAAATAGACGGTCTTCTCTTTAGTAAGTTGGCGATGCAGTCCCCGGGCTACTGGCGGCTTGTGTTTTGTGCACTGCTTCCAGCCAAGCGTTTACATTCAGAACATACTTTCCCAGAGAAGCAATTTTATTCATGGCAACCATGCTCCTGCCTGTCCCAAACTCATGGAACCCTGGTGTCACTGCAGGGTAGCATTCTGCAGAACATAAAGGACTACAGACTCTGGACCAGCACTGTCTGATGGAATCAGCCACCGATGCGAACTACGTTTGCAATTTCAAATTTCCTAGTAACCACATGAGAAAAGCAAAACAACAATAACAGAAATCCCCCCCCAAACCAAACCAAACCAAACCAAAACAAAAAAACCCCAAACCAAACCAAAAACAAAACAAAAAAACCCCAAAAACCAAAAGCCAAAACCAGGTGAAACGAATTTTAATAATGTATTTTACTTAACCCAAAACACTCAAAACGTTACCATTTTAACAAATAATTAAGAAATTATTTCTGAGCCATTTTATATTGGCTTTTCATAGAAAGTCTTAAAAAGCCACCGTGTACTTTATAGCACATGTCAATTCAGGCTAGTCACATTTTAAGTGCTTAGTAGCCACATGTGGCCCACAGCTATTGAACAGTGCAGATCCAGACAGTAACTCAGTCATTCATTCCTTCATTTCACAAACACTTGCTGAATGTCTACTAGGTGCTGGGCTGTGGGCTAGACCTTAGGAGTTCAATGGTGAGCTGGGACAGGATTCAGTCTTATGGGCAGTAATACAGTCATCAAAGAAGTAAGTGTTTAACTGCAATCGTGATTCATTCTCAAAGGAGAAATCTGTGGCATTACAAGAGCATACAGCAGAGAGGGGGTCACATATAAAGAGAACATTTATGAGCTGGAGCAATATATATGTGCTGGGGTGCAGGGACTCTTTCAGTAACTAAGCTGGACAGGACATAATTTGAGAGTGTCAGGGTCATNCATTACAAGAGCATACAGCAGAGAGGGGGTCACATATAAAGAGAACATTTATGAGCTGGAGCAATATATATGTGCTGGGGTGCAGGGACTCTTTCAGTAACTAAGCTGGACAGGACATAATTTGAGAGTGTCAGGGTCATAGGAAGCTTTAGAATCATGGATCCTTCTGCCTTCGGACATGACCCTACACAAATCACAGAAGAAAGTCCATTTACATCCTCTTTGAACAAGGTTCTCTAGTGAAAGAGATTTCTTAACCTCCTCCGAGTGTCCACGAATCTTAGTGACACATCTGAAAACCACAATAAACAAATTCTGATGCACAACAGTGAAGCAGCCTCTTTTCACCAGCCATGCAGAGAGGACAGCTTTTTCTGAAGAGAAAAAAGATGTGTGGGCGCTCAAGGAGGAGATGAGGGATGACCACACTTGATATTCCCTGAAGAAAGCACCCAGCATTTGGGAGTAAGGAGGAGACAGACCCCTGGGTCAGCCTGTGCAGAGCCGGTCTCCCTGGCACACCTGACCACAGTTCAACAAACTTCTGAGCAAGGCTGCTGGACACACTGAGAGCTGGATGGGACTCAGTAAGAAGTAGGTTTGGGCAGGTGAGGTTTTTGTTTTTTATCATTTGAGTCTTTGAAGAACTCTTCCAGGGTAAAAGGCTATCTAACCCTCTACTCTAGCCAGGCCACTCAAACTCATACCTTGCCAAAAGTCCAGCCAAGCTCTATTTTATTCATTCCCCAAAGCTCGTGGATGTTTTCAGCCAGCCGGTCTCGGATTTTCTCTAGATGAGGTGGTAAAACAACCTAAAAGGTAACAACAAATGAGAAGTCAGAACTAGGAGAAGCAATTTTATTAAGATCTTATCATTAAATCTAGGCAGATCAGATACCCCAGCTGAATTCACTACATGTCACTAAAAGAAATTAACTCTGAATATTCATTGCAGGGACTGATGCTGAAGCTGAAGTTCCAATACTCTGGCCACTTGATGCGAAGAGCCAACTCATTGGAAAAGACCTGGGAAAGATTGAGGGCAAGAGAAGAAGGTGGTGACAGAGGATGAGATGGTTGGATGGCATTCCCGACTCAGTGGACATGAGTTCGAGCAGAGACTGGGAGATGGTGAACTTCAGGGAAGCCTGGTGTGCTGCAGTTCATGGGGTCACAGAGTTGGATACGACTTAGCAACTGAACAACAACATGTCACTCAAGAGGGGCTGTTTCTATAGACTCCTTCCTCTCTTGGCTTCCTCTGGACCATCTCTCCCTTTCCATCTCTGCCTATGCTCTCTTCTTGAGAGAGCGCATCCATCCGCAGGTGATCACGCCTGACCATCCAGCCTCCATTCATGTCTGTCTTGCAGTTCAGATACACTATTCCAACCGCCTGCAGGATTTTCCCACCAAAGTGAACTCAGTATGTTGCTCAAAGCAGAATTCATTCTTTTCCCTTAAAATTTTTTTTTTTTTTATTTTTAGCTTCTCTCTTTTGTTGAATGAATGTGTCCATAATTGTCTTAAACCTGAAAGTCATCTTAGTGTCTTCTGTCTTGGCATTAGACTCCCACTTTCACTGCCCCCCCCCAACCACACCTAATCAGTCACAAAATCCAACATGCTTACTTCCTAAACATCTTTCTGAAGGTCCCCCTCCTTCACATCACTCAACCTTGTTATTTTCTACCTGGACCATTATGAGACCATTCACAGTTGGTCTCGCCAACTCCCACCAATCTATTTTTCACACTGTGGCCAGACTGATGAGCTGATAATAATGCAACTGCATCAAAATACTCTCCTCTTGATCATCCCCAAGTGCCCCTCGACTAAGACACAGGAATTAACCAAGAATACAGCACCATTCTCCAGTCCTCCCATCACAGTCCTCCCAAACACATCCTTTCCAAACCTCCTGAAATTCTCCCTAAAGGCCACACTGTCTCACAGTTCTGTGCCCTTATATATGCAACCTTTCTTCTTATTCGTACTCCCCATAATACACATAATATGTATACTCTCCCTGCCCCCATGCCATATGACAAATGACAAAGACTCTCGCCTTGGCCCAATCTCTAGATGGGTGCTTCGGAGCTATTTTTCTCTAGGCTCAGTCCTTGGGCCTTGTCTTCAGGATTCCAGTTTTAGCAAGCATCTTGCAAATTCAGTTTACTGACAACCCACACTCTGAATGTCTGATCACTTACCATGTCTGATCAAATTTATTCACCCCCAATCTTCCCCCAAGTGATATCAGATCACTCAGACCTGCCTTCAGTGAGAATTGTTAGGTCAGTTTAGTAAGAATCCATCCCAACCCCAATGTTCCACTTGCTACTTTTGCATCACCGACATGCCCATCCCCACCCCCAGCCTGTTCCTTGGCTGTAAATCTCCACTTGTCTGTGTTGTATTCAGAACTGACCCCAGCTCTACAATAGAGTTCTCTTTCCTCTATTGCAAGAGTTTCTAAGTAAGATCTGTTTTCACCTCTTTAACTGCTGCCTAGCTCTGGTTTTAATACAAGTTCAGTTCAGTTTAGTCGCTCAGTTGTGTCTGACTCTTTGCAATCACATGGACTGCAGCATGCCAGGCTTCTCTGTCCACCATCAACTTCCGGAGTTTACCCAAACTCATGTCCTTTGAGTCGGTGATGCCATCCAATTATCTCATCCTCTGTCATCCACTTTTCCTCCTGCCTTCAATATTTCCCAGTATCAGGGTCTTTTCAAATGAGTCAGCTCTTCACATCAGGTGGCCAAAGTATTGGAGTTTCAGCTTTAGCATCAGTCCTTCCAATGAATATTTAGGACTGATCTCCTTTAGGATGGACTGGTTGGATCTTCTCGCAGGGACTCTCAAGAGCCTTCTCAAACACCACACTTCAAAAGCATCAATTCTTCGGCACTCAGCTTTCTTAAGACCACCTCTCACATCCATACATGACTACTGGAAAAACCATAGCTTTGACTAGATAGACCTGGGTTGGTAAAGTAATGTCTCTGCTTTTTAATATGCTGTCTAGGTTGGTCATAACTTTTCTTCCAAGAAGTAAGCGTCTTTTAATTTCATGGCTGCAATAACCATCTACAGTGATTTTGGAGCCCCAAAAATGAAGTCTGTCACTGTTTCCCTATCTATTTGCCAGGAAGTGATGGGACCAGATACCATGATCTTAGTTTTTTGAATGTTGAGTTTTAACCCAACTTTTCCACTCTCCTCTTTCACTTTCATCAAGAGGCTCTTTAGTTCTTCCTCACTTTCTGCCACAATGGTGGTGTCATCTGCATATCTGAAGTTACTGATATTTCTCTCAGCAATCTTGATTCCACCTTGTTCTTCATCTAGCCCAGGATTTCTCATGATGTACTCTGCATGTAAGTTAAAAATGCAGGGTGATAATATACAGCCTTGATGTACTCCTTCCCCTATTTGGAACCAGTCTCTTGTTCCATGCCCAGTTCGAACTGTTGTTTCCTGACCTGCATACAGATTTCTCAAGAGGCAGGTCAGGTGGTCTGGTATTCCCATCTCTTTCAGAATTTTCCAGAGTTTGTTGTGATCCACACAGTCAAAGGCTTTGACATAGTCAATAAAGCAGAAGTAGATGTTTTTCTGGAACTCTCTTGCTTTTTCCATGATCCAGTGGATGTTGGCAATTTGATCTCTGGCTCCTCTGCCTTTTTAAAATCCAGCTTGAACATCTGGAAGTTCATGGTTCACGTATTGTTGAAGCCTGGCTTGGAGAATTTTGAGCATTACTTGACTAACGTGAGATGAGTGCAACTGTGCAGTAGTTTTAGCATTCTTTGGCATTGCAATGAAAACTGGCCTTTTCCAGTCCTGTGGCCACTGCTGAGTTTTCCACATATGTTGGCATACTGAGTGTAGCACTTTCACAGCATCATCTTTTAAGATTTAAAATAGCTCAACTGGAATTTCATCACGTCCACTAGCTTTGTTCGTAGTGATGCTTCCTAAGGCCCACTTGACTTTGCATTCCAGGATGTATGGCTCTAGGTGAGCGATCACACCATCCTGATTATCTGGGTCATGAAGATCTTTTTTGTACAGTTCTGTGTATTCTTGCCACCTCTTCTTGATCTCTTCTGCTTCTGTTAGATCCATACCATTTCTGTCCTTTATTGTGGCATCTTTGCATGAAATATTCCCTTGGTATCTCTAATTTTCTTGAGGAGATCTCTAGTCTTTCCCATTCTGTTGTTTTCCTCTATTTCTTTGCACTGATCAATGAGGAAGGCTTTCTTATCTTTCCTTGCTATTCTTTGGAACGCTGCAATCAAATCAGTATATATTTCCTTTTCACCTTTGCCTTTCACTTCACTTCTTTTCACAGCTATTTGTAAGGTTAATAGAGTTTTGCCAAGAGAACTCACTGGTCATAGCAAACACCCTCTTCCAACAACACAAGAGAAGAATCTACACATGGNTTTCCTTGCTATTCTTTGGAACGCTGCAATCAAATCAGTATATATTTCCTTTTCACCTTTGCCTTTCACTTCACTTCTTTTCACAGCTATTTGTAAGGTTAATAGAGTTTTGCCAAGAGAACTCACTGGTCATAGCAAACACCCTCTTCCAACAACACAAGAGAAGAATCTACACATGGATATCATCAGATGGTCAATACCGAAATCAGAGTGATTATATTCTTTGCAACCAAAAGTGGAGAAACTCTATACAGTCATCAAAAACAAGACCAGAAGCTGACTGTGGCTCAGATCACGAATGCCTTATTGGCAAATTCAGACTTAAACTGAAGAAAGTAGGGAAAACCACTAGACCATTCATGTATGACCTAAATNCTATTTTGGTGAGTGGAAGAAGTCAGACAGATAGGAATACCTGCAGTAGGATTTCAATTCTATAAAACTCTAAGAAATGCCAAGTAATCTGTAGTAACAGAATAAATCAGTGGTTGCCCACCATCAGTGGGGATGGGGACAGATGAATGGAGCAGAAGAGTTGCCAGAGATCACGAGGGAACCCGGGGGTGATGGACCCGTTCACTCGCTGGATCACAGTGGTGCTTTCACGCCTGTGTGCATTTGTCTGAACTTCTCAGACTGTGCGCTCTATGTGCAGTTTATATTGTGCCGATTGTACTCAGTAAAGCTGCTCACAAAACATTTCATATTGTTGGAGCTTATACTCTACACCTGTGGGTCCTGTTGCTCAGGCACTCAGTGGTGTCTGACTCTTTGTGACCCCAGGGACAGTGTATCCTGCCAGACTCCTCCATCCGTAAGAACTTCCCAAGCAAGAACACTGGTGTGGGTTGCTATTTCCTCCTCCAGGGGATCTTCCTGACCCAGGGATCAAAGCCGAATCTCCTGTGTCTCCCGCACTGGCAGACTCTTTACCACTGAGCCAGCTGGGAAGTCCTGTCCCTACGGCAGGGGGAACGAACTGAGGGAATCACTCCAGATCCACATACATTGGCTCCTCACCACCTGACCCAGTCCGAAGTTACCTGATTGTTACTTTCTCCCCTTTTCTTCCCACTAAGCTCCCAGAGGGCAGGGACTTAGGCCATTGTCACTGATGAGTTATAACAGGGTCAAAAAGAGTTTCTGCTCTTGGAACTAAGCTCCTGGCTGGGAGACTGGCGTGATGGGTCAGCTCGGGGGTGAGGGAGGTCCTGAGAGCTCCACAGCTTCTGAGACCTGGGGAAGCATGTGATGTAGCGAGGGTAGGGGTGGGTAGCCAGAAGATGGGAGGCGTCACTTAACTTCTCCCCATCACCCTCTCCACCCTCTGCCAGTTCTCTGCCAGTGCCACAAAACTGTGGACCATCTGGAACCTGTGGGTTTCTCTCTGCTTGCGGTACTTGGTGGCGGAGCTGAGCTGTGGGCATCAGGGAGTCATGGGAGAATAAGAGAGGATGAGGGGGCAGGGGCTGGGCTCCGAGAATATAAAACCAGAGGTTAACAGGCTCCCTGGGGAGGCTTGGTGTGGTCTTAGGCAGTGGGTGGGATTCAAGGCAATCCTATCTGGGTCTCAAGTACTGGGGAGGAGCTGAAGCCTGCCCAAATTACAGGCAAGGACTCGAGCCTAGCTGAACTGAGAGATCCCAAGGTTACGAGTCGAAGTTCTTGCTTTCTCTCCAAAGCTCTGTGCACCTGAGAGAGAATTCACTGTATTCTTTTCTTCATGGTGAGGCAGGAACAAGGGAGAGAAGAAGAACAGAGCAACAGCAAAGCCTCCCCCTTCCAATTAGCTGCCAAGAGGGGCTGGCTTTTCGGGGAGCTGAGTGTGCGCCTCTGGCCATGTGGCCTCTTGGAATCCTGGGGTGAATGGCCCCAGAGGTGAGGGGAGAGGAAGGCGGCCCCCTGGGTGGTGGCTAAAAGAGGCTGGGGGAGAACCAAATAACCAAGGCACTCACATGAGGAGCTTTGTCAGCTGATTCAGTGCAAATTAGCAATTAGCAGGGGCTGGCACTGGGCCACCTCCCTTGCCAGGCCAAGTGGCAGCGCGTGTCATTTTGTTCTTGGCTGGGGACCCGCAGGCTGGGTGGCAGGGAGCAGAGACCTAGAAGACTGCTCCCACCCCAGTGGCACAGTGGCCAAGGACCCCCCAGCATTCTGCCTTCATCAATGGCAGCAGACAACACACAGCAGAGCTAGACGGGGCTCTGGGGTCCTCATTTCCACCGTTGCCCTCAACAGAAGGAAACAGTCTAAGAGAGCACGCAGTCACCCAGTCAGGGAGGGAGGGAGCTGGGATCTAAGCCTCCTGCTTCCTAATTCAACGCCGATGCTCTGAACCAGAGGTTCTCAAACTTGAGAAGGCATCAACATGCCCTGGAGGCTTGTGGAAACAGTTTTTTTTTTTTTTTTTTTCCCCCACCTTGGAGTTTCCAATTCATTTGCATTTCTAATAAGTTCCTTGGTGATGCTGCTGCTGGTGGTGGTCCTAGGACCACATTTTCAGAACCACCACCCTAAAACATTTCTTCTAAGATAATGAAAGAGAAGATTTCCTCCCCTTATTCATACTCAAAATAATTGCAGGGTGTAGGCAAAGCCTAGCAGAAAAACATGGAGGCTAGACAGATCACTTGACTGGCATCAGGAAGCAGAAGAAACAGTAGCTACAGCTGAATTCCTGTCTCTTTTGCTGGTGATCCCTTTGGGACAGATGCAAAGGAACCAAGCTCACAGGAGACCCAAAGGGGACCCTGGAGCCTGGCACACATGCATGTACCTTTACAGGGCAGTCCTGACTAGGTTCACGTAAGCATCCAACCCACACTCCACCTGCTATTGCCTGAGAAGTGTTCCAGGTAAGTTACCCACACTGGTTTTGCTGGAGGCAGTGGCCCAGACCTATGGGCACCAAATTTAGTCAGACAATCGGTTAAATACGAAACAATCAATTACATGTGAGTTTCAGATAAGCAACAAAATCAGATTAGGTACTCTATGGCCCAAGTATTGCATGGACATACTCACATTTTATCTGGCAACCTCGCTCAGCCCCTGGTTTTGCCCGAGTTCACCCCAGTCCCCTGTGTGCTGAGCTATATCTGATCTATGGCCCAGCTTACTCTTCCCCTGCAGAGGTGCTCAGGATTAAAATACTTCATCCATCAAAGTGCATAAAACCACATCTGGCGTTATGAACTGTACCTCCCAGTGCCTTGTGGGTACCACATTCTATAAACATTTTATCCCATTCCTGCTCACCTTGCAAGGCACTCATAATTCCATTTTACAGGTGAGGAAGTCAAGGGTCATAGTGAGTAAAAGACGGAGGCAAGTTTATTCTTAAATTGTTAGTTTTATTTTTAGTTGGAGGACATTTTGCTTTACAATGTGTTGGTTTCTGCCATACATCAACATGAATCAGCCATAAGTATGCGTATATCCCCTCCTCCCACTCCTCTAGGTCATTGCAGATCACCTATTTTAAAATTTTAAGTAAAATTTGTATTTATTTAAGCTGTGTGACATGGTGATCTGCTGTACACAGACACAGTTGATAACCACAGTCCAGCTCATGAAGTGATGGGACCAGAGGCCATGATCTTCGTTTTCTGAATGTTGAGCTTTAAGCCAACTTTTTCACTCTCCTCTTTCACTTTCATCAAGAGGCTCTTTAGTTCCTCTTCACTTTCTGCCATAAGGCTGCTGTCATCTGCATATCTGAGGTTATTGATATTTCTCCCAGCAATCTTGATTCCAGCTTGTGTTTCTTCCAGTCCAGCATTTCTCATGATGTATTCTGCATAGAAGTTAAATAAGCAGGGTGACAATATACAGCCTTGACGTACTCCTTTTCCTATTTGGAACCAGTCTGTTGTTTTATGTCCAGTTCTAACTGTTGCTTCCTGACCTGCATACAGATTTCTCAAGAGGCAGGTCAGGTGGTCTGGTATTCCCACCTCTCTCAGAATTTTCCACAGTTTATTGTGATCCACACAGTCAAAGGCTTTGGCATAGTCAATAAAGCAGAAATAGATGTTTTTCTGGAACTCTCTTGCTTTTTCCATGATCTAGTGGATATTGGCAATTTGATCTCTGGTTCCTCTGCCTTTTCTAAAACCAGCTTGAACATCTGGAAACAGTGGAAAGTGTCAGACTTTATTTTTCTGGGGTCCAAAATCACTGCAGATGGTGACTACAGTCATGAAATCAAAAGATGCTTACTCTTTGGAAGAAAAGTTATGACCAACCTAGATAGCATTTTGAAAAGGAGAGACATTACTTTGCCGACTAAGGTCCGTCTAGTCAAGGCTATGGTTTTTCCAGTAGTCATGTACAGATGTGAGAGTTGGACTGTGAAGAAGGCAGAGCGCCAAAGAATTGATGTTTTTGAACTGTGGTGTTGGAGAAGACTCTTGAGAGTCCCTTGGACTGCAAGGAGATCCAACCAGTCCATTCTGAAGGAGATCGGTCCTGGGATTTCTTTGGAAGGAATGATGCTGAAGCTGAAGCTCCGGGACTTTGGCCATCTCATGCGAAGAGTTGACTCACTGGAAAAGACTCTGATGCTGGGAGGGATTGGGGGCAGAAGGAGAAGGGGACGACCGAGGATGAGATGGCTGGATGGCATTACTGTCTCGATGGGCATGAGTGTGAGTGAACTCCGGGAGTTGGTGATGGACAGGGAGGCCTTACGTGCTGCGATTCATGGGGTCGCAAGGAGTCGGACACGACTGAGCAACTGAACTGAACAGTCCAGCTCATTAGCATATTGAGCTGATTAAACTCATGAACATATCTTCTCCTTTAAGGGTGTGATGGGACCACCTAAAACCTACACCCTTAGCCAATTTGTCTTTACTGGACACAGTATCCCAGTATACATTAGCTCTCTTTAATGGTGTCCTACTTCACTGTGAAAGTCACCCAGTCCCACACACCCGCACACTGGCCAGTGTCATGAAGCACTCACGACTGCCCAGGAGGACGAGGTTCCCGGAGCCATGCTGTTGTCCCCATGGCCTGGCACGGGTGTATGGGAGTTCAGCTCAGCCCGGTGTTCTGGAGATTCCCTGAAGTGGAGTCTTGGCTTTGGCTTATGAGATGCTGAGATCTTGGCTTTTCATGTGAGAGAATAACTCAGACAAATGATAGATATCACAGTGAGAGGATCACAGACTTCGTTTTTTTTTCATTGATTATGTTTTTAAATTAATAATTTATATAAATTTTATTTTTAAAGATTTTTTTTGATGTGGATCATTTCTACATTCTTTGAATTTGTTACAATATTGTTTCTATTTTATATTTGGGGTTTTTGGCCTCGAGACATGGGACATCTTAACTCCCTGATCAGGGATCGAGCCTGCAACCACTGAGTGAAAGTGAAGTCTTAACCACTGAACCTCCAGGGAAATCCCAAAAACTTTTATGTAAAATGTAAAGATTACACTCATTTGCAGTTATTACAAAGTACTGGCTATATTACCTGTGTTGTACAATATATTCTTGGGCCTACCTTACCCCCAGCAGTTTGTATCTCCCCCTCCCCCACCCACATATTGTCCCTCTCTCCCCCTACCCCACCACTGGTAACCTTTAGTTTGTTCTCTAGTGTTCTCCGAGTCTGCTTCTTTTTTGTTATATTCACTCATTTGCTGTATTTTTTAGATTCCCCGTATAAGTGATATCATTCTTATATCATTCATATATTTAGAAATATCATACAGTAGTTGTAAAAGACCACAGACTTTAGGCTCGGACAGACCTGGCCATCAGCCCTGACTGGATCACCCAACTGGATCACATAGCTATGTGACCTGGGGCAAGTGGCTTCATCTCTCTGAATCTCAATTTGCTAAACTGAAAAGTAGATTAATCATATCTACCTGGGATATAGTTCCATGAATCAAGGCAAACTGGATGTGGTCAAGCAGGAGATGGCAAGAGTGAACACTGACATTTCAGGAATCAGTGAACTAAATGGATGGGAATGGGCAAATTTAATTCAGATGACCATTACTACCATCTACTACTGTGGGCAAGAATCTTTTAGAAGAAATGTAGTAGCTCTCAGAGTCAACAAAAAATTTTGAGATTCAGCACTTGAGTGCAATCTCAAAAATGGCGGAATGATCTTGGTTAGTTTCTAAGGCAAATCATTCAACATCACAGTAATCCAAGTCTATGCCCCAGCCACTAAAATCAAAGAAGCTGAAGTTGAATGGTTCTGTGAAGCCTACGAGAGTTTCTGGAACTAACATCATGAAAAGATGTCCTTTTCAACACAGGGGACTGGAATGCAAATGTGGAAAGTCAACAGATAGGACACATAGTCAGGTCTGGCCCTGGAGTGCAAAACGAAGCACGGCAAAGACTAAGAGTTTTTCAAAAACAACACGCTGGTCACAGCAAACACCCTCTTCCAACAACATAAGAGATGACCCTACACATGGACATCCCCAGATGGTCAACACCAAAATCAGACTGATTATATTCTTTGCAGCTAAAGGTGAAGAAGCTCTATACAGTCAGCAAAAACAAGACTTGGAGTTGACTATGGCTCAGATCATGAGCTTCTTATTGCAAAATTCAGGCTTAAATTGAAGAAAGTAGGGAAAACCACTAGACGATTCAAGGATGACCTAAATCAAATCCCTTATGATTATACAGTAGAGATATTGAATAGATTGAAGGAATTAGATCTAGTAGACAGAGTGCCTGAAGAACTATGGATGGAGGTTAGTAACATTTTCCAGGAGGCAGTGACCAAAANGACGATTCAAGGATGACCTAAATCAAATCCCTTATGATTATACAGTAGAGATATTGAATAGATTGAAGGAATTAGATCTAGTAGACAGAGTGCCTGAAGAACTATGGATGGAGGTTAGTAACATTTTCCAGGAGGCAGTGACCAAAACCATCCCCAGAAGAAGAAATGCAAAAAAGGCAAAATGGTTGTCTAAGGAGGCCTTACAAATAGTTGAGAAAAGAGAAATGAAAAGCAAAGGAGAAAGGGAAAGCTATATCCAACTGAATGCAGAGTTTCAGAGAATAGCAAGGAGACTTAAGAAAGCCTAAATTAAGTCAACAATGCAAAGAAATAGAGGAAAACAATAGAATGAGAAAGACTAGTGATCTCATCCAGAAAATTGGAGATACCAAGGGAAGATTTCATGCAAAGATGTGCTCAATTAAAGACAGAAATGGCAAGGATCTAATAGAAGCAGAAGAGATTAAGAAGAGGTGGCAAGAATACACAGAAGAACTATACAAAGAAAGATCTTCATGGCCCACATAACCATGATGGTGTGGTCACTTACCTAGAGCCAGACATTCCGGACTATGAAGGCAAGTGGGCCTTAGGAGGTATTACTATGAATAAAGCTATTAGATGATGGAATGCCAGCTGAGGTATTTTAAATCTTAAAAGATGATGCTATTAGAGTGCTGTACTCAATATGCCAGCAAATTTGGATAGCACAGCAGTGGCCACAGGATGAAAAGCCAGTTTTCATTACAATCCCAAAGAAAGACAGTGCCAAAGAATGTTCAAACTACCACACAATTACATTCATTTTTGCATTCTAGCAAGGTAAATCTCAAAATTCTTGAAGCTAGGCTTCAACAGTATGTGAACCAAGAATGTGGACCAGTATGTGGACTTCCAGATGTACAAGCTGGATTTAGAAAAGACAGAAGACACTCCAAGCCCAAGAGAGAAGAAATCCAGCTCCACACACCAGAACTCCAAAATAAGCCTCCCTAACCAAGAAACCTTGANGTCTGCCCTCTGATGCCCTCTTGCAACACCTACCGTCTTACTTGGGTTTCTCTTACCTTGGGCGTGGGGTGTCTCTTCACAGCTCCTCCAGCAAAGTGCAGCCGCTGCTCCTTAACTTGGATGAGGGGTATCTCCACACCACTGCCCTTCTTGACCTTCAACGTGGGGATAGCTCTTCTAGGCCCTCCTGCGCCCGCGCAGCCATAGCTCCTTTTCCTTATAAACAAGTGATGGTGGTGGTCGTGGTTCTGGTGCTGGTACTGACAGTGGAGTTAGAAGAAGAAGATGAGGAAAGAGGGGGGTGGTCAAGGGAAGGACATATTTCTGTTATTATTGCTTCTGTTTCTGAGATCTTGGCTTGAACAATAGTCCAAATGGCATTCCCTTCCACTAGCTTCCCTATTAACTCTGTGTTTTGCTGTAATTTAGCTGCTAAGTTGTGTCCGATTCTTCTTTGACCTTATGGACTGCAGCCCACCAGGCTCCTCTGTCCATGGGATTTCCCAGGCAAGGATACTGGAGTGGGTTGCCATTCCTTCTCCAGGGAATCCTCCTGACCCAGGGATCGAACCCACCTCTGCTACACTGGCAGGGAGATTCTTTCCCACTGAGCAGCCAGGGACGCCCGACTCTGATTTTACCAGTATTCAAAATCGTCAAGTTTTACGGACAATGACTGGGTCTGAAATGAGACAAGTACAGTAATTTCTCNTCCTTCTCCAGGGAATCCTCCTGACCCAGGGATCGAACCCACCTCTGCTACACTGGCAGGGAGATTCTTTCCCACTGAGCAGCCAGGGACGCCCGACTCTGATTTTACCAGTATTCAAAATCGTCAAGTTTTACGGACAATGACTGGGTCTGAAATGAGACAAGTACAGTAATTTCTCACAAAGCTTCCCACTATCAAGGTTGCTTGAAGAGAGTTGAATCGTCTGTAGATGTCATTCTTCTTTAGCTCATTTTGTCACTTTTAGATACAGAAAGAAATACTAGGGAGGATTATGGTGTTTTGTACTCAAAAACGTCTGGAGGAGGAAAGGCACGGACTTTGGAGTCATATAGATGAGAGTTCAAATTCCAGGCTTTGATTTCCTAGTTAATCACACTCTTTAAGCCTGACTTACCTTCTCCATGAAATGAGAATAATAACACTTGCCTGACCAAGTTATGCAGATTAAGTGAGACAGGGCCTGGCATAAAATCAGTTTCTTTGATGCTCATACCATTTCCAACAGGGGGTCTAAGACAAGATGAAGATGCTCGCTCAAGGCAGTTTTATTCTAACTTTCTGCTTCTCCTCCTTCTAGTCTCAGCCAGAGCCAGTAGGCACTTCCTGTCCCAAACATTTTTGATGAGTCATATTTTCATTTATTAAGAATCATCTTGATTCCTGTGACTTAGGAATAACAAAGCTTCAGACATCAAAACAACCATTTAAAAAGAAGAGAGAGAGAATGGAAGCATTCACTTGGTTGTTTTTCAAATGCTGCCCAACTGTTTTTTTCCACTGAGTGGACTGATACTGTGGTTGACTCAACCATGTGAAATGATTCTATAGCAGTTTTTTTTACACTATCGGATGTTTTCCTTGATGTCTGGCCCAAGTGCTTTTGTCTATGGCATTCCGTTACTCCTACTTATGCCATCTAGTACCTGAATAAAACATTTAGATTCCACCACTTGAATTTGTTCCTTTAAAATATTTATAAACCATAGTCATGACTTCGTCTGGTCCAAGGCTATACATATTTAATTTTCCTTTATAAACAAGTTCTAGTTTCCCTACATCACTTGTTTCCTCTTTTGAAATCTTTCCAAAGTTGCTTTTGCCTTAAGATGAGGAGATGCCTCTAAGTGGATTGTTATCAAACAGACTCTACAAAATAGCTGTTCTGGAACCTGGGGTATATCTGAAAGGTATATTTCCTGACCTCACTGCCAGTGATTCTGATTCATGGTTCTGGGATGTAGGATCCTGGAAAGTGCATTTAACAAACCCACATCCACCCTTACACTATCTCCAGGTAATTCTGATTACCTGGGTTCCCTGTAGACACCCCCCTCTTGGAAACAGTATCGCATTGTAGTTGATACAGTAACATGATATATAAGCCATTAGTTTCCCACTTTCTGACGTGCAATCACATTTGGGCCTCTCTTCCTTAAATTACAGCAAGATCACCTTGATTTCTATTTGACTATTCCCAGACTGTTCAGCCACATACATCATTTTGGTTTATAACTGCATGTGGCTAAGCATATCCATTAGAGACAGCTTTTAAGTTCTAGAAGTTTCCCCCATTTCTATGCTCTTCAGTTTCTGGTTGAAGGGCATAGGATGATGAAGGGGGGCTTTCCCTGCTACCTGCATAATCCTAGACATCTAGCATTCTGCACCCTATGTAATTACTATCCATATCTCATTTTTTATATGATTGTGACTCCAGTTAATGATAGTAACTATATTTGTGCAGCACTATATGGCTTGCAAAATATTTCACTTCTGTGATTTCATTTGATCTTCACAATAGCTCTGCTGTGGTAAGCAGGTCAGGCATTATACTGTTTCCATTTTACAGCTGAGAAAATGCCCATAGAGAATAAGAAAATTGGCCAGGGATTTATAACAGGTAAACAGAGGACCCAGGACTTAAAATGATTAGTCTACTCTTTCATGACCCTCCACCTTAAGGCCACAATTTTTATGTTATCAGATGTATACTCTTGAAACTTTGCTGATTAATGAATAATAATATGACTGCTTCACTAAGGTATTTGTTACTCAGTATAGCTGTTTGAAATGGGAAAGATATATTCAAGTAGCACACTTTTAAGCTGCTTCTTAAGCATCGCATTGATATTGTCCACAATTACATGCATGCTCAGTCGCTCAATCCTGTCTGATTCTCTGNTATGACTGCTTCACTAAGGTATTTGTTACTCAGTATAGCTGTTTGAAATGGGAAAGATATATTCAAGTAGCACACTTTTAAGCTGCTTCTTAAGCATCGCATTGATATTGTCCACAATTACATGCATGCTCAGTCGCTCAATCCTGTCTGATTCTCTGCGACCCCATGGACTGTAGCCTGCCAGGCTCCTCTGTCCATGGGTTTCTCGAGGCAAGAACACTGGAGTGGGTGGCCATTTCCTCTTCCAGGGGATCTTCCCTCCCAGGGACTGAACCTGTATCTCCTGTGTCTGCAGGAAAATTCTTTACCTCTAAGCCACCTGGGAAGCCCCCACAATTATGTAACAATTCTTAATTCCTCAAAGTTATATTTTGAAAGTTAAAATAAAAGGCAGTGGGAATTCAGCACATTGTGAAAAATACACCTATTATACCTCAAGGGTTCACCCCACATGGATGCCACTGGCCAGAGAGAGAAGATAAAAGGGAGGTCTCAGTTCCTGAATAAAGCCTAGGCCATGTGTCTAGTTGTCCCAGGCTACTGNATAAAAGGCAGTGGGAATTCAGCACATTGTGAAAAATACACCTATTATACCTCAAGGGTTCACCCCACATGGATGCCACTGGCCAGAGAGAGAAGATAAAAGGGAGGTCTCAGTTCCTGAATAAAGCCTAGGCCATGTGTCTAGTTGTCCCAGGCTACTGTCAGTCAATAGACCATAGTTACTGAAAAGTATTTGTTGGACACTGGTTATATGCAATCGAAGATCAGCACAGTAAAGGACAGAGTGGTATGGACCTAACAGAAGCAGAAGATATTAAAAAGAGGTAGCAACAATACACAAAAGAATTATACAAAAAAGATCTTCACGACCAGATAATCATGATGGTGTGATCACTCACCTAGAGCCAGACACTTTGGAATGTTAAGAGGATTTTTAGGGCAATGAAACGACTCGTTATGCTACTATAATGGTGGATACAGGTCATTACGTATTAGTCAAAACCCACAGAGTGTACGATACCAAGAGTGANCCTTGGCCCACTCCAGCAGTGCCTACAGGGACTTCCCAAAGAAGAAGGAAGAATCCTTGAGGGGCCACAGTCACGGCTGGCACTAATTACCAACAAACCAAAATCTTTAAAATATTTTAATTTTACATTCTGGCTAATATCAGCCCCATATATATTGTTAGGTTAGGGTTAGGCACAAAGTTCCTCTGCAAGAAGAGAGTGAAAGTGAAGTATTTCAACATGACACTTTATAGGTTTTTAGGTCTGAGATTAGAAATACAGCTTTTGCAAATCATCTGTAACCATTGAGGAGAAAATATGACGGTAACGTTAAGTAATTAAGACATGACAAGATACACAGTCCTGCAGGATCACCAATAATCTTACACAGGAGAAACCCATCCACATACATAGCAGCTACACGTATTCCCTCCCACTTCCCCTCAGCATAAACAACTATGATATTCACTGAGCCCACATGAACTGCACTGTTCTCTGCACTGTGGATCCAGCAATAAAGAGAGAATGCCCTCTCCCTCATGTCACAGGGCAGGCATCCAACGAGGCAAACAGCCCTAACAGCTGATTGATTGGGAGACATTTGATGAGGGAATAAAGAGGGAGACTGAAACAACTCAGGGAAGGAGGGAGCTCCTAGACTGAGGTCTAGAAAGGCTTCTGTGAGGGGGAGATATTTGTTAACCCTAAAGGAAAAGGAGAAGGCAGTGAGTTCAGAATCTGGGAAGAGCATTCTGGGTGAAAGAAACAACATGTGCAAAGGCCCTGAGGTAGGGACGATGTGGGTGGAGGGCAGTGTGGGTGAGAACACGGGGAGCCCAAGGGGTTAGAGACGAGGTGGCAGGGGGCAGGGCTAAATGAGGCAGGGTCTGTTTCTTTCAGGTGAGGAGCTTCTGAGGGATTTAAGGAGAAGAAACATAGGATTCTTTTCACTGTTTCATGTAGACAGGTCTGGGACCAATTAGGAGGCACCCGACATCAATCTAGTCCCAGTGAGAGATGAGTGTGGGTTGGAACAAGGTGATGAAGACCAAGCTGGAAAGAAGTGGCTGGATTCCAAATTTGTTTTGGAATTTGGCTTGTTAGGAATTGGTGATGGAGTGGGCCTGTGTGTGTGGAGGGATATGTGGAAACGTTATGATCTAGCAAAGTTCTCACAGCAGTACTCTCCACCAGGTCTCACTTCCTTTAACTGGAATATTCTAGTGGGGGGAAGCCTTGCAGCAGAGTCTCAGTGTTGGCTGAGTAACTGTGATTATGAGCAGCTAATGGCAAAACTGGAAAATAAAAGTTTCTCCAAGTAAAAGACATTAAGTTTCTTCCCCCCACTTCCCAACATAAACAAATTCTTTATTCAAACAGCATTTTATAAAATGCTGTTTTAAAATTAATTACAGAAATCATATGAAGCCTCCCACTTTCCCATTTTAAAGTACTAAACAACAATAATAGAGAATTAGAACTACAATTATTCCCTGTGAGTGTTCCTACATTAACCGTTATATAACAGGACACGATCTATGTGTATTAAGAATATGAACAATGATATTGGAACAAAATTGAGTCATTAGCCTGCAATGTTCCTAATTTAGTAAACCTTTAGGAAATAATAATTAGGCCTTAATATTCGTGAACTTTCCAAAATTCAGTTGCAACAGAACAGACTGGGTTAGGGACATGTTGGAAAACCCTGGAACTATGGGACAAAAACTAAATCATTTTGGGAAAAAACTAAATCATTTTGAGCAAAGAATTTGTGTGGGAAGTTTTCTGCTTTTCCCTTCTCACTGAGCATTCTTTAAGTGAAGAGCTGAACACCCAAGAAGAGCTTGTACAACTGGTGTATTTCTTGTTACTCACTAGTGTATGGATTCTAAGACCAACTAAATGATCTCTTACCAGGACATCTAGATGGACTTAATTATTCATAAGCCCTATTGCCAGTTACGCATAGTTTTAACGTTTCTCTTATGCTTTAAAATCTGCTATTGTCCTCTGGATAGAGAACAAATCAAGAAAGGTAGAAATCCATGTAGCACTTAGGGAGAACAATGCTGCTTTTATATTCAATTAAAAGGAGAATGATAAGTTGGTTATAAATTTTAATCTCATCGCCTCGAATGGCCACAAAGAGAGTAAAATAAAAAATTAACATGTTTACGGCTTACTGAAGCATTCACCTTCCAGTGCCATTATGCTGTGCTTAGGTGGGTAGAAAGAAGGGTTCTGGGTGGCTTCCCAAGCCCTGTCAGTTGGGAGCCCTGCTCCCCAGCAGACAGGCACACCACCATCTGTGGCTCCTCCCCTCGCTGCCCAGAGTCTGCGGGAAGGGCTCCGACAAACCACCACGAAGGCTGGTGCTCCTCATAAACCCTCTCCCGGAGACCCTAGCAACCAGGTCAAAGGGAATAATCAGGGATAAAATACAGGTGTAAAGGGAACAACTGAAAGCAAGAAAGAAGATACCTGAAGCCCAAGTTAATGATGAGAGGATATTAAAATAGGATCCCCCTTTGTCTCTGGTTTAGCAGAGGTCCCAGATGCAAATAATTCAGAGGATGCCAATGTCTTCTCATCCTGAAGTGAGGTGCTGGACCAACTATGAGGATCCATGAAAAAACTGTGAAATCAGCGCAGCTTTAGCCCACCCCTTACCTCCACACTGATAAGAAAGGTAAAGAATTCATTTGGAGAAAGTTGTCAGAAAGAAGGGGATGGGAGTCCTTTCCCATCTGGAGTCAAATGAGGGCTTTAAGGAACTACTCAGAAGCTTGTGAGTGTTCCTGGAATGTAGCAAGGGACATGTTTGCCTAGTGATGGCACAGAGCAGAGGGACAGATGAGCCAGCTGCTAGCCATCAGAAAGGAATCCTGCCTGGAAAGGTAAATGACTAAGCAGAGATCAGAAACTCAGGGCTTGGGGGAGGCAGGAGGCCCACATAGCTGGAGGGGGAGGGGAAACGGAGGAGGCTTGGGGTCAGCCAGAAGGCAGCAGCCAGCATAGGTGGGCAAGCCAAGTCAAGAGATTTGAAGTTGGATGCTCCCAGCCTGGAGCTCTCCAAGAAACCTACCAAACAGCCTCAGAAGAGAAAGATGCAGCAATTATGTAGCAGCTACAAAAAGGCTTGATGTCACAAGGCAGCTGAACCAACTCCATGGAATGTGCTCACCCTTCAGTCATCTCGAGTCTGGGCTGTTCCCTAGGCCCTGGAGGGGCCTGAGACAGGAGCTGGTGGCTGAGGGAGGAGCCTGACTTCAAACTGCAGGGGGAGTAGGGGAGGGCTCAAATGATAACTGGATATGAATCTGGAGTTTTTATACTTTTCAAAAGATGGAATTTTTAAGTATTGGCAAGATGGTTCCTGGTCTTAAAAGGAGTAATAAGGGCTACAGAACCTGCCCAAGAACTTATCCAGGAGTCCAGAGAAAGGATTTAAAGGTGTGGAGAGAAAGACAACATTACACCCATCTAATCTACTTTTTCTAATAAATCTGTTATCTGGCACTTACTGTTAATCTTTTAAATCCTTTGGCCTCATTCATCAATGAGAAATTTTCAATTAGAATATAAACCTCTCTTCTCTTGGTGTATTCGTCCCTGCTCCTTAGGTTCCACTGAATCGCTTAATATCACAAAAAATATTAAATTGAAAATAAAAAGATAATTTAAGAGGTCATTAAACTTAGTTCTTCATCCTCTGATTTTTCTCTACATTAATAGATTTTAAAAATCAATTTCATTAATCAATTTAATCTCTTCCACTCAAGCACTTGTATCATCTTCTAGGGTTCTTCCTATAACTCAGACACACCATCAGCTCTCTAAGGTTTTTTTTCTTCCTAAAAGTGATTATGATAAGGGAAGTTTCTTTAGATTTCTCTACTTTAAAGATGAGCAATAGATTCAGTAATAGTCACCTGGGAGTAGTGAAGTTTGAGGATGCATACAGGAATTTTTTTTATTTACTAGGCTAATTTTATAAACAGAGAAAACGGCACTACTAGCATTTGCAATTTCGTCTTTTAAGATTTGTGCATTTTACTTAACAATTTGCAGAAGAGATGAGAAAACCTAACATAAATCCCTAAGTTTGAAAGACTGACCCATGAATAAAAAATAGAGTAAAATGCAAGGCAAACCTTTGCCATACTCAAAAAAGATGACTAAGTTTCCTTATTCATTTTACTAGCAAACTGTGAAATCATTTTAGTCTTACTAGATGCCTCATAATTCTTATTGAATCCCTCCCAGGAGTTGGGACAGTGTTCCAAAGAAGAAAAGGATACAGGCTGTGGTTAGCAGCAGAAAGAAACGGCAAGCTTTTTTTGACCTGAATTCAACTCATAAGTCATGATTCATAATTGCGTCTTTAATCCACATTGCTAAGACAGGAGAACAATTTGAATTATGTACATTCCCACATTCATATTTCTTTCTGGCCAGTGTTTGATGAAAGCCCAGGGCAATTCAGCCAGTGCTCATCATGTTCTTTGCAGAAGTATATTTATCTCAGCAATGATTTCCACAGCATTGACCACAGCAAGCTGGAAATAGCTAAGCTATTGGTTACCTGAATTTTAGCCAAGCCTGGTGCAGAAAACAAACAGCGACCGCAGATACCAACCATCTTTGGAGAGTGTTGTTTTTATCAATTAGAAAGGCTGGCAAAAGACTTACATATGAAGATTAAGTAGATCAGTGGGGGAGTTTGGGATTCCCAGGTGGCGCCAGTGGTAAAGAACTCAGCTGCCAATGCAGGAGACTAAGAGACTCGGGTTCGATCCCTGAGTTAAGAAGATCCCCTGGAGAAGGGCATGACAACCCACTCCAGTATTCTTGCCTGGAGACTCCCATGGACAGAGGAGCCTGGGGGGCTGTGGTCCATTGCGTCACGAAGAGGTGGATATGACTGAAGTGACTTGGCACACATGCAAGGGGAATTTAACCACAGCTATAAAATATACTCTACTACAGCAACTTAACTGATCAATTCTCTGCAAAACTAAGCACCCAAAGTTCACTATATACCGTGGCTTTAGTGCAATGTTCTCTGTGTGGCACACACCATCATGCCATTTGGCAGGGTGAGATTACCTTTTAATAAGAGCTTTCTGATATCTAAGTAATTCAACCTTTTGGGTGGGCTCCAAATTCTGTCCTAGAACAAACAGGGTTGTTACACTGAGGGTCTATTATACTCATAATACCCTCCACAAACAAACTAGCATGAAGAGGAAACTAAGGAGGCACATTTATAATGGTTAAAAAAGAGAGCACATAGTGATGTGTGGATTTTGTTAGTAATTACTCATACTGCTTTTGACTTCACGGTGGGTAAATCTAATTGAAAAAGATTTTTGCTCTCTGATGCCTCTGGCAGGGACATCCTGATCAGGTACTGTTAACAACATAGTTTGTAATTATAAAAATAATTATTGGATCATAAATTCAAGACTATGACCTCAGTAAAGACAAATAAAGAGGAGGAAATGAGAGGAGTTAAATATGAGGAACAATTCTGAGTTCTTGTACAATGGGAGAAAAATCTCTGTCTAGATAGGAATAACCTTGCACCTTGCTGAGAACGACATTATAAAACTATGCAAGTATTCTACTAAATTGGGTGCAAACACTAATTTCTTTTCAATTTTGTTATTAAACACATTTATTTTCAATAAGATACTTTAACTTGGAATATCTTGCTTTCTTTTTCTAGCTTTTTGCACAACTGAACCAAAGTAATACAGAGGGGAGGGTTTCAGTACCAAATGGTATTTTACCAGTTGGTGTGAAAGAGTAAGTACTGGAACGTTGATCCCATTTGCTCAAAAGTGAAAATAAACAAATCGGTTACTTCAACAGAGGACTGGCATTGACCGTGAGTAAAGACATTATGTTACGGACTGGATATATTTCAGTAAAATGTATTCCCCACGCATGCAACCCACTGTGATTCCACCTCTGCTCAGACCATATCATGTTCTGAGAACCAAAGATAGGAATATGTCACAGGTGATATTTTTCCTGACAGAAAGAGACTTAAGAGACATCAAGTTCCTGAGTACCACTCTTCAGTTTACGCTCCTTCAATTTCTATAAGCAAGAAGTTCTTACGTTGAAGATATTAACTACTTAAGTCGATGTATCTGGACTCCCCTCACTCAAATTCTCTCAGCAGTTATGCCTTCTAAATNTATTTTTCCTGACAGAAGGAGACTTAAGAGACATCAAGTTCCTGAGTACCACTCTTCAGTTTACGCTCCTTCAATTTCTATAAGCAAGAAGTTCTTACGTTGAAGATATTAACTTCTTAAGTCGATGTATCTGGACTCCCCTCACTCAAATTCTCTCAGCAGTTATGCCTTCTAAATGGGTTAATGTCTCATCCATTCTTATCTTGGAACTTTGCTTCTCTTTTTCCTGTGCACTGAGAAGGATGCATGACCCACTGACCTAGTCACAAGATACTAGAAACATCACCATATGCATACCTTTCAGTTCCCTATCTCTTTCCCTGCTAGCCATGATCTTTACCAAGAGAAAGTGAAAGTGAAGTCGTGTCTGACTCTCTGCGACCCCATGGACTGTAGCCTACCAGGTTTCTCTATCCATGGGATTTTCCAGGCAAGAATACTGGAGTGGGTTTCCATTTCCTTCTCCAGGAAATGTTCCCGACCCAGGGATTTGAACCCAGGTCTCCCACATTGTAGGCAGATGCTTTACCATCTGAGCCACCAGGAACTTTACCAAAAGAAGATTAAAAAAAAAAAAAAGATCCCAAACAACAAAAAGGTACATACTTAAAAATCCTGCCTCATTGCTCTGAGGGAGACTGGATGCATGGGTTAATAACTAAAAATCATGTAACAAGTGGGATCAGATATATTGTTAGTTAAACACAGAATGCACAGAAAAATCCATTAGCCAGCAGATTGGAAAAGACATCTTCTCCAGAGATTTGACTACAAGCTAAGTACTTTTCTCACATGAGATTCTTGGGAAGTAGGTGGGCTTTCTTTGAAAATTTGCAAAACCCAGAGAGTCGGATGTGGTCAAAGAAGACAGGGACGGCACTGATGCTGCGTGACTGAGGCCATTAGCTACACAGGCAAGCATGCTCCTGAGNACTACAAGTTAAGTACTTTTCTCATATGAGATTCTTGGGAAGTAGGTGGGCTTTCTTTGAAAATTTGCAAAACCCAGAGAGTCGGATGTGGTCAAAGAAGACAGGGACGGCACTGATGCTGCGTGACTGAGGCCATTAGCTACTCAGGCAAGCATGCTCCTGAGGACTAACTGATCAGTCACCTTGCTTCTCCAGAGAGGACACTGAGCCAATAGGCAGATGATCCAAATGCTGTTATGTGAGATTTAGATTTCTGCTCACTCTCTTTATTCCTGGGGAATGGAGTGGGAAATATGTACAGTGGGGTTTGTACTGGGAAATATGTACCGTGGGGCTTGTACTGGTTTTCCCTGATCGCCAGAGAATCTTGCCCAATCAATCTTCTTTGTGTTTATAGTGCCTGTGTCTTTCAATAATGTTTTCTACATGTTCCTTATGGATTGCAATAGAAATGATACATTCTGTTACACTTCAAAAGGAAGAACTGGGGTGACATTCTCAAGGAAATATTCTCAGCACAGAGAAACACAGGTAAATAACTCTTAACTCTTTAGAATATAGTTTTTAATGCTGATGTTAGCATCTCTGGCTNGTGCCTGTGTCTTTCAATAATGTTTTCTACATGTTCCTTATGGATTGCAATAGAAATGATACATTCTGTTACACTTCAAAAGGAAGAACTGGGGTGACATTCTCAAGGAAATATTCTCAGCACAGAGAAACACAGGTAAATAACTCTTAACTCTTTAGAATATAGTTTTTAATGCTGATGTTAGCATCTCTGGCTTGAACCTGTGATGGGCAGTTTTACAACCCTAGTTGCCAACCAGGTGGCTTAGTGGTAAAGAACCCACCTGCCAAGCAGGAGATATGGGTTTGATCCCTGAATCAGGAAGATCCCCTGGAGAATGAAATGACTACCCACTGCAGTATTCTTATTTGGAAAATTCTATGGACAGAGTAGTCTGATGGGCTACAGTCTGTGGGGTAGCAAAAGAGTAGGACACGATTTAGCAGCTAGAGCAAGGTTTTACTATACTTGTTCTCCTTTTGTTATAAGAACCTCAAACAATGAAAATGCTTAATTTCAATATATTATATACATCTACATGGCTATGTTTATAAATATGCCTGTACATGTGTATGTGTATGAGTGCTGGTATGTGTGTTTGCAAACATACATTACAGGCGTACCTTGGAGATATTATGAGTTTGGTTCTAGACATCACAAAAGCAAGTATCACAATCAGGTGAGTCACACAAAGACTTTGGCTTCCAAGTACATATAAAAGTTACATTTACACTATATTGCAGGCTGTTATGCACAACAGCATTCTGTCTTGAAACACAATGTACGTACATTAATTAAAAAATAAACGCTGTTGGAAAAATAGACTTGCTTGATGCAGGGTTGCCACAAACCTACAGTTTGTAAAAATTGCAATAGAGTGAAGTGCAATAAAACAAGGTACAACTGTACTGCATACTGTGCATGCGTGCGTGTGTGCTAAGTTGCTTCCATCGTTTCCATTTTCTTTGCAACCCTGTGGACTGTAGCCCGCCAGGCTCCTCTGTCCATGGGATTCCCCAGGCAAGAATACTGGAGTGGGTTGCCATGCCCTCTTTCAGGGAATCTTTGTGACCCAAGGATTGAACTGGCATCTCTTAGATCTCTTGCATTGGCAGGCAGGTTCTCTACCAGCAGTGCCACCCAGGAAGCCCTATATCCGATATATGTTTGCATATCTGTGGCAAATTCCAAAGGCTAAATATTATATCCCGAGGATAACTCTTTACTCCTAAATAGTTTATTTAACTGAAATTGAAAGTTATATCCATTTGGGGGGAGCAGAATATTGCATATGCCTTGGTTTATCAACCTTCGGGAGGTACTAAGATCTGTCACAGTGGTATCACTCTGGAAGTCCCATCACTAGGGCACTACAAGTTCTCAGATGGATTTTTTGCGGTCGCAACTCTAAGTGTAGGCTCTCCACAACTCTCCACTTTTCATGACCCTTTTTTAAATGGAAATCAACATGATTTTAACTGTTTTTACTCTAGTTTCTCACTCAATTATGAGCTCTTTAGCAAGCAGGGATCAAGAACGGATAAGAAAATCTTGCAACAAGAGCATTATAATGAAGTCTTGCTTAAAAATGTTAAATGTATTCTCAGACTAAAATAATACAGCATCCAACTGGTACAAGGAAAGGGACAGAACAATGAACATGATAGTTGGCATTGTTAAAGTATGAAGGACAACAGTAGGCATAGTACAAACCCAATGTAAAGTAAAATTATTGAGATGAATAAATAAAAAGTCATATGATTATCTTTGGGTGGTACAATTATGGGTTCTTGGTGTTTCTTTTCTTTGGAATTGCATTACTTTTGTAAAAGGGGAAAAAATAGGAAAAAAACACTCAGTGTTAAAAAGATAAATCACAAACTGGGAAAATATATGGAAGCAATAATAGTTTAATAAACTTAATATATAAAAATTGCTCATAAGATTAATACCAGAAAGGCAGGGAAGACAAAATTTAAAAAATTACTGGGCTGAAATAGTATGTAAGAGTAGTAAGCAAAAAAGATGTTTAACCACATCAGTAATCAAAGAAATAGGAAGCTAAAACTTTAAGATACAATTTCTTCAAATTGGCAAAGATTAAAAATAACCAATAAAAGTAAAAGTTAATGAGGAGCCAATCAGTTGGGTTACTTTAAATGATACCACAGGCACAAATCCTTTTTCTGAAATTTTTGCAGCTGTTCTTCAGACTTGGGACTTTAGATTTTAAAAAAGACAGGGACTTCCCAGGTGGTCCAGTGGCTAATACTCTCTGATCCCAATGCAGGGGCCAGGTTCCACCTTTGGTCAGGGAACTAGATCTCACATGCCACAGTTAAAAGTTCTGCCAAAGCCAAACATCCCGGATGCTGCAGCTAAGAAGATTCTGCATACTGCAGTGAAGATCAAAGATCCCATGTGCCATAAATAAGACCTGGAGCAGCCAATTCAAATAATAAAAAAGACCAAAGATAAGAGGTAGTATATATTAAACAGAACCTCCAGCTAGGTGAGAGGCTGTACTCCATAATTAAACACACTGATATTTTTGCAGTTAAACGTAAATATTCACAAGAAATAGAATACACGAAAAACTGAAAACAGTCTGATTTCTGTTGATGACGGTTTTTGCCATAAAATGAGTTCAGGTCAGATTTTGCAGTGAAATCTGTTAAAGAACAAATGGATGCTTTTCAGAGCTTTTTAGATTTTAGAATTGTTGATCATGAATTCCGAATGTTCATACAATCTTTCTGAAGGTCTCCTCAGCGAAGCAACTATAAGTTTAGACTTTAAAGATATTATACCTTTTAATCTGCTTCTGGGAGGAACTAGACAGAAATGCAGACAATGAGTTATCCTCAAGGATGTTGATAATAATTTCATTTGTGACAATAAAAATGAAATGAGCATGAAAGTCTAACACACAGTAATGGTTATATTATGGGATGGCCAATTAAAAGGGTATTATTGGCCATAGAACTCATTTTGAGGAAGATACTTAGTAACTCAGGAAAATACTTACTACTTATTGTTGAATGAAAAATAATCAAGACATAAAACTTCCTACTTAGTGTGATGTTAATTAAAAAATACATGTATCTATAATATAAAAATCTTGATGAAAATACACCAAAATAGTAGTAGAGATTATAAGTAAACACTGAGATTATGGGTGGTATTTATTGTCTTATTTATAGTGGTATCTTTTAAATTTTTTTATAAAGAGCATAAAATACTTGCTATAATTATGAAGGTCATTTTCTATGTAAGATTTATCTTATTCATTTTTCTATTTATCAGAGGACATTATATATAAACCCTGGCAGGAGGTCTGTGTTCAAAAAGTATATACACGTGACTCTAAATTGCTCCTCCCCTTTCACCACTGCTTTCTTGGGGGAGTTTGGCTCAAGGTGCTGAAACCCTGAGGGAGATTACCATGCTTGCCAGCTCATAGGAATGATGGGGAGGTGGGGGAACAGCTACTCTCCATAAAAATCACAGCCATAACTTACTTGACACCTGCTGAAAAGCTCACCACGGGGAAGAAGAGCCCATCCGTGTTGAAGTTCTCAAACATCCCCTGCACAGGCTGCCCGTTGATGCGGAAAGAGATGCTGGGTGCCCCCAGGTCCAGGCAACAGCTTACCACGTCGTCTGACTTCAGGAGGTGCTGGTTGATGGAGGCCACGGCTCTGGGTATGCGACCTGGTGAGCAAAGAACAGGAGGAAGGCATGTGGGACCCTGGGGAAACAGTCACAGGCCACCCTGGCAGGGAGGAGGGACGGAGGTCTGGATACACTGCATTTAAATGCGACTTTGCCTTTCCTGCGTGAGGTCAGCAGTGAGAAGTGGTTTCCTAAGCTCTGCGAATGGACAGCCATGACGAGATGAGTCCCAGAGGACATGGTCAGGCTGCAGGAATGAGGACAAACAAGAGTTCAACCTATTCGATGTGTGCTCAGATTCTGGCATGGTGTCTAAGGTAACGGGGAAAGAGAGAGAGAGAGTGAGAGAGACAGACAGAGAGACAGACAGACAGACAGACAGAGAGAGAGAGTGTATTCATAGATACTCAAAGACCTTTCTCTCTTTCCTGTCCTCTAAAAGACATGGCTGCTTCAGCACTGGATGAAGAAGCTGTCCAAGTGAGGAGGGCAAGACTATCTAGTCACAAACAGTTTACTTGCTAGTTCTAAAGAATTGTATTACTTTATTGAGGCAGGGAAACCCATTGTCAGTTATTTGCTGTACTGCTGATTTCTTTTATTGTTGCTTATCTTTTGTAAGATGATTTATCATTTCCTGACCTAACTGGAAGTAGTAAGAAAACCATCTCTTAAGTTTTCTATGTTATACCATCTAATTCTGGGAGGTTTAGAAATAAATTATCAGAACCACTCTGCCCATCTCCCTACCAACTTTTCAGTTCAGTTGTGGACAATGCAGGGGCAAAAGGTTTCCTCAAAAACACTTGAACAGGGTTTCAAGCAAAACCCTTAGAAGTATATATCTTGTTTCTTGATCATGGAAGCAGTACGTATTCATTATAAATGTTAACTGTATATACAGAAAATTATAAATAAGGAAAAAATGTAAAATAAAAAATTTTAACTTTTCACATATATATTAATATTCGAACTGGGATATTGTAGGTTTTACAACTTGTTTTCTCCATTTATCACATTGCAAATATTTGATTTTATAATGGAATATTCATCAGAAAATAGATTTTAATGACAATAACACACCATGAAAAGGTGATTTAAAAATCCCTTTATGATGAGTATATGAGTTGTTCGTAAATCTTGTACATACATCTATGCTATGTAACACTTCTAATCTCTGTTTAGAACTCTTTAATGGTTTCAGTGGTTATTGCTATTCTAGTAATAGATTCCAAACCAAGTGGTGGGTTTTAAAATAGTGAAACTACTACATTCTCCTTAATGAAAAATTAGGTACCTACTTCTGATTATTTTGGGTAATTGACAAAACCACACTATATTCCCTCCCACCCTTCCACAAACAGTAGTGAGGCAGATATTGTGCTTGGGGCCGGCGATCAAAGACAGGACCCAGTTCCAGTCCTGAAGAAATTCATAGTTCAAATAAAGAACTACAGTTCAGTGTAACTGTTTGAGTGAAGGGGTACATGATGAGATGTCTTTAGAGGCAGAAGATGCTAAGTCAGCCTGGGAGTGTGGAACAAGTTTAAAATGAAGAAAGGTTCACTAGATAAATGAGAAAAAAATGAGCATCCCAGACAGAAGGAAGAGCTTGTGCAAAAGGAGTATATGAGTGTGTGACATATTTGCAGAATGGCTAGAGTTTGGAGAGGCTGGGCTTGATGGGGGCTGGGAATAAACAACCTGGACCACCAGCACAGTATCAGCACAACAGCAGCTGAAACGTTCAGTGCACACTGGCAAATTAGCCTGGGATGGCCTCAGACTCGGTTTCTGTAACTTTACACCTTGTTGCAACACTAAGAATGAAGAATAATTTCCTCACTGTAGGACTTACGTGTATGCTAAGTTACTTGAGTTGTGTCTGACTCTTTGTGACCCTACGGACTGGAGCCCACCAGGTCTCCTCTGTCCATGGAATTCCTGGGCAAGAATACTGGGGTGGGCTCTGTGCTGTCCTCCAGGGGATCTTCCTGACCCAGGGATCAAATCGCGTCTCTTATGTCTCCTGCAGTGGCAGGTGGGTTTTTAACCACTCGGGCCACCTGGGAAGCCTGTAGGACCTACAATCAACACTATTTAAAACAAAAAAATCTTAGCAAAACTGATGAGTATGTAGGTTTGATACTTTTCCTGTCTCCATTTGACAAGACTGAGACCTCTCCGCTCCTTTTATGGAGTGTAGACACCCCAGGGTCCCAGAATCTTTCCTTCCTTATCATATTAACTCTGTTATGAAAGGAACCTATGGTATTAAAACTCAGCAAACCTTGCCATAATTGTCTCATTCTTAAGAGCTCTTGTTTTTCCATTAAAAACCAATCTTTCCTGCTTCAACTGTTTCTTTTTCAATTAGTTTAACTTCTGGAAAATATCACTGCAGTCATTTGAATAAATCCCAAGAGATTTCTATGGATTTGTGAAAACCAGGAATTAATTGAAATGCTGAGTTAGACAACTAACTTCAAAAGTATCCATATCCTTACTGGATAAAGATACAAATGAAGGGACTTCCCTGGTGGCCCAGGAATTAAGAATCTGCCTTTCAGTGTAGGGGACGTGGCTTCAATCCTTGGTCCGCAAACTAAGAACTAAGATCCCACTTACTGAGGAGCAACTAAGCCCACGTGCCATATTAGAGAGAGCCCGTGGGCTGCAATGAAAAGATTCCACGTGCCGCAACTAAGGCCCGACACGGCTGAGAAAACAAAGATGCCAACAGATCTCACCTTTCTGAGATCCACCTTAACTAGGACAAAACTGACCGTGTTGAATTGTGACTCCGGCGCCCTCTCATGCCACCCTCTCAGAATTTACTCCTGGCTTCGGTGCCAGTCTGAGACTCAGCCAGTAAAAGATGAAGAGCAGCCTTCATGGTGGATGTCCTTCATANTAAGGCCCGACACGGCTGAAAAAACAAAGATGCCAACAGATCTCACCTTTCTGAGATCCACCTTAACTAGGACAAAACTGACTGTGTTGAATTGTGACTCCGGCGCCCTCTCATCCTACCCTCTCAGAATTTACTTCTGGCTTCGGTGCCAGTCTGAGACTCAGCCAGTAAAAGATGAAGAGCAGCCTTCATGGTGGATGTCCTTCATACAGCAGTGCTTTGATGCCACCAGAAACCAAGCTTCCAAGCTTTATTTACACCACAGCACCAGGGGCCTTCCTGAGGAAGGATGGCTGGGAGAGTATCTGTCCAGTGTGCTCCCTCGGTTGAAAACCACCACCAAGATGAGCAACNTTCATGGTGGATGTCCTTCATACAGCAGTGCTTTGATGCCACCAGAAACCAAGCTTCCAAGCTTTATTTACACCACAGCACCAGGGGCCTTCCTGAGGAAGGATGGCTGGGAGAGTATCTGTCCAGTGTGCTCCCTCGGTTGAAAACCACCACCAAGATGAGCAACTGTGCCCTTGTGGTGAAGGACATTGTCTTTTATCTCCCTTATTTTAAGAGACTGCGAGCCTAGTAGCAGTTGCCATTGGAACACTTGTTAAGAGCATCTGTAGGCAAGCTGAAATCGTAGTCTGAGCCTATATTTAAAACATATAGAGAATATAGAGTTGGGATCAATGTTATCCAGAAACTGAAGGGAGACTGTGGTTTATCCCTGGATATAAAGCATGTGGTTAGCAAGTGCTTAGGGCAATGTAATGAGAAGTCTATTTGAATAAGAGAGTCCATTTCATGTAACATTCATGTTGTAAAAGGTCATCTGATAAAGTACATCAGCTCTAAAATGTGAGTGAAGATTTGAAACTAGAAAATGATAGAACTGTGAAACTGCTTTTGTAGATTCCGTTTCATAAAACCGTTCCCATCTGGAAGAAGCAATCTCTACCTGAGGAGGGTTTTCATGACTCCAGATGATTCTGAAGGGTCCTACATCCACATTTAAACAATATGCTTGTTTTTCCAACTGCCTGTAATGAGGCGGCATGGGGGTCAGGTAGGGGTGAGAGCAGTCTCGGAGCCACAGAAAGGGCTGAGTTCAAATACCGTCTTTACCTGCTGTGATTTCATTAAAAAATCACCTTCTATGTCCACAAAACGGGGACAGTAATGCTCACAGTGATGCTGTCAAGAGGTTTTTAAGGTATGGTTATTATTCCCTAGAGAAGGACATGGCCACTCACTCCAGGATCCTTGCCGGGATAATCCCATGGACAGTGGAGCTTGGTGGGTTACAGTCCATGGGGTTGCAAAGAATCAGACATGACTGAGTCACTGAGCACAGCAAATTATTATTCCCATGATTTTGACAAGACAGTGACTTATGTCCTGTGTACCTCTCGAGAGGCAGTTGCACATAGCAGTAAAGGGTGTTTCTAGAAACAGGCTCCCTGGGCTTGAGTCCTGGTGCTGCCACTTACTGTGTGAGCTTGAGCAAGTCAATTACCTTGGTGGACTCAGGTTCCTCATCTATCTACTGAAAATAATAACGTCCTGGGGTTACTGTGAGTTTTGAATTAATTATTCCATGAGAGTAACTGGAAGAGCCTGACACAGTGCAACCTACAATAAATGATATTTTTTTTAAATTTAAATTTTAATTTATTATTTTTAGTCTCCATATTTATTCAAAAGTATGCGAGACAGCAAAAGAGACACAGGTGTTTTAAAGAACAGAATTTGGACTCTGTGGGAGAGGGAGAGGGTGGGATGATTTGGGAGAATGGCATTGAAACATGTATACTACCATGTGAGAAACGAATCGCCAGTCTAGGTTCGATGCAGGATATAGGATGCTTGGGGCTGGTGCACTGGGATGACCCAGAGAGATGATATGGGGAGTGGTGGGAGGGGGGTTCAGGGTTGGGAACTCAGGTATACCTGTGGTGGATTCATGTCAATGTAGGGCAAAACCAATACAGTAATGTAAAGTAAAAAAAAAAAAAAAAAGAAAAAGAAAAAAAATAAGGTCAGACAACTGAAGACATGCCATTGGCATGCCTCAGAATCTTAGGATTTTCTAAAATCTCCATTTGCTCTTGGGATCTCAGATACTTAATAAATAGTATTTCTATTGCTTGTATAACTCCAGACACTTCCATTACTAGGTTAACAGAAGATAAGCTTACTAGCATATTGTTCAGATATTATGTCCTTTATACTATTAGGTAAAAACAACAGTACAGGGAATCATAGCATTGAGGACTGAATCCAGGAAAGTGACTTGAAAATCGAGTTACTGAAAAATCAGTAAAACTCTATTGAAAGACCATGCTCTAAACAGGCACTTTCAAACACATTTAAAATGTTCTGGATGCTTTTGGCACAACCAACAGGAATGTGATGCTGTAGAAAGGAGAGGCAAATATGACATGGAGAATTTTTCTAAATCTCTTCAACTGGTTTGCCAGATATTAGGAACTCTGAGTAATCCTAGAGACCACCCATTGGGACAGGCTGGGAAGCCTTCTGGCTTCTGTAAGTCTGAAGAAAATCCTTGACTTACAGGCTCAGGACAGTTGGAAGGTCCCAGAGGGCTCTGAAAGGCCATTCCAAGCCTAGCATTTTTAAGATGAAGGAAAAAGCCACTTAATCACATGCCACACATCTTCAAATGAACCTGAGAATGTGTTACTGCAGGCTTTTATTTCTTCTGATGAGTCATGTAGACAAGTGGAAACACTGATGCGCAGCACTTTGATCGCCCCAGGCACCGCAGAGTTTGGTGTTGTAACGTAAACACAAATATTCAGGCAGGTGGAAACAGAGAAGATTCAAATACATCAAAACTGTGGTGTCCTACAACTACTTCTTGAATCTTCTACATACAGCACTGTGGTTGGAAAAGTCCAAGTCACAGTAGGCTGTGTTTTGATAGATGAACCAATACCCTGGAGTTCATCCTAGTAGGGAGGCAGGCGCCCTCTCATCAAATTGTCCTGATGAGTCAGAAGTGCTAAGGAATCAGGAAAGAATTTTATTCCATTCATTTACTTTCTGTATCACTTTATCTCTTGAGAAGGTGAATTCCTTTACTTATTCAAAATTTTCAAGGGGAAAATTTACAACAAGGGAAGAGGGAGTGTGGTTTCCTATGAAACTGCTCCCTAACCAGTGATGTACTATATGGCTGTGTATGTGTGTGTGTATATGTGTGTGCACGCTCAGTCATGTCCAACTTTTTGTGACCCCATGGACTGTAGCCTGCCAGGACCCTCTGTCCATGGAATTTACCAGGCAAGAATACTGGATTGGGTTGCCATTTCCTACTCCAAGGGATCTTCCCAACCCAGGGGTTGAATCCCCATCTCTTGGAACTCCTGCATTGGCAGACAAATTCCTTACCACTGCACCACCTAGGAAGCCCTACTATATAGGCTACTCTGAGCCAAATTCACCCCCAACTGCAGTTCTGAAAGGCTACATATGTAAAGGCTGTATCAGGAGAGGGAAAGTGATGCCAGGACAAGGAAAGAGCCATTCCTCTGAAAGGATCTTCACAGTGGCTGAGCTGACTCAGGAGTCTGTAAGAAGGGCTGGTCAGGGTCTAGATGGGAGGTATTTGTACAGCTGATGATCGAAAGAAACTTCACAGGCTTTGGTGAAGACCTATGAAGGCTGCGCTCCTCCTACACAGAGGAAAAACTCCTTCATATTTCCCGGGATGTCACTTTGAAACCTTCTTCCCCATTCAGCATGGAACCTGGGCTCTGTTTCCTCTCAGGATGGAGCTAATCTCATGGTCTCGAGGGAGGTGCCCGGAACTCTGCACTTGGTCTCTATGATAGCTGACTTCATAGACAATAAAAGTAGGGAAGTGATATTTATTTTGCATTTAGTGTGTGTCAAGAACTTCACATCCTTCATCTCATTTAAATTTCCTAAAAGTCTCATATCATCTTCATTTTATCTGAGGAAGCCAAGTATCTGGGAGGATAAGTAATTTGCCCGGTGTCAAAAAAGCCCACTAAGTGGAGAGCTGGGATTCAAACCCAGGCATCACTCCAAAGTCATGCTGCTACTTCTTAAATTTCTCTATTGACAAAAGTACTAGGGGCTCTGCCATCCTTTCCAACTTTAGCAACATTCTTTGTGCTTTAATAAGTAGTAAAGTCCAGCTCAAGGCTGTGGCTTAATTTACGCATACAGATAAGTTTAAAGGTAATAGACCACTCGTGCTGTGGCAAACGGCATTGTTCTGTTCTTTTTATGGTCGAGTAATATTCCATTGTATATATGTACTATATCTTCTTTATTCATTTATCTGCCAATGGATATTTAAGTTGCTTCCATGCTCTGGATATTGTAAAATATGTTACTATGAACAGGGGGGTGCATGTATCTTTTTGAATTATAGTTTTCTCTGGGAATATGCCCAGTAGTGGGATCACTGGGTCATATGGTAGTTCTAATTTTAGTTTTTTTAAGGAACTTCCATACTGTTCTCCCTAGTGACAGTACCAGTTTACATTTCCATCAATAGTGTAGGAGGATTCCCTTTTCTTCACATCCTTTTCATATTGACTGACTGTGGATTTTTTGCTGATGGCTACTCTGAGTGGTGTGAGGTGATACCTCATTGCAATTTTGACTTGCTTTCTCCTAATAACTGTGATGTTGAACATCTTTTCATTTGCCTTTTGGCCATTTGCTTGTCTTCTTTGCGATGTCAATTTAGATATTCCACTCATCTTTTGATTGGATTATTCATTATTTTGATATTGAGCTGAATAAGCTGTATATTTTAGAGATTAATCCTTTGTTGGTTGCTTCACTTGCAAACATTTTCCCATTCCTAGAGACTGTCACACTGAGCGAACTAAGTCAGACAAAGACAGATACATGATGTCACTTATAAGTGGAATCTAAAAAAAAAAGTACCAATGAACTCGTTTACCAAACAGAAGTAGAGTCATGGATGTAGCAAACAAACTATGGTTACCAGGGGATGGGGTGGAGGGGAGATAAACTGGGAGATTGAGATTGATATGTATACATTACTATATACAAAACAGGTGACTAATAAGAATATGCTGTGTAGCACAGAGAACTCTACTCAGTACTCTGTAACAGTTTATATGGAAAAAGACTCTAAAAATAACCCAAGTGGATATATGTATAACTCAGCAGTGCACTTGAAACTAACATAACACTGTAAGTCAACTATACTCCAATAAGAAATACAGGCAGTGGACATGGACATTTACATCTCAAGAAAGGAAGAAGAATGGTCAGACCAGCATCCACCGTTTCTCCCTAGCCACCCTCTATTCTCTCCTGTAGTAAATTGGAGCATCACTTCCATTCCATTTCTACATCAACTATTACCTTTTCATCAGACAGTCTGAAATTCACTGCTGTCCTAGTGGAGTCATTAACAGAAACTTTATTTCTTCCACTGATGCACACGCTGACATATTTACCTGTTTTGTCTTCTGCAAGATAAATGTTACCTGGGTGCAAGTTGGAGAATTCAGAATGATGCCCAGACTCAAGGAAGCTTTGCGTTTTAGTGAGCATAAAAGATCCCAATTTTGTGGATGCTGGTTTCTTGACATCTCACCAGATGTTGAAGATTGAGTGATGAAGACCCCCAAAATGCTCCTAGGTGAAGTTATGTTACTATGTGGGTAATATTCACCTGGCTTTCTGGTCTTGAGTGGATAAGAAGGAAAAAAGGAGCATCGTACATTCCTGGAATGATACACAATAGGATGGACTGATCCTACAATATGATGGATGTTCAGGTTCTGAAATGCACTGATAGCAGCGCTTTCTGGATGTGCAATGAGTGGGTTCTCTGCCTCCAGACTCACTGATGCATTTGTTTTGCAAATTTTTATAAAGGGATATGTCAAGTGCCCCATGGAGGCCTGTGAAATCTGGAAAAGATGGAATAAATGTTTTCTTTTGAGAATGGCTGGTTTTCCTTTGAAACTAGGGGCCAATCTGCTCCATCCAAGGGTCTTGCTGGACTTTGTAATGCCTCAGTCAATCCAGAGTTCTCTGTAAGTGCAGCCGGGGATCCAGAGAGGGCTTCCCAGGTGGTGCAGGGGTAATGCATCCACCTGTCAATGCAGGAGGCGCCAGAGATGAAGGTTCGATCCCTGGGTCGGGAAGACCCCCTGGGGTAGGAAATGGCAACCCACTCCAGTCTTCTTGCCTGAAGAATTCCATGGACAGAGGAGCCTTATGAGCTACAGTCCACGTGACTGCAAAGAGTCGGACACAACTAGGTGCATGCACCTGGGATCCAGAGGATATGCTTGGGTCATGGTGAAGGGAGGGCAGGTACTGAGCAGCAACCAGCAGGCAGTGGGCAGCGCTTTTCTCTCCTCAACCCCACTCATCCCCCGACAGGTTCAATTTTATTAAACTCAGGAGCTGTAAGTATATGAGAATAGTCATTCTTTCGTTTCAAATCACTTTCCCAGAGATAACTTCCCGGGATCCTTATAACCTAAGCTAAAGGTTACTACAACTGTATGACCACAGAAACAATGGCTCTACAGTGGGGCTCTGAGAATTCAGAGAAGACCCACCTTCACCCCTCATGAAATTGAACCAGGGAAAGTCAAACTGGGAGGAAAAGAGAACAAGACATTCACTTCACTCTATCATCCTGCCATTTTGTACCCACTTTTGTCTGCAACACACTGTCCCATGGGATACACAAAACAGAAAATCAGGCAGTTTCTTCTTATAAATGACCCCAGATACATATATAGACAAACACATTTGCACCATTCCTAAGAGGTAAAAAGTGTTTATACTGAATATAAAATAGCCCAAAGATTAAAAACTATTGATCAACTGAAAGTAAAGATCAACTGTAAGAAACATGTCACTAGGACCTGAGCTATTGGTTTTAGCTGGAAGCTAAAGGAAGGAGGAAAATGTGATGGACTTTGTAGTTCTCAGTTACAAGTGAAAATACATAGGTCTGCCTTGTACATACAAACTTTTCCCTGGTACTGGATTTAAGGAGGATTGTATGTCCTGGTTCCTTATGTAAGAGGCACACAGCACAATGCTCACCATAGAATTTCTATAAGGGACACAATATCTCCAGTTCCAGTTTTGCAAAAGATACACATAAGACAAGCTGTAGATCGGAGAGGGGAGGGGTAGAGCCTCTGCTGTGGGTAAAAGTATGAGGGTTAGTCTTACATTTCCACCCATTCAGAAACCAACTCACTCCTCCACAGGCAACCACCACGGACATTTCTGGGGAAAGCATAAGAGTATATCTAAAAAGGAAGTTTTGAAATCTTTTAAGAGATTAGCAACTACCGTGTGTCAGGTACAGATCCAGACACCTTATAAAGTGTATTACAAAGCAGCATGTCACAACCACAAGATGACAGACTTGTAGTCAGATATGGAGCCTTCTCTGTGTGACTGCGAATAAGTTAACTAAACATCTTTGTGTTCAGTTTCCATGTCTGTAGTATGAGATCAATATTATCCACTGTAGGGGGTCATTGTAGGGATAAACTGAGAGAAAAAAAGTACCAAAGATATGCAGCTTACTGCAAAGTCATTAAATGCTCAGTCTTTTTCTCCTTTCCTGTTTGCCCATGTGACCTCGACAAATCCATGCAATCAGGATTGTAAAGAAGCAGACACTGAGCCTGAGAAAAGTTAAGGGATCTGTACTAGATGATGTAACGGAAGTAGACTCGTGGTTTAAAAGAGGACAGTCTCAGGCTTCTCTGGTGGCTCGGTGGTAAAGAATCCACTCGTCAGTGCAGGAGACATGGGTGTGATCAGTGTCCAGGAAGATCCCACAGGCCTTGGAGCAACTTAGCCTGTGTGCCACAACTACTGAGGCCATGCTCTAGAGCCTGGGAACTACAACTACTGAGCCTTAGTGCCAAAACTAAGCTACTGAAGTACATGCACCCTAGAGCCTGTGGTCTGCAGAAGACAAGCCACCACAGTGAGAAGCCTGGCACCAGGGGAGTAGCCCCCACTTGTCACACAACTGGAGAAAACCCCATGCAGCAACGAAGACCCAGCACAGCCAACAAACCATAAAATCATATATACAAAAAAGCAGGACAGTCTCATTTCAGATGTGATGCTCTTCCTACTTAACCATCTACTTAGCTGAGACTTGAATCTGTATCATTTCAACAAGAAGTAACCATTTCCGTCTGAACAAGCAGGGGCCGAAGCTCCGGCAAGGTGCTCACCTGACCAGAGATGAAGTCCATCAAAGCCATAGGAGTATAGGTCATCACCAACACCATTGCCTCCCCATCCTTCTCCACCTCCAGGGTAAGGAGCGTAGCCAGAGGAAGAGGCCCAGCCCACCCGCAGATGCGTGGGCTCTGCTGTGAGGAAGGGGTCCACCTGGTCGATGATAAGCTCGAAGTACCACTTCTTGTACTGTGCTGAACCTTCAGCAACTCCCAGGAAGATGTTTGGCCGAATACTGAAATTAAACATGAGACAGGTGGCGCCTACAGACTCTTAAGAAATAGAAAGAAACAGAAAGCAAACTGAACCAGACCATAGGAGGCATGGGCCCAATTAAACCAAAAAGTGAAAGTGATAGTCACTCAGTCATGTCTGACTCTTTGCGACGCTGTGGACTATAGCCCACCAGGATCCTCTGTCTATGGGATTCTCCAGGCAAGAATAATGGAGTGGGTTGCCATTCCCTTCTCCAGGGCATCTTCACAATCCAGGGTCTCTTGCATTGAAGGTGGGTTCTTTATGGTCTGAGCCACCAGGAAAGCCCAATTAAACTAACAGCAAGAGCAATTTCATGATTTTTGTCTTGTTCTAAAGCAGAATAATCTTCACGCCTCCAATACTTGATCAAGTTCTTAGTGGGAGATGTCAGGACAACATTAATTCTATTATAAAATATAAAAGATATATCTTCCAATATTCAAGGCAACACACATTTACTGAGTGCCAACCATAGGTAAAGATGTTGAAAACATCATGTAGAGTTGTATGATTGCAAACTCCTCTTTCTTTCTGTAAGTGTAAGAAATTACTTACTCAGGTTCTGGTAAATTGTTTTAAGCTTTTCCCCATAGGCATTATTAATAATAATGGCCTCTTAAAAGCATTAAGAAGTCACTATTAGAAATAATCCAGACAAATACTGGATGGTATCACTTACACATGGAATCTAAAAAGAAATAGTCTGACTCCTAGAAAGACAGAATTGAAAAGTAGTTCTGGAGAGTAGGGGCAGGGGAATAGCGAGAAGTTGATAAAAGGGCACAAACTTTCACTTATCAGAAGAGTAAAGTCTGAGGATATAACATGGTGACTTTGTTGATAACGGGCTTCCCCTCATGGGTCAGTGGGTAAAGAATCCTCCTGCAATGCAGGAAATGCAGGTTCAACCCCTGAGTTGCTAGCCCCTGGAAGAGGGCATAGCAACCTACTCCAATATTCTTGCCTGGAGAATCCTCATGGACAGAGGAGACTGGTGGGCTAAAGTCCATGGGGTCACATGGGGACATGACTGAAGTGACTGAACATGCACGCATGCACAGTTGATAACGCTGTATTATAAAACTGAAATTCACTGAGAGAGTAGGACTCACATGTTCTCATTTAAAAATGGTAAATGTGTGAAGTAATGGAAGTGTTAATTAACTTCATGGGGAGAAAGAACCCTTTCATAATGTTTATATGTGTTGAATCAATCACATTGTATATTTTACATATCTTACACTTTTGTTTGTCAATTATATCTCAATAAAGCTGAAAAAATTCAACCTCTATGACAAAAAAGCTGGGGGGGCAGATACATCAGTATTAGGCAATCTTGTTAAGAAATAGAGATTCTAATGTATCCAGAAAAAAAGTGGTTAAAAGCTTGGGACAAACCACTTGGAGTTGTTCTTCTTGGAAGCCTACTCTTAGAGGTCCACTGTCCTGGGATAATACTGTGTCCATTTTGGGTGGGCAAGGGAAGAACCAGACTGATACCTAGAGGAAAGCCTGTATGGTGTCTACAGACCTGAACCTGCTCTGCACTTTGAAGGGGACATTATTTTCTCACGTTGCAGAGTAGGGAGGGAGCCCAGGTGGAAAGCTGCTGAAGTTGCTCCCTAGACCAGGTCCAGTGAGTTCATGACTCCCAGGGTTCTTCATGAGCCCATTCTGGCCTTCACAGATGGCCCTGGGGGTAAATGGCCAAGGGCCAGAGGATAAAAGAAACCATGGTCTCAACATGGGACATCCACTTTATCAAAAGATTTTTAGAAAAAAATGTTGGCATATCAAACTAAAATATGTTATCAAGAAAGTATAAGATATGCATTCATGTTTAAAATAAAACATGGTAGATCACTCCCTTAGGCCAAATTCTTTAGTGCTCAGGTGATATATTTACTCCATGGGGAGAAGTTTGAGAAATTCAGCTGAAGGGGTTGAAGTACAAGGCCCTAAAAGCTGTGCACATTTGCTGGTCTTATCTTATGGTGGTCACATCAGAATGGAGATGATGGGTAGGTGGCTTTGGAGTTGAGATCAGCACTCTTCCTTTCCTTTCTGGGGACAGGATGGGCATTTGCAATGATGGTGGTGGCCTTACCTTGTTACGTCATTAATCAGCCGTGTCTGCAGGAGCAGGTTTCTCCGGGGCAGCAAGTTGTCACAGATGAGATTCTGGTTGGCTCTCACTGCGACCCCATCGCAGAGACAGAGGGAACACAGCACATCCAGAACCTGCAGCAGGACACACCCCAGCCAACCTTAGGACCTGGGGGGGTGCACAGTGGGCAGGACCTGACGGCCACAGCACAAGAAGGAAGCCTGCCTCACGAAGGCAAGGGCCAGGTGACAGGTGTGAGCACCTGTTCAGAGTCAAGGAAGCCACACCTGCCTCACCAGACGTGGGTGAGTGATGCCCAGGTGCTGGCTGCCCCTTGGGGAAATGAGGTTGGGTTCCTTTCTAGCTACTCTACCCTAGTCTTGTGACCTATCCTTCCAAACTAGGCCCACCACCTGTGGACACTGTTCTGTTAAAGTGGGTAAGAGTCTGAGCTCTGAAGATAGCCTGTCTAGGTTTCTTTTCCAGCGAGGTCCAGGACTAGGGTGAGGTGAGGCAACAACTTCCTCTCAGGGTAGGTGCTGGAAGGGCCCCCATGGACCTCAGGCTGAAGCACATGCTCCTGCCTGGCCTTGGGGGGCCTCTGCACAAGGTCAGCAGGCACTCACACAGGGCTTCCTGAAAGATACTCAGATTCCCATCTGGCTAAGGTCCCTTGCTTGTGGCAGGCTTGGGATCCTCACATGGGTGGGGTAAAGGGGACAACAGGGCAGATTCTGAATGCTGGTCTTCTCCTATGATACCATGAAAGCTCACTAAGATATCCCTATCTTCCTAGAAATCCCTATTCAGAAATGTTTCACTTGCTTTTTTTCCCCCATAGAGTGAGAGTGAACCATAAGAGCAATCAACCCAGGCAGACCCTGAATCTACCAGATGAACCACGAGCTGTTCCTAAACCACCTCCTATGCCAGCTGCCAGGGAAGTGGGAACAGCCCCTGGCCACCTCTCCCAAGCACTGGCC
>SJYA01001550.1:0-51737 GCA_006410615.1 Neotragus moschatus | reverse complement strand
CACTGTTCTGTTAAAGTGGGTAAGAGTCTGAGCTCTGAAGATAGCCTGTCTAGGTTTCTTTTCCAGCGAGGTCCAGGACTAGGGTGAGGTGAGGCAACAACTTCCTCTCAGGGTAGGTGCTGGAAGGGCCCCCATGGACCTCAGGCTGAAGCACATGCTCCTGCCTGGCCTTGGGGGGCCTCTGCACAAGGTCAGCAGGCACTCACACAGGGCTTCCTGAAAGATACTCAGATTCCCATCTGGCTAAGGTCCCTTGCTTGTGGCAGGCTTGGGATCCTCACATGGGTGGGGTAAAGGGGACAACAGGGCAGATTCTGAATGCTGGTCTTCTCCTATGATACCATGAAAGCTCACTAAGATATCCCTATCTTCCTAGAAATCCCTATTCAGAAATGTTTCACTTGCTTTTTTTCCCCCATAGAGTGAGAGTGAACCATAAGAGCAATCAACCCAGGCAGACCCTGAATCTACCAGATGAACCACGAGCTGTTCCTAAACCACCTCCTATGCCAGCTGCCAGGGAAGTGGGAACAGCCCCTGGCCACCTCTCCCAAGCACTGGCCGGCCTGCCCAGTCTCCTTGTGCTGAATCCTTGTTCATCCATATTTCATGTTCCTAGCATGGCAGAGCCGGAGAAGGCAATGGCAGCCCACTCCAGTACTCTTGCCTGGGAAATCCCATGGACGGAGGAGCCTGGTAGGCTGCAGTCCCTGGGGTCACTAAGAGTCGGACAGGACTGAGCGGCTTCACTTTTACTTTTCACTTTCATGCATTGGAGAAGGAAATGGCAACCCACTCCAGTGTTCTTGCCTGGAGAATCCCAGGGATGGGGGAGCCTGGTGGGCTGCCATCTATGGGGTCGCACAGAGTCAGACATGACTGAAGTGACTTAGCAGCAGCAGCAGCATGGCAGAGCAAACATGCTGGACCAGGCACTGCTCCTCCCTCTCTCCCCCGTGGGGAGGAGTGTGCAAACGGCAGTGGATGAATAACAGCCAGGACTGTGGCGGGCTACACTGAGAAGGAGGGGGCAGCCCCAGTTCAGTCTTAACAAAGTGGCCACCGAAGACTCCATGCTTAGTGGGGTTGGATGGCTTCATGTTGTTGATGGGATTTGTATCCATAATTCTCACAAACCAGTTTTCTACCTGGCTCCCTGAATGTCAACTTCATTCCAAATAAATATAGAGCACATTAACGGGACAAGCAGAAAAGAACCGCCAAGGCGGTTTTATGGAGGACTCTCACTATTACCACTCCATGAAACATATGACCGTGGCACTGGAAATCCAGAGGATAATTTGTTCCTCTAAGAAACGAGCCCATAGATGGCCAGGAAATTAAATACTTATCATCCAGCCTAGCACACATTTTCATCTGTTTTGCCTTGAAGTGACGGCTGTAGGAGCCTTGCTGTCACAGCCGGAAGGAAAGTAGAGGTTAATCCACATGCAATAGGATCAGTGAGGAGAAAAAAGGCTCTGAAAAGCACACAGCCTAATAGAACAGTACATCACCTACAAATAAAGGATGCCGTAAAGAATGTGCTGACAGTGTTCAGGCTTTATTTTACCAGGCATTTCTTGGGGTCACGCACCCCAACATTCACTGCAGCGCTGTTTACAATAGCCAGGATGTGGAAGCAACCTAGGTGTCCANAGGAGGAGAAGGGGACGACCGAGGATGAGATGGCTGGATGGCATCACTGACTTGATGGGCGTGAGTCTGAGTGAACTCTGGGAGTTGGTGATGAACAGGAAGGCCTGGCATGCTGTGATTCATGGGGTCTCAAAGAGCGACTGAACTGACTAACTGACATGAATAACTCTAATGGAGGAACTGAATTCATGACAAGCCAGCCTCCATCCAAAAAATCCACCAGAAAACAAAAAAATTGGACATTCTAGAAGAGATTATTTTTGTACCATGATCACATTGCCTCGGCTTTGACATCATTGTCCAGAACTTCTCAGTCTGGAAAATGTAAGAGTACTGTGCTAGTATACTCAGGTAACACATCAGGCCAGGCACTGATTCCTAGCAGAGTAATAAAGCTCCCTAGGCCTCAGTCCCTAGGCATTGAGAGTTCCTCGGACAGCAGGAGATCAAACTAGTTAGTTCTAAAGGAAATCAACTCTGAATATTCATTGGAAGGACTGGTGTTGAAGCTGAAGCTCCAACAGTTTGGCCACCTGATGTGAAGAGTCAATTCATTGGAAAAGACCCTGATGCTGGGAAAGACTGAAGGCAGGAGAAGATGCGGTGACAGGATATGATGGTTGGATAGCATCATCGACTCAATGGACGTGAGTTTGAGCATACACCAGGAGATAGTGAAGGACAGGGAAGCCTGGCNTGAAGCTCCAACAGTTTGGCCACCTGATGTGAAGAGTCAATTCATTGGAAAAGACCCTGATGCTGGGAAAGACTGAAGGCAGGAGAAGATGCGGTGACAGGATATGATGGTTGGATAGCATCATCGACTCAATGGACGTGAGTTTGAGCATACACCAGGAGATAGTGAAGGACAGGGAAGCCTGGCATGCTGCAGTCCATGGGGTCACAAAGAGTCAGATACAACTAAGAGGCTTAACAACAACAACAACAAAAGGTTTCAGTTTTCTCAACCGTGGAATACTCATACTGTGGTCAGAACAGTAATCAGCTGCTATTACTGAGTGACCATCCAGTAAGGGCTTGTAGCTTTTGGCGGAAAGAAGCCATCGCAAATCTACTAAGTGTGTTCTGCAGTGAGATCACAAAGCAGCCCCAGGAGCAATGAAAGGAGAGCAGCTTTGCTTTCTAAGAGCTCCTCTTGACGTGTGCCCATGGCTCCCGACTCGGGCCATGGGTTACTCGGGTGCTTATCAATTACTCTTATTACATTTCGCAGATGGGAAGGGGCATGTTCGGACATAGCGAAGCTGGGCTGAAGCAGGAGCCTCATGCCTGCTTTTGATTTACCACATTTGGGAAAGTAATTACCAACCCCACATATTTCTTTCTGTTTTTTTCCAAGCAATTTCATAGATGCTAAGGCCCATGGCTTGTTTGTTTCCTAAGGATGATACATATCATCTGAGCAGTGCTGCAGAGGCTTGTTCTCCTGGACCCCCCACTCCAAGACATGTCTCCGATGTGCAGTGCCCCCAGCTGAGGGTGAGCAGAGAGGGCCAGTGACCAAGCTGGGTTCTCTCCACTCTGCCTGAGCCCAGCTGCTGTCCCTCACATCCAAATATGCCACCTGACCTTGAAATGCTCCTCCTTCAGCCTCGTAGTACCTGCCTGCACACTAATGAGTTGGTAAGATGTCCCCTTCCATGTATGGGGCAGATTATCAATGGGTCAGGATAAGACATATTTTAATAGACTTTCCCGAGATCATGCTTCTCTGGTAGCTCAGATGGTTAAGAATCTGCCTGCAGTGTGGGAGACCCAGGTCTGATCCCTGGGTTGGGAAGATCCCCTGGAGATGAGAATGGCAACCCACTCCAGTATTCTCGCCTGGAAAATTCCATGGACAGAGGAGCCTGGAGGGGTATGGTCCATAGGGTCAGAAAGAGTCAGACACGACTGAGCAGCTAACACTAATCCCCAGAGATCATGATGTCTTAGAAATATAATTCTATACAAATAGAGAAATTAGAACTTTAAGAGACTTAAAAAAAAAAAACAACCTGACTGAGAATTCTGCCTTCATAAGTGAGGTGGTGTCATCTTCATTTTTCAGCTGAAATGATGGGGGCTCAAGGTCATGCAACTGTTTTCTCTCAGGGGAGAGCCCCACTGCTTGTCCCCTCTGGCCTGTTCATGAAAAGCCCATTTTTTCCCACCTGCTTTGACTCATGGAAAGTCTGATTTCATTTAAGAACATGCCATATTGCCAAGACTTTCTACATTATCCTAAATCTGATTTCTGTGTAGCTTCTTTATCAAGTTGGCACTAGCTGTTTCATTTCTAAGCTCCTAGACTTGAGGGTGGGATCAGTTCTTGCAGCCGACCCTGTATAGAGCTGAACGCTTTGCAAACCAGCTGGTTGTTAAGGGGGTAATGATGAGCCAGGCTTGGGAAGCTGGTGGAAACTGAAGGGACCACCCAAGGCCCCGTGTGACTGGCTCGGAGAATGCTCCTAAGAAAGAAAGGTCTCTGAGGATCTCTGTTTCCAGAGATTTTTGTTTTTAATTTATTATTAAATCAAAGCCAAGAACGAGCATAGTCATCACTCTCTTTCAGGACGTCAGTTTCCAGAGGTTTTTTCGTTTGTTTTAAAAAATCAAAGCCAAGGAAGAGAGTAGTCAATACTCTCTCCGTAACACACAGCTATTACTAAGCAACAGGGAAGGAAAAGGCAGGTAAAGTCAATCCCTGTTTGGGATTCCTTCCACACCTACCTTGTGATTCCGTCCGTGCTTATCCAGCAGGGAGATGATGGACTTGATGTGGCCCTCTGCTATCAGGTTTAAGGCTTCTGGGCTTTCAATGAGGATACAGTGCAAAACTTCCAAGATACCTGCATGTGTGCCACAAAAATCACCTGGATGTTAAATAACCGGCAGAGCTAATCATAACTAGAAACCTGAGAGAGAAGCGATCCTCCTAAGGGGACAGAATACCATCATTCTTTGGATCTATTAAATATTTCCAGCCAGAAGAAAGATTCGGCCATCTCGGATAGACTTCAGGAGCCCCTGGGGCAACACTCTGTAGTTTAGAGGTGAGTTTATTTATTACTAACCCCTCCTACCACTTCCTGGACAAAGACATGATCCGTCTGGGTCAAAATATAGAGAAGCAGCTTTAGAAAAGAATTTTTAACCCAATCAAACCAAGCAATACTTAATTTAAAAACAGAAAAAGGGATACCTAGTTTACTACAAATTCTAAAGGTCATTCAAATTATTTAGAAAATGCTTTGAACGTTCCTTGAAAAAGAATTTTACTAGGAATCACTCCAAAATTTTTTGTTTTAGATGCACTGGTATGGTATATGAGTAAATTATAAGCTCACTAAAGAGAGATGACTAGGCTTTGTCCTCTTTTCTGGGCACACTGGATGGTTTTCTGTATTGAGCAAAGGTGTACGAAAAACGATCGGGTGGCCCTTGCAGCCTGGCACCTGCATGTAACACTGGGGTGGAAATGCACAGAAAGTTGTTGGCTAATATCTTTATAGGTTTTGTTGAGAAGAGTCTTCTTGATTCTCTTTTTTTCCCAAGGTTTCCATACATTACCCTAAAATGTGGTCTGGCCCTGGAAGGAGGTACTGAAGGGAACAGAGGTGTCTTCCTAGAAGACACATGTGGAGGTGATGATCCGAGAGGAACTTTCCCTTGGCTTGTCTGTTCAAGCTCCTGTCATCTCTAAATGATGAAAAGAGCACTTTCAGCTTCCCACAGGGGGACCCACACCTGTCACGTTTGCTCATCTCTGAGGAAGCAAACCGCAGAGCCTCATGGCATGGTCACTTACTAACGATGACCACCATTCTTGGCTCAAGTTCTCTGTGAGTCACCAAGAAGGGCTCTAGATATGGTGTTGAGGGTGACTCAGGGGTAGGAGGCGTATCATTTCCTCTAAGTTCTTGGTCATCTTTCAGTCCTGCTTCGAAATAGTTGAGAGGACCATGTTCAGACTGGGTGGGGAATGATTCCAGGGCCCAGGGAGAGGAGATGAGGGCACAAAGTGAAAAATGAAGCAGGGAAGGAAAGACTTGACACCTGGCTTAAAGTTGAGCGACAAAGTTTTAAGAGTACCAGGAAGATTTATGATCGTGTTTCTTTTGTTGAAGTAATTACTGAGGAGTGCTTGCAATTCAGTGGGGGGAAAAACTGTCCAGAGATTAAACTCTCTCTCTTATAAACAGAAACAAACAAGCAAAACAAAAACAAAAAACAAAAAAACAAACCAAAAAAACCACCTTCTCCAGTTGTGTTTCCTGTCAAATCCTACCTGAGGAAGATTCTAGTCTGTCCAGTTTGCTGATCAGCCAATCAAGGTTATTGGAGAATTGAGCACAGTTGTTTCTGTTTCCACGAATAAGAGCAGCTGTGAATGAGAACATGTTTGATCATGTAGGTTAAAGGGCACAGTGATGGGAACTTGGGATGCTGCTGAATACTCCATCTGCTTAGCAGTTAGAAAGAATGAAATAGTCCCCTTCCCCTCCAAAGCCTTTTGATACATTCCTGTGCCTGTATTTTGAAAAACAAAAAACAAAAAACAAAAAACCATCTACCATTCATTCAAATATTTCCAGAGATTCCACTGTGTATGAGGCATCTGTCTACTTGCTGGGAATATGGCAGAGGGAACACAACAACAGATTCCCTGCCTTTGTGAAATGGAGGAGAGAGACAAAAGACACACAGATTTTTAAAAAGTACTTTAGACAGTGACAAGCAGAAAACAATATCTGCTTGGTTGCTGGCTTCAGAACTCAATTTCCTCTAACGTTTTCTTACATCCAGCTAAAGACTTGCTATTCTTCAGTGCTAAAAGAAGGCATCCAAATGAGTATAACTGAAAGGGTTGGTTAAGCTAATAGGCAAGTAATAACAAAACATGAAACTCTAAATTATCTAAAATGCATCAGTACATGACCGTGGTTCTCCAAGTGTGATCGCTGGATAGGAATGTCAGTATCACCTGAGAACATGTTAGACACAAATTCGTGGCCTTGTCCTATGTCTACTGAACCAGAAACTCCAGGGATGGGCCCAGCATATGTGTTCTAACCAGCCCTCCAGCTAATTCTGAGGCCCGCTCATCTCTGAGGACCACTGGTAGATGATACTGCAAAGGTAGACAGAGAATACGCTGTCACGAGATTCTCACTATAAGACCAAGTCACCTTCCCTCCATAGACCAGTCCTATAGACAGGACTCTGGAATACGTCCATGTAAACTGACTGGCCCTGAGGCTTTCTCGTCATGCTGCTGCTTTTCAAGGACTGTGGTATTCACAGACATTTGCAAGGTATTTGGATAAGGAACTTCTTCCTAAGGACCTCTACTTTGTACCTCCACGGTCATTAAAGGGCAGAATTCAGTCTAATCTCCTATGCTGCTTTTCAGGTCAGCCATAACAAGATCAAACCAGTCAATCCCAAAGGAAATCAACCCTGAATATTCACTGGAAAGACTGATGCTGAAGCTGAAGCTCCATACTTTGGCCACTTGATGTGAAGAACAGACTCACTGGAAAAGACCTTGATGCTGGGAAAGAAAGAGGGCAGGAGGAGAATCGGGTGACAGAGGATGCTACGGTTGGATGGCATCATTGATTCAACGGGTATGAGTTTGAGCAAACTCTGGGAGACAGTGAGAGATGGGGAAGCCTGGCATGTGGTAACCCACGGGGTTGCAAAGAGTCAGACATGACTTAGTGAATGAACAACAACAAGAAGGTTGACCTTGAGGCTCTGCAGGACCTACTGACCTCCCAGAATCCTCCTTGCTGGAATCCATCTTGGCTGAGCAATTCATGCACCACCAGGGAGGACCCTGAGTAAGAGTCATTGGCCAGGGACAACCTGGAAACTAATGCCATCACCGTAAGGCCCTAGACTGTGAGCACACGACAGAACAGTCCTCCCGGGTTCCCTAACTCCTCTCTCCATCCAGGTGCCCCTTCCCAACAAAGTCTCTTGTTTTCTCAGCACATATATCTCCCTAGATCACTCATTTCTGAATGTTAGATAAGAGCCCCCTTTGGGGCTCTGCCTTCCCACAACAAAAATGCCTACAGACCTCCACAGCCACCTGCCCAGGGGGAGAGCTCTGGGCATGTACTTACCGAGCAATTTGTAGAGGAGGTTCAGAATTTCTTTCCAGGCCATCCCACTCTCCTCCCTGGCAATCCCTGCGAAGTGTGCTAGGCTATTGTAGATATTTAAGCGATCAATGCAGTTTAACACAAGAGCTAACATTCCCTGTGAAGGTGAGTTGGAAAAAAAATAAAAACGCGTAAGGTCTCAGGATCCCTTTTGTTCTTTCCTCTCCCGTATCATTCCCCTTTCAAAGCTGGTGATACTAATGTGCAAACAGACCTTCACGGTGCCAATCTGGGTTTCGTTTTTTTCCTCCCCAAAACAAAATATGCATTTTTATGCCTCAGGGACCTAAATAGCTTCCATTTTGGAAGTGAGTCAGCAGTCTCCTCTGGCGGGCTTGCCCCCACGTGTTTCACTCAAACCAAGGACATAGTGAGGAAGAGGGAACACGAATGAGTCTCACAGAAGCCTGCTCTGTCTGGTGTGAAATGATTCTGACTCACCTAGAAACAGCCCTTGGATATAGGATCTATTTTTCTTTAAGATGCAAACTTGTGCATCTCCCCATCTGCTCCCAAAAGGGAATTTAGAGACAAGAAGACTAAAAGAGGATTTTCTAAGACTACCTTTCCATCTAACTTACAGTGCTATGCCACCCAGTAAAAACATCTGTGTCCAGCTGTTCTTAAAGAGCAGGAGGGAAATGTTGAGCGTAGTTTCAGCAGCCTAGAAAGGCACACAGAATGTTTCCCCAGCCGAAGTCTGCTCATCCCAGAAGGCTCCGCAGGGACAGGTCTACTTCCCACACTGCCAACTTTAGAGACGCCCAAAGGACGAGCCCTGTCCACAGGAACGCGAGGCCGCAGGAATATGACCACGGCCGTAAAATTAATGCCAAATCGTCATGTCCAAGCTTAGAAAAGCCATGTGATCTAAGGTCACACACAGCCAGGGCAGAAGCCAGAACTAGGGCCAGGACTCCTTGAGCCCCAGGTTAGTATTTTCCCCAATCTATGCCCATTCCCAGGGACTCAGATGCTCAAGTTCACCTTGAGACATCATAGTGTCTGTATCTCTTAAACCAGCTCCCCAGGCATTTCTGATGTGGTGGAACCTGGGAATTCATATTTTTCCAACAAAGTTCTAAGGTAACTCTGATACCTTCCAAAATTTGGGAATCACAGCTAATGCCATACTCTCATAGTATGAGATTTTACGAAAGACATATCTTGGATACATAGGTGACACTGAAGCTGTAAATTAATCTGGTTTGAATGTACCAAAGTACAAGCATGCCAACGTTTGCTGCTAATGTGACCTAGGTGCTGACAGGAAAGGGTAACTTCCAGTGAATCCTTTCTCTTTCCAGCTTTCTCTCTCTGCTCTTCTCTTTCTTGGGCACATACATGCATGGAGACAAAGAGACTGCATGGAGACTCTAAGTTGCAGTCATCAGGGTACTTTTAGCTCTGGACACAAAAGAGTGTCTCGCTTTTTAATGTTCTGGACTTACCTCTTCCTTGAAAAGGTTCTGCCTGTTTTTGAGCGAGCGGAGCTTGTTCTGCTTGCCTTCATGTTGCATCCCCTCCTCCGGGGGCTGGAAGTAGGCAATCAGATCATGTAAGGTCTGCAGGACCTCTTCTATCGGCAGGGTGACCGGGGCAGCTGTGCGACTATTTCCACTGAAACCACAGATGGACATGGCTTAGGCAGTGGGTCTCTAGCAGGACCCTGACGAGTGTCCACTAGGTCCTAGCTCCTCCCTGCCCTGAACTGGGCACGGGGACTGGTATGGTTGTCGGGCACCTGGGATAGTCACTGTACAGATAATCTCAAGTTGGAGTTTGCTGACAAACGGCATAATGGGAAGGAATTTCTGATTCAATTTTCAAACCATTTCTTAAATCAATGGAAAGGATCCCTGGCTGTGTACCAGGTCTTCCTTTTTAAGGAGAAGTACTTTTATAGATAACTATTAACCCGTAGTTCTTTTAGACTACCACACGCTCCTGAGACAGGTTAAGCATCAGCTGGAAGGTGTTTCACCACTGGGTCTCTTCCTCCATCTACAGCTTTGTCTTCTGTCTCCCCCCATGTGTCGTTGTGATACCTCTGTGGGTGTTTTCCTCTTAATGTCTATATGTTTGCAGGCGCCCTATTTGTGGAGGTGTTGACGTCTCCCTAGCTCTGTCTCTTTCAACTTCCTCTGTGTGGCCTCTGTTTATCTACCCCCCACCAGTGTCCCATCTCTCAGCATTATTCTCTGCTTCAGCATCCCCACCATCTCCCTCTGTTGTGTTCCTCCCATCCTATACGTATGCGGGTCTGACTCCCTCTGTCATAATTTTCCAAACAAATCTTATAACTGAGTCCTTCCAACAGAGAGGCCACAGACCTCCACCCTTTGTTTTCCCGTCTCCTTGAGAGGTACACTGGTGAGCTTTTCAGAGGCCAAGGCTAAGGAGAGGAAGGGGCAGTGGATGCAGTCCGTGAAACTGAATCTGAGACCCTAGTGGAATGGGACCTTATTCCATGAGTAAATAACATCAGGGGTTTTCCTCTGTGGTCAGTTTCTAATGAGCTGTCCTTTATATTTACTGCAGGTTTGCTTCTATATCTGTCTGGACACATGCTAAAGAAAAGACTGTGAGCTAGGCCTCAGACAAAGCTTATAAGCAAGTCCTGAAAATATTCAGGTTATGAGATGACAGTAATTCCACTTCTGTGGAATGCCAAGTACACGCAATGAGAGAAGAGGGAATTACAGGCAGGAGGCATTTCTCAGCAGTGTGTCCTCTGCCCACGGCAGGTGCTCAGGAAGTGATTATTAAAGATTCTCTGGGATATTGTTGGATTCAGAGACAGTGAGGAAGAGACTCTCACATGGATATGAGGGGAAGGTTTGGGAAAAAGAACTCAATCAGAAATGACTCCCCAGTTCCAGGTTCGGTAAGAATGAATACGTTTTCCTCAATATTTCTGATCTAGTTGCAGAGTTTTTTCTCTCCTTCTCTTTTTAAAAATTTAANGTTTTCCTCTGTGGTCAGTTTCTAATGAGCTGTCCTTTATATTTACTGCAGGTTTGCTTCTATAGCTGTCTGGACACATGCTAAAGAAAAGACTGTGAGCTAGGCCTCAGACAAAGCTTATAAGCAAGTCCTGAAAATATTCAGGTTATGAGATGACAGTAATTCCACTTCTGTGGAATGCCAAGTACACGCAATGAGAGAAGAGGGAATTACAGGCAGGAGGCATTTCTCAGCAGTGTGTCCTCTGCCCACGGCAGGTGCTCAGGAAGTGATTATTAAAGATTCTCTGGGATATTGTTGGATTCAGAGACAGTGAGGAAGAGACTCTCACATGGATATGAGGGGAAGGTTTGGGAAAAAGAACTCAATCAGAAATGACTCCCCAGTTCCAGGTTCGGTAAGAATGAATACGTTTTCCTCAATATTTCTGATCTAGTTGCAGAGTTTTTTCTCTCCTTCTCTTTTTAAAAATTTAACATTTTCCATATACTAAAGACACTCAGGCCAGTTAAGTGAAGAGTATGTCCTCATGTGATGAGAAATGAGGATGAAAGAAGAGGTCTGTAGGCATTTCTGTAGCTTAATGGGACAGCACATCACTATACAGAGGGTGGGAAAGCCCAGGTTATAGTCACTGCCATTTAACTGTGAGGTCCTTAGAGTGCCTCTAAGACTCCCGTGCTTCAATTTCACAACTGAAACATAGGAAGGTAGATGGTATGTTTGCCAGGATCCTTCTGAGGCTAATTTTTTTTCCCCCCTGTGGGTTCTCAGTGCTGGATCACTTCATCTTGCCTCTTGAAGAAACATCAATCTGACAGTCCTCCAGGGAAAATGCCTCCTTCCTTCAAAAGAGAACACACAATACATGCTTGGCGTTGAGGACATATCCTCTGAATGGCTTCATGATGCTCACAGTCTACTCGAGAACCCTGGGGGAGGAGACCCAGATGGCTCTAGACAGACAGGGACAAGAGGATGCCGCAGTTCAGAACTAATTACAACTGGCCCCCGTCTCAGCTCAGCCCTCCTCCAGCCCCTACAGCCACAGTCCCATTATGTTCTCAGATCTTTGACAAGGACTTCTTTTTTTTAAGTAAAAGCTCAGCTGATTCTGAGTATTTACCATACAGTTACCATAATATCATTCCCCTCCAACAGCTAAACTCAAAGGACAGCTAGATAGCATCTTCTGTCTCCAGCAGGACATCTGAGACTCCTCGGTCCATCACACTGTCCATTTGTCCTATGGGACTTTTCCCAACAACCACACAGGGGCTGATGAGACAGTACAGGCAACTTAAACATTATCTTCTTCATTGTTCTTTCTTCTGCATTCTGTATTCCTTTAACTTGTTCTTGCAGAAGGTCAGTCTCTCTTTCTGGTTTCCATTTGTACATCGCATGCACTGTTGGTTTCTCAAAAGGGATGGGAGAGGAGAATCTGTTTCTAAATTATGCTGTCATCCTTTATTTTCCAGCTCTGGGAAAATGTAAATACCATGGCTTTTGTAGCCCTCACCTCTACTGTACTCGTTTGGTATTTATTAGCCCTCCTTTCTTGTAAAACATCCTATATCAGGGAGAATCAAGAATTTCTCTCGTTGAAGGTGGGGCTTCCAGAAATGAGGAGTTCAGTGAGTTCTTTCTCCCAATAAAAGTGACAAAATTGGACAAAATCACCCAAAAAACTGTTTTAGGATTCTGGAAATTGACCACAGATATACAGGAAATTGAGAAGTTTTTTTTTTTTTAATAATGAACCTTGCTAAGAACAGTGGGAGTCTATGATATTTCAGCCCCAGATAGTTCCCATCCTCTCCCCTGTTGCTGCTAAGTTGCTTCAGTTGTGTCTGTCTCTGTGTGACCCCATAGCAGGCAGTCCACCAGGCTCCCCCATCCCTGGGATTCTCCAGGCAAGAACACTGGAGTGGGTTGCCATGTTCTTCTCCAGTGCATGAAAGTGAAAAGTGAAAGTGAAGTCACTCAGTTGTGTCTGACTCTTAGCGACCCCATGGACTGCAGCCTACCAGGCTCCTCCATCCATGAGATTTTCCAGGCAAGAGTACTGGAGTGGGGTACCATCGCCTTCTCCGATCCTCTCCCCGAGCTCCAAGGAAAAGAAGGTCTAACAGGGTGAGGCAGGCCACGTGCAAGGTCCCAGAGAGACACACTCAGGAAGAACCAGAGAGGGCCCCAGCTATCTATTCATCTCTGGCTGAATATGAGGAGGCCTTGTGTAAGCAGAAAGTAAAATCCAGGACAATCTTAAAACTCCCTGACCTTTGGACATATTATCCAACCCACACACAAGTCTACCAGCAAAAGGTAGCAGGCTTGCCTCTCAAGAAATAAGTACTCCAAGCTGGAAGCAAATGACACCAGACACTAACTAGAATCCATACTGAGAAATAAAAAGCAGTGGTAAAGGTTATTATATAGTTCAACATAAAACAATATGAATATGTACCAATGTTTCTCTTTTTTGTTCTTATACCTAATTAAAAGTGCATAAAAAATAATTATAAAACTGTATTGCTGGGCTTATAACACATGAAGATATAATACATATATCAGTATTGTCACAAAGGAGTTGAGAGAGAATGATATTGGAGCAAAGTTGATTTACTTGTTAAGTTCATATTAATGTGAAGTAGATTATTTCATATCAAAGACATACTAAGTTCCCTAGAGCAACTAAGAATGTAACTTAAAAAAGTAGTTAAAAACACTCCAAGGAATTAAAATAGTACTAGAAAATGTCAATTTAACACAAAAGAAAGTAGTAAAGGAAAAATAGAGGAACAAAAAGACATATAAAAATCAAATAGCAAAATGGCACACATGAAACCAATCATCTGAGTAATTACACCACCTATAAATTGATTACACACACCAGTAAAAGGAAGAGACAGTCAGACTGCATTTGGGGGAAAAAAAAAGGTTCAAAGTATGCTATCTACAAGACACATTTCCAATTCAAAGATGCAAATAAGTTGAGAGTAAGAGGACTCAAGCTACACCATGTAAACAGTAACTGTAACTAGCATGTAAGACAGCTGGAGTGGCTCTACAAAACGAGACAAAAATATTCATATAAAAAGGGACTCAGCCATAAAAAAGAATGAACTTCTGCCATTTACAGCAACGCAGATGGACCTAGAGAATATTATTCAGGGTGAAACGAGCCGCACAAGAAAACAGATACCATATAATGTCGCTTACATGTGGAACCTAAAAATAACACAGATTAATGTATATATAAAACAGACTCACAGATGCAGAAAACAAATTTGTACTTAACAAAGGGGAAAAGGAAGTGGGGAGGGACAAAATATGGGTATGGGATTATCAGATACAAACTATTATGCATAAAATACATAAGCAACAAAGATAAATTGCATAGCACAGGAAGTATAGCCATTATCCTGTGATAATTTATAATGAAATGTAATCTGCAAAAATAGTGAATCATCACAGTATACACCTGAAACCAATATTGTAAATCAACTATATTTCAATTTCAAAGAAAAGAAACACTTGGGGAAAATTTAAAAAAAAAAGAAAAGAGGGAGATATTTTATAAGAATCAGTTTAGGGGGAAGATATATTTATTATAAGCTCCTTGGTGGCTCAGATGGTAAAGAATCCGCATGCAGTGTGGGAAACCCAGGTTTGATCCCTGCATTGAGAAGATTCCCTGGACAAGGGAAAGGCTACCTACTCCAGTATCCTTGCCTGGAAGATTCCATGGACAGAGGAGCCTGATGGGCTACACTCTGTGGGACTGCAGAGTCGGATATGACTGAGTGACTAATACTTTCACTTTCAAAGCACCCAATAACAGAGACCAAAATATGTGACGTAAAAATTGACAGAACTGTGGGAGAAATAGACAATTCAACAATAATACTGATTTCAATCACATTCTCAAGCATATAATGTAATAAACTATATAAATAAAGAACAAAACCACACTATCAACTCAATAGACAGAAAGAATTTGACAAAATCTAACATTCATTCAATATAAAAGGCTGTCATCAAGCTAGAAGTAGAAGAGAACTTCCTCAACTTGATGAAAGACATCTACGAAAACTCTGTAAGTAAGTACCAAACTTAATAGTCAAAGACCAAATGTCTTTCCACTAAGATCAAGAAAAAGACAAGGATGTCTGTTCTCTCTACTTTCTTCCATATTGGAGTAGATGTTCTATCCAGGGCAATCATGCAAAATAAAATAGAAATGAAGGACATTCATTCTTATTGGAAAGAAAAAAAATACTCCTTTTATTTACAGATGACACAATCTTGTATGTAGAAAATTCTTAAGAATCCACACCAAAAAATATCCTCACTATAATAAAAAATTTCATCTAGGTCATAGGATACATGGCTGACATTTTAAAACCTCAATTTCTACATGTCAATATTTATAGACACCAGCAGTGAACAATCTGAAATGAAATTGAGAAAAAAATGAATGAAATTAAGAAAACACCTCCATTTGCAGTTGCATCAAAAATAAATACTGTATAGGTTTCATAAAAAAGTGTAAGATTTATATACTGGAAAATCTAATATCTTGTTGAATGGAATCCAAGAAGAATAAATGAATGGACAGACATTCTGTGTTTACGGACTGAAAGATTTATTAAGATAAAAGTTTCCTAAAACTGATGTATAGATCTGCTGTAATATCTATCAAAATCCCTGCAGGCTTTCTTACCAAAATTGATAAATTCACCCTTAAATTTATATGGGAATGCAAAGGATCAGAAGAGTTAAAATAATATCCAAAAAGAAGTACAACACTGTAGGAGGACTCACTCTATCTGATTTTAATACTTATTATAAAGGTATATTAATCAAGATAGTGCTATTTTACTATAAACATGTTTTAGTATGTGAGATGAGTATACCTGTGTATCTCTCTCCCCATATATATATACACATACACACACATATATATATACACACATGCATGTATACCTTTTTGTGTATGTATGTGTATATAATTTATATATGTAATATGTATTTAAAACGTACTCACAGAAGTACTTTTTAGCAATAAGAAGGAACAGAACACCATTACATATTACAATAGGGATGAACCTCAAAAATGTAATGCTAAATGTAAAGGCCAGATTCAACAGACCCCATATTGTATGGTTTATCAATTTAATGCATTAAAATGTGAGAGAAGCAGATGATTAGTTGCCTGGGGCTGGGAGTGGTAACCAGTATAAACTTCAATAGGCATAAGGAATCCTTTTGGGGTGATGAAAATGCTCTGAAACTGAACAGTAACAATGGCTGTACAGCTGCATACATTTATTAAAATTCACTGAGTTGTACACTTAAAGGGATGGATTTTATGATATGCAAATTATAACCCAATAAAGCTGTTTAAAAATAATTTTCCCGTTGTTAGGCATGTAACTCCCACTGAATTTTTAAAAATAACAGCTTTATTGAAATATAGTTCACGCATTATACCATAATCTATTCAAATGGTACAATAGTTTTTAGTATATTTACAGTGTTCTGCAACCATGACCTAAGTCAATTTTAGAATTTTTCATCAGCTTTCCCTCAAATCCCATACCCACTAGTAGTCATTCCCCTTTATCACCTGCTATCACACCATTCCCAGATCTACTTTCTGTTTCTACAGATTTGTCTATTTCAGATATTTCATGTAAATGTAGTAATACAATATGTAGTCGTTCGTGACTGGCTTTTTTTCACTAAGCATAATGTTTACAAGGTTCATGTATGTTGCAGTGTATGTTAGAACTTCATACCTTTTTACAGACATATAATATTCTGGTATAAGGATATAGCACCTTTTATTTATTCATTTGTCAGTTGATAGACATTTACATTGCTATCACTTTTTGTCTATTATGAGTACTGCTGCTTTGAACATTTATGTACAAGTTTTTGTTTGGTTATCTGAGGAGGCCTTACAAATAGCTGAGAAAAGAAGAGAAGTGAAAGGCAAAGGAGAAAAGGAATAATATACATATCTGAATGCAGAATTCCAAAGGACAGCAAGGAGAGATAAGAAAGCCTTTCTAAGTGATCAATGCTAGGGAATAGAGGAAAATAATAGAATGAGAAAGACTAGAGATCTCTTCAAGAAAGAGAGATACCAAGGGAACATTTCATACGAAGATGGGCATAATAAAGGACAGAAATGGCATGGACCTAACAGAAGCAGAAGATATTAAGAAGTGGCAAGAATACACAGAAGGACTAAACAAAGAAGATCTTATAGATAACCATGATGGTGTGATCACTCACTTAGAGCCAGACAACCTGGAGTTTGAAGTCGGGTGGGCCTTAGGAAGCATCATTACGAACAAAGCTAGTGGAGGTGATGGAATTCCAGCTGAGCTATTTCAAGTCCTAAAAGATGATGCTGTTAAACTCTTGCACTCAATATGCCAGCAAATTCGGAAAACTCGGCAGTGGCCACAGGACTGAAAAAGGTCAGTTTTCACTCCAATCCCAAAGAAAGGCAGTGTCAAAGAGTGCTCAAACTACTGCACAACTGCACTCATTGCACATGCAAAGTAATGCTCAAAATTCTCCAAGCCAGGCTTCAATAGTACATGAACCAAGAGGTTCCAGATGTTCAAGCTGGATTTTAGAAAAGGCAGAGGAACCAGAGATCAAATTGCCAACATCCGCTGGATAATCAAAAAAGCAAGAGAATTCCAGAAAATCACCTACTTCTGCTTCATTGACTATGTTAAAGCCTTTGACTGTGTGGATCACAACAATCCATGGAAAATTCTTTTATTTTTATTTTTTTTAATTTTTTTATTTTTATTTTTTTTTCATCTCAGGTGTACATGAGTTCCCAGTCTTGAACCCCCGCCCCCCACCTCCCACTCCACATCAACTCTCTGGATCATCCCCGTGCACCAGTCCCAAGCATACTGTATCCTGAACCGAATGTAGACCGATGATTCGTTTCCCACACGACAGCACACATGTTTCAGTGCCATTCTCCCAAACCTTCCCCCCTCTCCCTCTCCCTCAAAGTCCAAAAGTCCATTCCCCATGGAAAATTCTTAAGGAGATGGGAATACCAGACCACCTTACCTGCCTTCTGAGAAACCTGTATGCAGGTCAAGAAGCAACAGTTAGAACTGGGCATGGAACAATGAACTGGTTCAAAACTGGGAACTGGCTATATATTGTCCCTCTGCTTATTTAACTTATATGCAGAATACATCATGAGAAATGCCGGGCTGGATGAAGCACAAGCTGGAATGAAGGTTATGGGGAGAAATATTAATAACCTCAGATATGCAGATGACACCACCCTTATGGCAGAAAGTGAAGAGGAACTAAAGAGCCTCTTGATGAAAGTGAAAGAGGAAAGTGAAAAAGCTGGCTTAAAACTCAACATTCAGAAAATGAAGATCATGGCATCTGGTCCCATCACTTCATGGCAAATAGATGGGGAAACAATAGAAACAGTAAGAGACTTTATTTTCTTGGGCTCCAAAACCACTGCAGATGGTGACTGGAGCCATGAAATTAAAAGATGCTTGCTCCTTGGAAGAAAAGCTATGACAAACCTAGACAGTATATTAAAAAGCAGACATATTACTTTGCTGAGAAAGGTCTCTTTAGTCAGAGCTATGGTTTTTCCAGTGGTCATGTGTGGATGTGAGAGTTCAACCATAAAGAAGGCTGAGCACTGGAGAACTGATATTTTTTAACTGTGGTGTTGGAGAAGACTCTTGAGTCCCTTGGAAAGCAAGGAGTTCAAATCAGTCAATCCTAAAGGAAATCAGTTCTAAATATTCATTGGAAGGACTAATGCTAACACTGAAGTTCCAATACTTTGGCCACCTGATGTGAAGAACAGACTCATTGGAAAAGACCCTGATGCTGGGAAGGACTGAAGGCAGGAGGAGATGGGAAAGACAGTGGATGAAGTTGTTGGATGGCACCACCAACTCGATGGACTTGAGTTTGAGTAAGCTCTGGGAGATGGTGAAGGACAGGGAAACCTGGCGTGATGCTATCCATGGGCTCACAGAGTTGGACATGCTTAAGCAACTGATCAATATTTAATATCTCTTGGGCACATACCAAGGAATGAAATTGCTGAGTCATCTGGTAACTCTATGCTTAAAATTTTGAGGAATTCCCAGACTGTATTAGTGACTACATAGTGATTACAACATTTTAAATTCCCCCCAGCAGTGTAGGTTGAATTTCTCCACATCCTGTCCCACACTTCTAATTGATAGCCTTTTTGATTATAGCCATCCTAGTGAGAATGAAGTGTTATTTCATTGTGGTTCTGATTTAATTTTTTCTGATGGCTGATAGTATTGAACATCTTTTCATATGCTTATGGCCATTTGCATATCATCTTTGGAGAAATGTCTGTTTAGATTCTTTATCCATTTTTAAGTTGGTCTATTTGTCTTTTTAATGTTGGGATGTGAGAGTTCTTTATTCTAGATACAATTCCCTTATCAGATCTATGATTTGCAAATATTCATGAATTGTTTTTTTACTTTCTCCATGGTGCCCTTCACAGCAAAAAAGATTTTAATTTTGATAACGTCCAATTTACCTAATTTTTCTTCTGTAGATTTTGTCTTTGATATGATATTGAATAAAAGATTGCTGAACTCAAGGTCATGATGATTCAAGCCTATGTTTTCTCATCCAGGTTTTATCATTTTAATGTCTTTAATGTCTTTAATACATTTTGAATTAATTTTTGTAAATGTGTGAATTAGGGGCCTTGACTTAAGAAAGATATAAGGGCAGAAGTTGAGAGAATTGAGAATTAGATAAAACTATCCACTCCCTATGGTAATGGTGTGGTCTAGTCGAGACTACATGTAAAATTCATGTATGTATGTAGCTAATTTTTTCTACCTAGACCAAGCCATTCAGTCTTATATTCTTTCTCTGAAGATGGGGAGCAGTTTGGATGTAACACAGAATGGAAAGGAGGATATATTTTGCTTAAGAATCACAGGAAACCAATGGCACAGTCAAAATCAGGCAAAGATCATTGATTTTCAGGACTTAGTCCCACCTTGTGGCAAGAATACCCCTACCGTCTGCTTTTCTTCCTTCAATTTAGTATCAAGACCCTCTAGCTGTAACCCACCAGAGATATTTCTCAGCCTTCCTTTAGCTAGGTGTGGACATGTGACTAGTGTTAGCTAACAGAGTATAAGACAAGGCGATCTACTTCTGGGTTATATTTTTTTTTAAAAAAGAAACGGTTTGTCCTCTATTTCCTCTCTCTTCTCATCTTTTCAGGTCAGACCTCAGCCATGGTGATAGTACACTATTTTTAATCACACGGTTGAAGAATACACACCAGGACAGTTGGTTCTCAACTGTGACTAGTATTAGAATTATCCGGGGAGCTCTAATAAAAAGCTTGTGTTTGGGCCCCACTCCAGAGATTCCAAGGTTCAGACGGTCAAGCGCCTGCCTACAATGCAGGAGACCGGGGTTCCATCCCTGGGTCAGGAAGATCTCCTGGAGTTCTAATGAGATGGATGAAACTGGAGCCTATTATACAGAGTGAAGTAAGTCAGAAAGAAAAACACCAATATAGTATACTAACGCATATATATGTAATTTAGAAAGACAGTAACAATAACTCTTTATGCGAGACAGCAAAAGAGACACAGATGTATAGAACAGTCTTTTAGACTCTGTGGGAGAGGGAGAGGGTGGGATGATTTGGGAGAATGGCATTGAAACATGTATAATATCATATATGAAACGAATTGCCAGTCCAGAGGGATGGTACGGGGAGGGAGGAGGAAGGGGGGTTCAGGATGGGGAACACGTGTATACCTGTGGTGGATTCATGTTGATGTATGGCAAAACCAATACAATATTGTAAAGTAATTAACCTCCAATTAAAACAAATAAATTTATATATATATATATATAAAAAGAAGGCAATGGCAACCCACTCCAGTATTCTTGCCCGGAAAATCCCATGGACGGAGGAACCTGGGAGGCTANCCAATATAGTATACTAACGCATATATATGTAATTTAGAAAGACAGTAACAATAACTCTTTATGCGAGACAGCAAAAGAGACACAGATGTATAGAACAGTCTTTTAGACTCTGTGGGAGAGGGAGAGGGTGGGATGATTTGGGAGAATGGCATTGAAACATGTATAATATCATATATGAAACGAATTGCCAGTCCAGAGGGATGGTACGGGGAGGGAGGAGGAAGGGGGGTTCAGGATGGGGAACACGTGTATACCTGTGGTGGATTCATGTTGATGTATGGCAAAACCAATACAATATTGTAAAGTAATTAACCTCCAATTAAAACAAATAAATTTATATATATATATATATAAAAAGAAGGCAATGGCAACCCACTCCAGTATTCTTGCCCGGAAAATCCCATGGACGGAGGAGCCTGGGAGGCTACAGTCTGTGGGGTCACAAAGAGTCGGACATGACTGAGTGACTTCACTTTCACTTTCCAGAGATTCTGATGTAATTGGTTGAAGTGCTACCTTGGCATCAGGATATTACAAGCTTCCCAGATGAATCTAATGCCTGGCCAAGGTTAAGACCTTTATTCCAGGGCAGTGGTTTGTAAACTTTAGCATGCATCAGCATCCACTGGAGGACCCATCCAAACTCAATTTTTCTCAGACACCACTCTTAGGTGTCTGATTAGGTCTATCTGGGATAAACTCCAAGAATTTGTATTTTTGACAAGTTCCCAGGTGATGCTGATGGATTGGACATACTTTAAGAACCTATAGAGATTTCCAAACAGCAAGACAGAAGGAAGCTGTCCCAGTAGCAGGATGGTCTGTTTTCCCTAAACCACTTGCCTCCCCTATACTATTACTTGAAAAATAAATAAATTTATTCTGAACCACAATAGCAGCTTAGCCTGTATCCTAACTAATACATATCCCTTGGATCACAGTGACTCAACAGGAAGGAAAATAAAGGTACAGTGGGACATTAACAAAGGTTTTTCTCATTTCATGCAGATCCACACATGCAATTGAAATCCTCTAGGCTTGAGAGAGATTTTCCTATGAGAGAAGGATGGCTTGCAACACTGCACTGTTTATAACAGAATCTGGTTTGTGTGTGTGGTAATTGGTGAATACAATCCAGAATCCTATTTTGGCAGCACTGTTGAGGCTGGAAGGATTATGATCCAAGTAGGTAGGTAAGTTACTTTCCCCATCTAAGTTCCAGTCATAGGTGGGTAATCCAAGCATTCCATGCAAATCTTCTCGTGTCCGAACCATTTTGAAAGATGTAGGAAAACCTTTCTAAATAGCACAGAGGTTGTAGATCCATTTTTTTTTCCTCTCTCTCCTCTCTTGTTCATGCGCTAATACAAAGGGGACTTACACCGCTCCATCTCTTTCCACTTAATTTTCATAAGAAGACCTTGGCTGTTTATGGCGCCAACCTGAATACCAACTAATGACACCAACTAAAGAGGCTTGGGCATTTGTTGGGGCAAGAGTGAAGCTGGTAGGAGCTCACCTAGTGGGAAATAAGTTTCAATCCCAAGCTCTTTCTGCTAGAACTCTTTGCTGGTGCATAATTATTTTCTGAAAATTCATAGCATTAAAAGGGGGCAGTCGGTGGGATCAGATGGCTGCAAAATGGAAACCAACGAGTAGAGAAAAGGAAGGAGCTCACGAACCTTACAAACTGGCTGAATAAGGCGGTCGTGTTCCGGATGATCCGAGCAGCCTGGGACTCCTCCCGCTGGCATCTCTGCAGCGTTAGCCCATCATCCATGTGGCCTTCCTGATGGAGTATGACCTGTCCCAGGGCCAAGGACACCAGGGCCAGGTTACATTGGACAGTCAATGTTTTTTGCAGTATTTTCCTCATCCCTTGTATTCCTTCAATCGACCAAGTTCCCCTGCATTCATTTTGAAAGTGGGATATCAACAAAGTTATTTTGCCCATATACCCTATTACTGATATATGATTCATTCCTGAGACACAGTGCTTTGATGAAAGCAAAATTTTATGTGCCACTATGGTTTGAGTTACAATAAATTCCTTGGGCCTGGATGGCCACTTTGAATGGGTGAAAACAAGTTTCATGATAGATTTTTCTCCTAAAATGAACACAAAAACTTACCTCTGGAAATGAGAAAAATCACTACGTTCAGAGCCTTTTTCTCCAGAGATAAATCAAGGAAGTAGAAAGACAAGTTAAAGTAAAATCCTCTAAAACTTTCTACTGGGATGAGGTGTGGCTTTCTCTCCTGAAGGATGGCCACACTGGGTTAGTTGACTGGAACCAGGGAAGCAGCTTGAGACAGCAGTTTGCTTCTCATGGAGCTAGAGACGGGGTTTGAAAGCATGGGCTTAGGTACCAGCCAGCGTGACTTCTAATCCCTCCAGGTCACTTCTCAGCAGTGTGACTTTCAGCAAATTATTTAACCTCTCTCTGCTGTGACTTCACCGTCTGCAGGTGGACTTATTCTAGTGGTTTGTTTGGAAAACTAGATGATTTACATGTCAGTCATTTAGCATGTTACCTACAATATAAAAGGTATTCAATGAATATTTGTTATAAAGGACAACATATTACTGATCTCAGATCAGTTGTTAGGAAGTTAACTATACTTATTGCTCACCAATGACATCATGATACATTTTTATTTTTTTAGATGGGGCTAGCAGCTTTTGGTGTGGAGGTCAGTGCTTCTTTTTTCTCTTGAAAGGGCCAACCAAATACGTTTGGTTATTAACTGGGATGGTTTGACCCTGATTCAGGTCAGGGTCAGATTCTGATTCAACTAACTTCCTGGCATGGTTTCGTCTTGATGTGAGTAAGCGAAGTGAGACCATCTGTAGGTCCTAGGGAAGTGGGGGTGGGAGTCAGTCAGTTTATATGTCAATTAAACAAAACATGTGGCCCCCCAAAATATCTTTAGAATAAGGGTTTTTGGTATCTCTCATTTTTAGCACAAATAAACAACCTATTTCCTCATTTCCAGGTGAAAATCTCTCATTTTGTATTCTTCTGAAAATGCACCCTGATTTAATGAATTCACCCAGGAAGAAGCATGCTGGCTTGCATAAATTTATGTTCATTTTGAAGAGACCTCCATCTCATCTATATACCGTAGCTTAAGCATTAGCAAAGGATGCCCTTACTGTTGGAGTCACCAACTCTTTCAAAACATTACTTTGAGATCCCCAGCAACTGCTTATCAATGTTGCATTTAGATTTGGCAATACATCTCACTAGGTTTACCCTGGCCTGAGTCCCAGCTTTTGGGTCCCTAAAGACCCACCTCCTTATGTTTTGCTTGTTCAGATAACACGTTCAAACCGGCCAGTCAAACAAGAATGTAATGAGAAATGGGGGAAATGCAGCTGTTAGAATGTTGTTATTATGTGTCCTATTGATCGCTGCAGCTCAGGTCCTAAGGTCCCTTTTTTCTTTTTTTTCCTGGAGGAATTCCATAACTGACAGCAGAAAGCAGAAGCCCAAGATGGTAATGGAAAGAGGGTGCTTCCTTAAAGGTGAGCTACCATTCATCAGGTTTCTCACTATGTCTATTTCTCACTGGTTTTTCTAAATCCCTAGTTTGTTTCATAAAACAATTAACAAGATTGGACATCCTTTGTATTTTTAGAGGAGAGCTTAGCTTGTTCTTCAGGGAATGGAGCTGGGAAGCCCTGACAAATGCTTAGCATTAGGGCATCATTTAGAGAGAGTTTCTGAAAGCATCTCCCAAATCCACATTCCTGGCAGTTACATGGACCTACAGACTATGGTCCCAGAAGAAAAAGGCAGAGAGAGGCACAATAAACCAGCATCATACACCAGGGTCTCCCCTAGTTGACAGGGTCCTTCAAGTGTGTCCCCACCTACCCGGGGTTAGAGCCCAGATCCACAAATTCTACTCTCTTTCCATATCATCTTTATCTTAGTAGGTGTGAAAAATTGTGGAAACCCTAGATGATATTATCATACTCTTCAGAGGATTGCATTTTCTCCTGATAGGCTGTTAGGGGAGATGATCAGATTTTGGCATCTATTTTCCATTTGCCCGTACTCCTGGGGTAGAGCCCTTATTTGGAATTCAGTTCGAAGTCTACTGTCTTTTCGAGGCCATTCCAGCCCGAGGGACTCTGCACCCCAGCCTCTGTCTCCCTACCACTGTCATGCTGTTCACATCTCTGCTTTGCTCTTCTCCACCATAGAGAAATGTCATTTTCTGTTTGCCGTCTTAGCTTTATAGCCACTGAGCTATCTGGGAAGCTAAGAAGTAAAAATCCATCATCCCACCTTATTTCCACAATCACTTCTCATGCCTAGTTGCTTCCAGCCTTTTTGACCCCTCACCTTTCTTTTCAGAGGTCCCAGGCGGGATGTCTTGGCGTCTTGTGCTTTGTAGGTTACCCACAGACCACTGGCTATATGCTGGACGAAGCAGACAGAGTCTCCGTACTTGATTTCTGGGACTCCCATGCCTTCTATATCTCGCTTGTGACTGGAATCCAATTTCTCCTTGATTTCCTATTTCACAGAAAATGAAACAAACGTAGGCATGTCTGATTAAATAGAAATGCAATGTATAAAACAGGTCACTGGTGCAGAATTTGTAAGCCAAGGAACCAATTACCAGGATAATCATGATATGCCTGTCCAAGCCAGGATTTTAGAAAGGCTTGCTTCCCTTATCTGCTGCTAACTGTAAAATCAATGGATTTCACATTTTGGCTACTTTAGTGATTACTTATATCCATGGGAAATGGAGGCAGCCTATAGGGTCTCTCTTTGGTTCTGGTTTTATATAATTCCCCATTATTATTATTTTTTTTTACTGTTCCTCATCTTGACTTAGATACCTTAATAACTCACCCTTAATAGCCAAATAATTTTGAGCAAGTTGTACCTTCTATAATTTTAATAGTTATCTTATATAAAAGCCTTCATTTGGGCTTTAAATATATCTGTTAAAATCATATACATATCTTTTGTAGAAATCAGCAGAGGAAACAGACTCTTGCAGCAGGTAGGGGGCTATACTGTGCCTTACGTTTAATGCAGTAATTGTTGGATTAGTTTCTTTTATATTTTTAATGTTTTTTCTTTAGTGTTTTTTAAAACTACTTATTTATTTGGCTGTGTTGGGTCTTAGTTCCACATGTGGGATCTTTGGTCTTCGTTGGGGCATATAGGATCTAGTTCCCTGACTAGGGATTGATCCCGGGGCCTCCTGCATTGGGAGCATGGAGTCTTAGCCACTGACCCACCAGGGAAGCCCGATATTAGTTCCTTATGGCCTCCTCAGTTGTATGTTGCAGTCAGTGGATTTCATTCTTCAACTGCCACTGTTTCACAAAACTCATTGCTAGTATGGAAGAGGGAATTCTGTGTACCAAGTGTGTATCCTCCCTTTGTGCATCAAGTATCCATTGTTTCATAGAATAAATGATTGTTGACCATTTCCCTATGGAGAAATCTAGGGCACAACCTAAGGTGCCTGTCACTGTGAGTCAAGAACTAGTCTGGTAACTCTGTCCCCCTCCTCATTAATCAGGGGCTCTGAATGGCCCTATCCTATTTCCATTTCTTCTCTACATCTTGCATTAAACTGCTCATTTGTAAAAGCCATTAGCTAGGCACATTTAAAATTTTTCACGGGATAAAAATGCAGCATGCTGTTTCCTCTGGTTGTGCCAACCTCACTCTCATTCTTAATGATGGAACAACAGGAACATAGGCATCGAGCTCTTTCCATGTGCGAGGCAGTGCTCTGAGTCTGTTACACGTGCCAGCACTTCATAATCACTTCTGATGTAGCTACAAATATTCCAGTTTTACAAAGGAGAAAATGAAGGAACAGAGAAACAAACAGCTTGTCCACAGTCACTCAAGAAGCAGTGAAAGAGGAAGAGTTAAACCAGGAAGTCTGATTCCAGAGACTATGCTCTTCCCATGGCCCCAAACTCCTACTCACCTTTCAATACCCTGCTCAGGTGTCACCTTCTTTGTGAAGGCAGAGTTAGTCTCCTGCTGTATTTCTCCAGCAGAGTCTCATCCCTCTATTGAGCACTTAACAAACCATAATGTAAACATGTTTGTTTATATGATGTTTCCTTTTGCCAGGCTATGAGAATGAAGGGTTTGGGCCAGAAGATTGTTAGTTTTGGATTCTGAATGCATAGCTGCAGTCCACGGGGTCACAAAGAGTCAGACATGGCTTAGCGATGGAACAACAATGCAGAGAATCCAGCAGCTATCAATTATTTAACAAACATATGTTGAAGGAACAAATGTATACAACTGAGCCATTTTTCTTTCAAATGTATATTTTTTCATTTCGGCTCTTATTTCTTTCCTTCAAACACTCAGAAAAGCAAAATTAGTTATTTTGCACACATTTATAGGAGCATTTTGAGCAATATTGATACACTGCAATAACATCCTTATTTTAAGCATATGTTGAAGCACTGGTTGGACTGTTCAACATGATATTTCTCAAAATGAACATTTCCAAAGGAAAATATTTCTGATTTTATAACATAGTCGATGGGAAAACAGAGTTCGATATTTAAGGATTTATCCACAGGCAAGTGGTCAAGAATGCATTTATTCTATAAAATAATGGATACTTTATTTTCATTTTAAAAATATCCATAGCTGTACAGACACTCAAACCAATAAATATAATTAAAATATGTCAAAGGTTTCATCTCTAGCTTATCCTCTAACCAAAGACAATGCAGCAAGTAAAAATATCATACACTACAACTGTTAAATATGAATAATTATGGTGATTGCCAAGAGCTAATAGTTAAAATAGCAGATATTCCCCAGTGATGAATGACTATGATCATTTCACTTGTTTTTTTTTTTTTTTTATCACTTTTCATTAATTTAAATATGACTTTGCCAAAGTAAAATAAATACTAAGATTTGTGTTTTTGGAGTCTCTAAAATAAATGGATCATTATTGATAATAGAATGGACTGTCTCATTGTGTCTTTGCTTTTGCAAAACAGAATCAACTCCCAAAGATCTACGGCCAGCATTGTTGGGACTGCTTCTAATTTAAAGAAGAACAAGAGCAACAAAATATAAACAACCCAACACCGAAGCCAACTGTACCCAAAACTACACAACAATGACACAGCTGAAAGAACTGGGAGCATCCTGAGACAGAGAAGCCGGACTTGGCTGATCACAGGTGGGTGAGCTTCCGACTCAAGTCATGAACTGATGCTCTACCGTCTGCATTTGAATGTGACCCAGATGTATTTCCTCTATGGCTGGAACCTTCCTCTATGGAATCTTCCTGTGGGAACCTTCCCACATGATAGGGGTCTTTTGATCACTCCCTTCAGTAACTCCCCAGTTCCTACAGAATACAATTCTCACCTCTAAAGTTCTTATATGCCACATGCTTTAACCAAATTGGATTATGTTTGTGTGCCATAGCAAGTATTCCCTCCCTCAGGGCCTCTACTGACTTTACATTCTTCGCTTGGAAGGCCTCGACTTCATCTCTGCATTTTTGCATCTTATCCACCAGCCTTTCCCAGATCCAACTGTGCACGTCCTCTGATTTCATGGCACCTCCCCCACTCTCTCTCAAGGCTCTTTACCATCTTCTGTGATAGGAATCTTTTGCTGGTAGACTTCCTGTCCCCTGCCTGGTTGGAAATCCTCCAAGGGCAAGACTGAGGTTTGTTGGTCTTTACATTTCATCCTACGCTCTGCTAGGCTGCAGATAATTTGTTTTTGTTTTATTGGTCAGTGGGCATCAGTTTATCTGTGTATCTGCATCAACCTTTCACATCTTAGATGATGAGTGGATTCTAAGAAGGAACAGGTTACTTGGCCCTAAAGATGTTTTGAAGAGGAATAATCATCACTATCCCTCGTCTCCATGAAGAGTTTATAAGGAAATGGTTGTAACCACATAATAACTGTCACAAAAACATGTATTTAGTTTAGATGGTAAGTTGCTGCTCTCCAGATTGATTTAAAATTTCTAGGACAAGAAAGGTAACTGGAACGAGTATTTATCTAATGCCTACTTTGAGCAAAGCATTTTTGCCAAATACTTTATAATGATAATACCATCATGAATTTACCAAGGGCCTACACAGTGTTATGTATTATTCATGACATTTTAAAAACACTTTCTCTAAACCTTTCACTGGACCTGCTGTTTTTATTTCCCCTACTTTATAGATGATAAAACTGAGGCTTGCAGAGTTGGAGCAATCTGTTCAAAGCCCTATAGCTTGTAAGTAATGAAAGGGAATGAAAAACCAAGTGTAAATCCAAAGCCTGTTGGTCATTTGCACATAATTTTTGGAATGGTAACCATCAGCACAGTTAAGCATTGATTATATTACTGTTTTAGGTATTAGGATGCTGTTACAAAGATGTTGAAAATATGTTATTATTTTATGAAAAATAACTCTGGGTTCTAACGTATAAGCTTCAGGAGTCACACACACAAACCACAAATGACAACAAAGTGATAGAGTTCATACTTGAAGGTGCAACTGGAATTTGGAAGAGAGAAAAATTCACCGTGCCTGGGGACTTCAGGATGCTTTTATACCAACTGCTGCTTGATGTGAGCATGGCTAGGGGAAAGAGGAGACATGAGGAATATGGAAAGGGACAACATTGTAGTAAGATAGGAGTAGGGTGGCAGGAAGAGTGACGAAGTCCAGTAAAGACCCGAACAACAAGGACTGACTTGATCCTACAGGTACATGCTTCTCCAACTCATGCTGTTTACAGACTTTCTGCAGGAAAAGAGGACTTCTGACAGTACTGTGATTTCTTTCAGGAGGTAAAGGGAATCTTAGGATAGTATAAACTAGATTGTTATGAGTCTTACAGTAAAAAACAAAGAAGAACAAAATGAACCAAAACAACTATTCAACCGTTTAACATAAGCATTTTAAATCTTTTTCATAAATCACTGTTTGCAACACCTCTTGGGAAAAGCTATTGCAGGTAATGGGAATCCACTGAGAATTTTAAGCGGAGAAAACACAAGGGTTGTATCTTAGAACAACCACAAGGTGAATGATGGGTTGACAAGAAATGAAGACACAGAGACAGACCAGTTTTTGCTATGGTAATAGAAATCAAGCATGGTATTTGGAACAGAGTAGGTCTTAGTTCATGCTTATTACTTAGATAGGAATTTGTTGAACTTGANAAAACACAAGGGTTGTATCTTAGAACAACCACAAGGTGAATGATGGGTTGACAAGAAATGAAGACACAGAGACAGACCAGTTTTTGCTATGGTAATAGAAATCAAGCATGGTATTTGGAACAGAGTAGGTCTTAGTTCATGCTTATTACTTAGATAGGAATTTGTTGAACTTGACATATTTAAGCCACCTATGTCCACAGGGGACAAGAAAGTAGCTTTCCACAGACAGGAAGCAACCAAAAAAGATTCAGAGGAAAAGGAAACATGGGAAGATGGGCCTCATTCATGGATGCTGGGGTCAGCTACCAATACAGTGCTGGTTAGATCACTGCTTCCTAAAACTCCCAGGACTAACTTTCAGAAATTACCTTTAGGTTCACTTTCCCACCAATACAGTCCCCCTTTGACCTTCTGATTTCGAGTGGGAGGTCTTAGAATGGCCTTAAAAAAACTGCACACTGCAGGACGCTGCTAGGAGCCTGACTGGTCCCAAGGCTGGCTGCAGAGCCTCTGCTGGTGGGAGGCCAAGGACAGCCCTCCGCGGTTCCCAGCATGCTAGGGGAGCGGGCTTGTCTGTCTCATCAGGGAAGGTGCACGTCCTGAGCAGGTCACTATGCTGGGCTCTTGTCAGTCCCTCTCTACACAATCACCTTCAGGTAAGCAGCACTCCTGCCATTTCATGGATAAGGGAAAGTCTCGTAGGTCATCTTCCTGGTCTTACAAGAGTCCTTCAAGACATACTTCTTCACTCCTGTTTTTTGTTTGTTTGTTTTGCTTTTACAATCAGGGACAGGAAGGCTGAACAACAAAGGCAAAGCCAGGATTCAAACCCAGGTTTCTCCTACTCTGAAGCTCAAGGCTCTTCTCGACTACCTCTCTGTCTGGCCCACTTGAAACAATTAAGACCTGGGAAATTGTCAGTTTAAATTTTTGAAATGCTTTGTAGATTTTATTTAAAATGAAACTGCAGGGACTTCCCTGGAAGCCCAGTGGTTAAGAATCCGCCTGCCAATGCAGGGCACATGAGTTTGATCCCTGGTCTGGGAAGATGGCACATGCCATGGACCAACTAAGCCCGTGTGCCACAGCTACTGAGTCTGTGCTCTAGAGCCTGGGAGCTGCAACCACTGAGCCCAAGTGCTGCAACTACTGAAGCCCATGGGCCTAGAGCCTGTACTCTGCAAGAAGAGAAGCCACCACAATGGGAAGCCCATGCCCGCACAACCAAAAACAAACACTTAAAAAATAAAAACGGAAACTGCAGGAAGTGGTGGGGTCTGGGGAGGACTGAATCTCTAGGCCCATGTTTTGCTCTTTCCCCTTCCCTCCATACCCTCTCTTTCCCCAACTGAGAACCTGCAGAGCAAGCGAGGGGACAGCCACCAACAGCACGACGTCAGTGCCCATGATTTCACAGAGGGCTATGCTGTGAGCCCAGCTGCCCTCTTGTTTCCGGCAGGACTGCTGAGGTTAAAGAGCAGAAGAGGAATCCGGTGTACAAGCATGCTTTCTGCACACAGCAGAGACAGCGTGGGCAGTTTTTAAAGGGAACATCATTTTTGGCCAAGAACACAGATCTCAGGATATAGCAAGCAACATTTGACAAATGTTGACTGAATTGAATTGTTTTTACCCACTGAGAAAAAATTTCCTCTAATTGAGAACAGTGATAGCTCTGTGGCTTTCTGTAATAAAGGAGGCAAAATTTGAGATTCTATCTCAATTATTCCAGACTTATGGAGAGTCATTANGCAACATTTGACAAATGTTGACTGAATTGAATTGTTTTTACCCACTGAGAAAAAATTTCCTCTAATTGAGAACAGTGATAGCTCTGTGGCTTTCTGTAATAAAGGAGGCAAAATTTGAGATTCTATCTCAATTATTCCAGACTTATGGAGAGTCATTAAAAAAAATAGCTAAAAAGTGAATGGCTTCATATAATAAGGCTTGCTTTAACATTATTAATTCATCCTTCTCTGAAAGGCAGTGAGTGTTATAAACTGACACGGAGACATAACATCTAAATAGACAGCATTGCTGCGCCAGAGTAAATATTAAATCACATTACCAAACAATCCTTGGGGAATGGCCTTGCAATGTCAAGACCATGGGAAAATGATGCGAAATTAAGTTTACAGAAATTTGACTTCGATGTTCAAATTAATGAATCTCTCTCCTTGACTGTTTGCGGGCTTGTGTTGTGATTGAAAATGATTACAAAATGACTATAAAATTCTGTGAAGAGGATGGAGGTTAGAGTGGAAAGGATTTCACTGTACAACCACACTTACATAACCTTTAGGCGAGTGATACTCAAACTTACTACACGCTCCACACTGTGTGAGGTGCAGAAAAGGCGGGTGGAAGGATGTGTGCTCCTTGTCATTTAGGGCTCCCGGTCAAGTGAGTGATGGCTATAATGGAGTCACAAAAAGAGCCCTACTGGAGGAGTGGGGAAAGGCCTTCTTCCCATGAGGGGCACTTGACACTTGTCTGAAGAATGAGGAGGAGTTTGCTGATTATGGTACATGGAGGGTTAAAAGGTATTCTAGCTACAGGTTTAGCTGTGAGAAAAGATACCATGTTCAAACACAGTATGTACTTAGTATGTTAGAGCTCAAGGCAAACATGAGCTGGTAGCCAGAGATATTATGGAAGGGTAGGCAGGGGTTGGTTCTTAAAGTCTTCATTGAATTTGTTACAATATTGTTTCTGTTTAATGTTTTTGGGTTTTTGGCTTGGAGGCGTGTGAGATCTTAGCTCCCTGACTAGAGATAGACTCCATACCCTCTGCACTGGAAGGTGAAGTCTTAACCACGGGACTGCCAGGGAAGTCCCCAGGGGTTGGCTCTTAGAGCATCTTGCACGACAGACTTCNTAGACAGGAATCCACCTGCCAAAGTAGGGGACACGGGTTCAATTCCTGGTCTGGGAAGATCTCACATGTGGGCCAACTAATTAGTGCATGGCAACTAGCGAAGCCCTCGAGTGAACGCTCCTCAACAAGAGAAGCTCCCGCAATGCAACTAGAGAGTAGCCCTCTGCTCATGGCAACTAGAGAAAGCCAGCACATAACTGGGGTGACCCAGTGCAGCCAAAAATAAAATAAAATTTAAAAAGACATTTACTGAGGAGGAGTCTGGAGGCCCCGAGAAATGGAGGCCCCTCTAGAGTTCTTCCCCAGGAGCTCTTCAGAGTGCTGAGGACAGAACTATGGGCATGTGCAGCTTCGTGGCTAAGATGCCCAATGCCCTGCCCACACAATAAACCAAGGAGCCCCGGATCTCCTGGGGAAGCAGCCTTATCTTGATCAGACATGGAGACTAGGACATTTTAATTTCAGTTTCTTTCAAATTAAAATAAAGGTGACTGGGCTGAATACCACTGCCCTGAGAGTTACTTAAACCTCTGACATCGTGACGCCCATGAGATGCGAGTGCACCGCCAAGAGCGCAGGACACTGTGACTCGCCGGCGGCTTTCTGTCCAGCCCTGCCATGCAGGCAGCTCCCCGGCACCACGATGGCTTTCAGCCATCTGCTGCTGGCCTCCCTGTGCGTGGGAATGGGGGGAAGATAAGCAATGAGCCTTTTGAGGGTAAAATGTGCTCAGAGGCCGGAAGTGGTGCCAAGTGAAAGGAGTGTTATGGAGACTCTCTGCGGTGCTCTGAGCCCTTCTGGCTTCCCACAGAGGCCGCAGCGCAGCGCCGAGCCATGCTCTGTGAGGCTGAGCCAAGAAAGGAATGGAAGGGAAGAGTCCCCTTGGAATAGGATCCTGCCAGCTGCCTGGAAGGCCACCTGACTTTTCTGCTGTCACAAGAGAAGCCTCTTTCTGCAGTGGTAAAGGTCTCCAAGTCGGGGATGTCCATGGCTGAGAAGATCGGGATGGAATGCTTGAAGAGGGGACGAGCCAAGTTGGCATTCTTAGGCATTTCCTTGGTCATCGGCCACGACGAGTCACTTCTTATCTTCCGCCCCTCCCTGGCTTCCCCTGCCTGCCCTCCCTCCACATCCCACGTCCCAGTTGCCTCTCAGGGAAGAATGGGAAGACTCCTCTCTGCTCTTAGAACTTCCCTGTTGTTTTGTTTTGCTGCTCCTTTTAGCCAATTGCAATGCCCTAACTCATTTCCTGGAGGTAAAAATGTTTTACTCCATGGTCATAAACTTGAATTTAAAATCCTTCTTTTGTTGGGAATCTTAAAAAAAATAAAAGTGACCGTAACATAAATGGAGATGTGTTCTGAGAACCTGGAGTCAAGGAACTAACACGCCATTAGGAGAGAAGCAGAGAGAAGAGATGCTTGAAAGAAGTTTAGAGCAGAAAGCTCTCATTTCTTCTTTTTTTTTTGGCCACACTACGCAGCATGTGGGATCTTTTTCCCTGATCAGGCATCAAACCCTTGCCTTTGTACTGGAAGCTCGGAGTCTTAACCACTGTACTACCAGGGAAGTCCCAGGAAGCTGTCATTTCTTAATCTTTGAACGATGGGTGCAGGAAAGCCTAACTCTGATAGAGGGTAACTAAGGGAGAAAAACCCCTAAGCCAAAGAGATTCTCTGCCTCAAATACTTTAGGACCGTAAAAGAGGAGAAAAGGAGTCTGACCCCCTGCTTCAAGGAAGGTGGTGCTGAAAAACTGGCCTCTTCTGATTCATTATGAAACAGAGATGTCCCCATGGAAATTCAGCTGTCAGCCTGACACCAAGTCCTACACGAACGGAATCATCCATAACTCTTTATGGAAATCGTGCTGAGAACGCAAACCAAGATCTGTGTCTGGAAAGGAGCAAAGGAGAGCGAAGCTAGAGATGAAGCTCCCGACGGAGATGGTGAGCCTCTTAGAAAGTGTGGGCTGCTACAACTGTGGATACACTGTGCAGAGCCTGTCTCATGCTTGGATGCTCTTTCCAGAACAATCTTAAAGTGACAGAGCACCAAACTGTGCATCCGGAGGTAGCTCAGCGTGTGATTCTGACCATCCAGCTGGATCAGACTCTGAGTGACACACAGTCAAAACTTGGCTGACCGTTAAAGACAGAAGTTTAAAAGAAACCTTCCTCTCTCTGCACATCAAATGGCAAATCTACATGTGTGGCGCTGACCTAGCTACCACAGAATGTGCTCTGCGCGGAGGCAGGCGAGGCACGGTGGAGCTAAGAGGTCTGCAGAAAGCACATGACGAGGAAAAGGAACTAGTCATTCCGTATAATACGAATACCTGCGGGACGATGCCGTGTCCAGAATTAAGCCTCCTCTGCACCTCTCTGAGAGAAATTACCTCTTTGATTTAAATAAATATCACCCTGAAACTCATGCCTCCACGTTATCTCTGCTGTATGGGAGTGAAGCAGTAAGACTTAAGTGAAAGTGGAGTTGCTCAGTCGTGTCTGACTCTTTGCCACCCCACGGACTGTAGCCCACCAGGCTCCTCTGTCCATGGGATTTTCCAGGCAAGAGTCCTGGAGTGGGGTGCCATGGCCTTCTCCAGGGGATCTTCCTGACCCAGGGATTGAACCCAGGTCTCCTGCATTGCAGGCAGACGCTTTACCGTCTGAGCCACCAGGGAAGACCTAATAAGACTTAAAAGTATTAAAAACAATTCAGAACATATTAAGCAACAATAACATTTTCCAGTAGCCTCAGAGCAACACTGTCCATTCTTATGATCCTTTTGTTTTTTAGGGCTTTCCACTTTCCATTCAAGCCTTTCTCTCTTAAGACTTCAGTCTTCATCCAGGGTACACATTCCTCTATGAATTCAATTTAAAAGATAAAAGAACAAAGTATTTATCATTGGTCTAATTTCCAATTCCATTTAGTTCCAGTCTATTTTCTTTGCAGTCATAGTTCTACCTGGCGGTTTCAGAGCTTTCACTTTGAGAATAAAGTCAAAATCCACCTCACCTTGGATGCTCGGAAAGAGAAGGCTGTGGACTTGGTGTCTGACTTTCCCCGGTCTTGCAGTATAAGGCCCTGGTCTTCTGTCAAGGCCAGGTAGTGGCCTGTGGTGAGATGCCGGAGGCGGAAAGCCTGTCCCCATCTGATGTTACTGCCACTCCAGCTGGACAGATGAAAGAGAGAAGAAATAGAATCCACACAAAAAGAGGTCATTTTCAATATTTACCCTGTGCATTTTTACATACGCTCTGACTCAGTACCCTTTTATGGTACACCCCCCGACTCTTGGCTTGCTCTAGGATTGTGTATCTGCCTATAACTGATCACTTCTCAGTCTTCTGGCTAAGATCAAGTGTCTGTCTACAACTCAGCATGGCATCCTCTTGTGAGTTCTCACCAACAAGGAACATGGCCCTCTGCAGGTCCATGGTTTAATGTAACTGGAAGTTCCAAGCTTCCAATCTTTCCTTCATTTCACTGAAGTGTCTTGATGCCAAAAATCACACACAAAAATGAGAAGCCCGCTGTTGAAGAGAAACTTGTTTCTGGGAAAGTGAGGCACTTCCAAATGCATGGTCTCCACTCAAGTATTTTACTACCTCCGCTAATTTGAAAAGAAATACGCACCCCTACGTTCATTGCAGCATTATTTACAATAGCCAAGATATGGGAGCAACCTAAGTGTTCATCAATTTAAAAAAGTGTGGCATAAATGCATACATAATGGAATAGTATTCAGTCATAAAAAAGAATGAAATTGTGCCATTTGTGATAACATGGATGGATCTTGAGGGTACTGTCTAAGTGAAATAAATCAGACAGAGTAAGACAAATGCCATATAATTTCACTCATATGTGGCATCTGAAAAAAAAAAAATGAGCAAACAAAACAACACAAAATTCACAGAAACAGAGAATAGGTTGGTGGTTGTCAGAGAGAAGGGAGGTTGGGGAAGTGAGAGAAATGGTTAAAGGGGATCCAGAGGTATAAACTTCTAGTTTTAAAATAAATAAGTCATGGGGACGTATGTATGGTACAGCATGGTAGTAATATATATATTTTATAATATATATAGTCAATATATATACTATATATACATATATATTATTGACTACCATCACAATTTGAAAGTTGCTAAGAAAGTAAGTCTTAAGAGTTCTTATTGCTAGAAAAATTGCAATTCTGTAATGGTGACATATAATAACTAAACTTACTTCAGTAATCATTTTGCAATGTAAACAAATATCAAATCATTATACTGTACACATAGAACTAATATAATACTGTATGTCAATCCTACTTTAATAATAAAAAGAATCCTCTCTTCAAGAGAAATAAGAATATTTATGCCATTTATACTCACCAGGGAGAGACAAATAATAAACAAACAAACCTAAATAAGTAAATATTATGGAATGTTACAAGATGCTAAATTCCATGGGGAAAAGTAAAGCAGAATAAGATGATTGAGATAAGTGAGAGTTCATGCTGAATGGGTTGAAGAACCATATGGTCCTACATCAAAAGGCTGGCATTCAATAAAAGTCATGGTAAGTGCTAGGGCAGAATTATTCACGAAATAATCTGTATCTAATTATCTTTTCAGTTAGAACAAAATGTTTCAGAAATACATGTATCAATTTTTAAAATGACTCTCCCCTTGATCTAATTCTTTGGAGTACCAAAGAATCAAATTACATTAATAGAAGCCTTAAATTCTTCATGTTTAAGACTCTAGGGAAATAAAGAGCCATAGCTGGAACTATATATACATACTTATTTTTATTTTTAAAAAAGTTCATTAAACAAGAACCAAGCCCTAATATCCTGAAAAAAACAGAGTATGTTGCTATAAAAACTTCAACAGGCTTGAAAGAGAAGATAAATGCCACAAGCTAGCTAACAAGTGGGTACTCCTTAGGACATCATACTCTTTCAGTTAGCCTCTTCTGGAGTTCCTCAATAAAAAAAAAATTGAATGTACCTGTATTTGTGTGTAAGAGAAATTCTAATATTTTCTCCTGATCGCCCATGGATTATCTTGAGGACCCCCTGGAGGCATATACACCCCTACCCACTAGAGATTTTGTTTTGAACATGTGTTTAGGGAAATATGGAACAGAGAGTTAGAGGGAAACACAGAGAAAGAAAACAAACAATGGCCACACTGACCCTCTGCTCTTACCCCGAGCAGTTTAGCTTTAGCCTAACTTGTGATCCCGCTCAGCAAAAGAAAGGTCCAGAGTTTAACTGAACTCCTCTGCAGTAGAGATGCCAAGTTTTCACTCAAGTAGCTGTCTCCAAAGTCTTGGAGTCCTGTTCCTTCCATCCAATTGTTTCTGACAAGTTCTGGTAAATATGGTTTTCTTCAGAGCTACATGTCCAGAGATGTTTTAGTCTCCCCTACCTCATGCCATCACAGCCACCACTCTGTCAATTAAAGCTAACTTTGCTTTGGAGCCAACAAGGCACCGGGAGGAGGAAGACTCACCTGGGTTCCAGAGAATCTATTTAAGAAAATAGATGGGAGAAGAGCTTTGATGGCTTTCAGTGGACATGTCTATGCTTGCCTTTTAAAACATAGCCGCTGCCAGGGTAGCAGGAGCTGGGGGCTTGGATCAAGCAATAGAGCCTGCTAATTTCAGAGTCAAAGCAGAAGTCTTGGAAATCACGTGTGTGTGTGCGTGCACACGCGCACATGTGTGTGCACTGTGCTTTAAAAACAAAAGTCACAGACATTTCAGAATTTACCTCTGCCAAGTAACTTCTGAGAGTTTGCCAGCTAATGTAGAACAGATGTAACATTTAAGACAATAGGTTGTCCTGGGGTGGGGGGGAACAATCTTGAAAAGAATGCAACCCTGAAGCTCCATTACCTTATCCGAAGGGGTTCCACTCTCCATAGCGACCTGGCTCTCGTGCCAGCTCCCCCGGCTTCATAGTATATCCTCCTGTGAACAGAGGTGGAGATTAGATCCTCCGTGTGTGATGTTGATCAGCACTGGGCAGGGGACAGCTCCCTGCAGAGGCTGCTCAGAACACGCTGTATTTCTCAGGACTCATAGTAAGCAAAACGAGAAACCTCAAAGAAAGACACAATTTCCTATTCTCTCTTAAAAGGGAAAAGAGGTGCTAAAGGGGAAAGAAATGCTCACCACATACATGTCATGGACACTCATGGGCTGTCATATGTACAGTTGAAAGGACTGTCTCCATTTCTACACCAGGAGTCAAAACAGTCCAGTCACATACCATCAGATCAAGTACTGAATGCTCCGTTTCTTTCACGTTCAGCTCCCTGATGCAGTTTCACATCTTGAGAAAATGTATCTGGACTTGTAAAACACATGCAGGCAGGGTGAACTCATTTCCATTGTTCTAGGAAGCTGGGGACAAAGCTTTATGCTCAGGTACTCTGGTGTTCAGGGTTTTATACTGTTGTCCCCTTTCCTGCATTAACAATCATCTTTTAAAGTGTTTTTAACTAAAATTTTTATTTTTGAATAACTGTAGATTTATAAAAATGTTGCAAAGATAGTCCAGAAAGCTTCTGTCAAGTGTCACTCAGGTTCCTTTATAGTTATCATCTTACAGTAGGAAGTAGAGTTGTCAGAACTAAGAAACCAGCATTGGCTCATCATTGCTAATTCAACTCAAGACTTTATTTCAATTTTACCAGTTTTTCTATTAATGTTGTTTCCTGCTCCAGAGTCCCATCCTGGATGTCACATTGCATTTAGTTGTTATGTTTTCCCTGTTTCTTTTGGTCTGCTAAGAGTTTCTTAGTATTTTCTTGTTTTTCATGCCTTTGCCAGGTTTGAAGAGTACAGGTCAGGCTTTTTGTAAAAATGGGTTTGTCTAATGTCTATCTGATGATTAGCAAAGTCTATTTTTAAAAATCTGTACAATAGGGACCAACTTATCCATATCAGATTATGAGAAATTTAATGAACTATCCTCGTTTAAAGATATATCTCATAAATAGCGGTCCCTGATTATCAGGCATACTGAATCCAGATACTTTCTGAGAATCCTGTGACTTTAGATCAAGACTGATCATTTAACTTCATTTAATTTCACTAATTTAAAAAGATATCTCTGCTATAGAAGGTTTGAAAGTATCACTACTGAATTTCTCAAACTCCAGGAGAATCTTGACCTATGTCTTGAGACAACAGTTAATTAACAGAGGGGAAGAGGGAAAGTGCAGTAATTATTTCTTTCTCCCAGGAAGTAATATAATTACAAGTTGGTTACAAATATTAATTTTGGGTGTCAGGTAGACCTGAATTTGAAGCTATTAGCTGTATGACTTTGCCAAGTTCTTTAAAATCTCTGTGCATCAGCTTCCTTGTCTGTAAAAGGAACCTAATAGGGTATTTACGTCAAGGAATGCTTGTGAGCATTTAATGTGGTTTCTTTAAAGTAATGAACATGTACAAAGATGTTCATGGATGTACAAAATATTGTGTACTGTTGATTTATCCAAACTTTGTTTATAGACACTTATAAACATGCATGGAAAGCTACATTACATGGCACAAGAATATAATAAAACACTACATCAACCATAGTTAACTTTGGTCATAGGATTATAGAAGACATTCTAAATTTACTGCAAATGTACATACTATCAGGAAATAGGTAGTAAGTATTTAAAAGGAAGCTCTAGCATCCCAGGTGTCTCTGTGCCAGGCCCAGAGTAGTAAAGAGGCTGCACTGACCTAGCTCTACAGGAAAATTAGTTGAGATTTTCACGGATGCTCCTCCATCCTCAGTAAGAGCAAAAGGATCTTTCAGTAGAGATTTAGGTCACATGACTTGAGGACGCTTTCCCTCTGACATCTAAAGAATTCTAGAAGGTTAATTCTTTCCATCTAGGAAAAGGAGGCAGCTTGCTCCAGTGAATCTTGCAAGGTTACGGGGGTTGAAACAACCTGTTTCCATCCTCTAAAACAATTACCCCAGGAGAGGAAGTGAGTGGGTGGGGAACTGAGGTGCTCTGAAAGCCTGGCTGACAGCTCAGCCTTGGCTTCAGTTAAGTGACTTACCCCAGGGAGCTTGACAAGCCCAAGGCAGAGCCAAGGATCAGAGCTCAGAATGTTAGATTATCCTTTTGGCTTTGCACCCTGGGACAGTCAGCCTCTCTCACAGGCCTGGCTGCTCTCAGGTTTTACAAGGAATACAAGCAATTTCTGGAAAGTCAGCCCCGTTACAGTGGAATCACTTGCATGCTTTCTTGGCTGTGGGGACCTCCTAGAATAGTCTCAATTTCCTGTTTCTTTGCACTCTTCCACATTTTGGTACTGCTGGCCATCCTGGCCCATTCTTGGGGTTTACCTGATGACTCATGACAATGACGAGGCTTATCATTCACCTCACAAAGACATCAAATAACGCCAAAGCATCCTGTGTTGAATGAGAGACCAGTGGCTACAAATATCCAAGTTCCAGTACACTGGACCAAGACCCACTGCTGACAACCCAGTCCCAACCCTTTCTTGCTTCCTTACAAATTTTTTCTTTTTTCAACTATTTCTTTTTTTATCTAGATTTTTAATACATTTCTTTTATTCTAAAATACAAATTAGCTCACGTGAAATCCTCAGTCAAAGGAAAGCTACCTTTACTCTTAACTCAACGATGGCATGCATGCCTGGCTCGGGGGCCCATTCTTGGAATTCACCTCCCCAGCATCTTCTTTCAAATTCTTGTCCAGACTTTCTTCTGGGTCAGGATTTTGTTGAACTACTCAACAGGAATGCCCAGAAAATGACAAGCTTCTCCAAGCAGCACAGTTTCTCCCTGGGCTGCTTCTAATTTCATTCTAAATATAATGACATGTGAGTGTGTGTGCGCACACGCATGCGTGCATGTGGAGGCGGGGGAGTGGGGTAAAGGGCCATGTACAGGTTATTTTAATTTTTTTCCAAATTTCTTTCCTTAAAAAAGAATAGGAATTAAAAAAAAAAAAAAAAGAACAGGAATGGAAAGAAACAACTAGTGAGTTCCAATGTGTTCCATCTTAGATGTAGACAACTCTGCACAACCTACTCACAAAATTTCAGTTCTGCAAGCCTTCCCTTTAATGCAGCAGAGTAAGATATTACAGAGACAGCACTTGGGCGACGGCACAATCTTACAGTTTAAAAACAAGGACAAGAAAAGGCACCTGAATAGGATCATATAACGTCATTTAGCATAGGGAATCTTTAATTCCAACGGACATCAACTCAGCCTCTTTTCTAACTCAGAGATAACCGTGAGCCATGGGACCAGAATTAATCAGGCACTTGCCAGAGGTCTGTGCCTTATGTGTCCTAGACACCATTCTGGGTCACATCTGGTTCCCATGAAGGGACACACAGAGGACAGAGTGAGTAGGGAGAGGCTCAGAACGATGGACATTGCCAATGGATGGGCTTCCCTGGCAGCTCAGACGGTAAAGTATTCGCTGGCAGTGCAGGAGACCTGGGTTCGATCCCTGGGTTGGAAAGATCCCCTAGAGGAGGGCCTGGCAACCCATTCCAGCATTCTTGCCTGGAGAATCTGCATGGACAGAGGAGCCTGGGGTCGGCAAAAAGTCAGACACGACTAAGCAACTAAGCACAGCATGGGATTCCAATGGATAGTTTCTAAGATGCACAATAACACACTCAAGCCCAGTGCTCCTGAGTGTCATTTAGGACATGAAAAAAGGAAGGAGCCCTGGCTAGAGAGTTAGCATCTCTGGTTTTCAAGATCCCAACTGAAATCATCCAGCGTGTGACCTTTGGCAGGAGCCTGAGTTAGACAGTTTCTAACATGTATAGATGTGAACCTGTGTTTCTAACAAAGTAAAGAAATGCAGTTAATGAGGTTCCCATAGGTGTCATGCAAAAACAAAGGACATATTAGACAACTGGGAGATCAGACTCACTGTTGGCTCAAGTGAAAAAGTGAAAGTGAAAGTTGCTCAGTCGTGTCTGACTCTTTGTGACCCCATGGACTACACAGTCCATGGAATTCTCCAAGCCAAAGTACTGGAGTGGGTAGCCTTTCTCTTCTCCAGAGGATCTTCCCAACCCAGGGATCAAACCCAGGTCTCCTGCATTGCAGGCAGATTCTTTACCAGCTGAGTCACAAAGGGAAGGCCAAGAATACTGGAGTGGGTGGCCTATCGCTTCTTTAGTGGATTTTCTCGACCCAGGAATTGAACTGGGGTCTCTGGCATTGCAGGTGGAGTCTTTGCTATATCAAGGTCAGTTTAATTTGGATCTGAGGCTTGCGTTTTTAAAATACATCAGGGTTTCACAATTACAGGGGCCAAGTTTTTATACTCTGTTTCTCTGTATATAAACCAAAAAGGATGCTTCAGCATGAAGTCAAGATCTAGATTACCATCTTCCATCTCCTGACTTTGAATTATGGAAAAGCATCCACTGAGAGGATAACTAGAGGACCAGAGGAAGCACCATCCTCAGCAGCCTGCTCTACACACTCCCTTAGGCACTGTCCTCTGCTAAATCCAGCTCTGTCTGGATACTGACATTTGGTTTCTCCAATCCTTTTTGGTGATAAGGAGAATGAAATCACTGAACTCCACCTTCATAGCACATAAAAGGGGGAGTAACAGAGATGATCTGCCTTTGAAGAACCTGGTGAATAATTTATGTAAGTGCACAGACTCACTAGAATGATTATCCTGATTTCCATCACCAAAATGGGGGCTTTGGTCTGCAATTAAAGCTACCAGAAACCCCTTAGATTCCAGAGTAACCAAAGAAAACAGTGGGCTTGAAAAGCATGATGGAATTGCTTGTCTAAGCAGCAGCATGCGTATATAGCTATTCCTGTGAGCAAACTTGAGCATACTGCCTTTCCTATTTTACAGCTGCAACTCACGACTGGACAGAAGTCTGTCAGTTAACCAACACTTACAGAATTCATTGGCGGACATATCCAAATGCAAAATTTTTAGTCTGAGTCACCGGATACAGGAGGCAAGAGAAGGAGGAAGCTATTGGCTTACCTGTGCTGGGAATCATTCTGGTCTGTAGATGGTATCGTCAGACACTCATCGTGACCATGGAAAAGACGTACTACATGCCCACCAAGTAGGTATCCTGTAACAGAATTATAGCCTACTATGAGCTGACAGGAAGCTCAATGATGGGAACATATTTGAGTCAGTTATTTTAGAAAACACAAAGAGAGAAGCATTTGGGAAATGACAGATTCCACGAGTTCAGGCCTCAGGTAGAAAATTGACAAGAAAGTCAAACCGATTCTAACACTGAAAGTTAAATAGGGTTTCAGAGATGAACAAGCCCAATATCAAAAGGGAAGGTGCAAACAATGTCAATTCACATCATTAAAAGCCAAAAGGTCACCTGTAACTAATACAATGTATATCAACTATGTCTCAATAAAATCATACATTAAAAAAATACACATACACACACAACCAAAAGGAAATTTGACTTGCCACTCTTAGGAAGATAAGGATTTTCCAGTTGTTGAGGACAAAAATACACCCAACATCAAGTTCCTGGATAAGCTCTTATAATGTTGATGTGTATGTTTTGTGGTAAGTTTCAAATCAAATTGCAGTCATGAGAAAGTAAGAAGCAAACTCCTGGGAAAGGAGAAGCAAACTTATTCTGAGCTTTCTTAGGGGTGGCTAGTTTTTGAACATGTTAAATAAACACAGATCAAACCTGAATGCTATTCCAGCATCAAGAGAAGGCAGAATGATATTCCAGAATCTGTGAGTGGCCATGCAGAGAGGCAGCTTTCACCTAGCCCTTAGCTTTCACAATAAGGAAAGGAATCTCAATAGCCATGGAGTTCAGAGATGGATAGGAAACAGTGAACCTCAAGGACATGATGGCCAAATAGTTTTCAAATAAACAGCAAGTCTTCATTTAAAAATCATGGTAGCAGGAGAAGGGTCCAAGTATTAACTTTACTTTACATGAAGAAGTGGAATTTGTCATCCCTTTGAAATAAAATTTTCTCCCAACTAGTCTGTTCTCAGGAGACATATGGACTTAATATGTTCAATATCTGTATCAGGATTTTGAGAAAATCACATAATTAGAGCACTCTAGGGCCTGTGAAACTATGTTGAGTGTTGGATTATAACAGTTAAGAAGGAGAAGTCATGCCAGGGGAGAAAAGGGTGTTATCAATACATCTTATTCAGGGATAGCCTTGATATTCCCTAGTTCATTTTCTCCATCTGTCCAGGTAAGGCAAGTTCTTCTTAAGCTTTCCTCAAATGTTTAGAAGTTATTTTCTCATCTTCCTCTCTTTTACTGTACAAATATTTACAATTGTATACTTTTTTGCATTAAAATAATTCATGATATACTGTGGGGGCCCTGTTAACAGCCAACTTATTTAGAAAGTTAACCCCTTCCATGATCACGTTCTTGATCAAATGATCTATCATTTTACGACTGCACAGCCATGCTCCATTTGCAGCCCGTCATTTACAGTCCCCAGGCTTCTCCACTCAATATTCTATGGCACAGAGGAAGCTGCCAAATGCTGGCGCATTACAACACTTCTTAATTGAAATATACCAGGGCAATAATCAGGAGAGAAGGGTCACGAGGAGGATCACTCCTTTTCTCAAGGGCTGAACTGGGTTTCTCACCAGCAGATGCTGAGAGAGCATTCTGCACAGAGTCAGATAACGCAAGTGATCAGCTGCCCAAGCTCTACCACAAGGGCACTCAATACTTTTAAAAGCATTGTTGTGAAATGATTTGCAATTAATTAATCTCCACAAACCCTCTTGTGGGCCTGGGAATTAATATTATCTCTATAGTGGAAATGAACAAAATTAATGTGGAGAAGATTCGGTCAAAACTTCCTCAGGGAATATTTTAACCTGGGATTCCTTGGTTCCTGAGAGAAAGGGAATGACTGACAAAACATTTAGAGCAGTGGGTGAATCCTGGTGTGAAAGAAGAGAGCCGAACATATCCTGCCTTTGAAAAGCCTTCCTTCAGTTGCCAAAAGAGTTAAAAACTTGCTGCTTCCTCATTTTTCAAGTTAGCTGTGATGCCTCCTGAAACTGGGATATCACCTTGACAACTCTCTATTTTCCATTTTCCAACATCATCTAATAGAAAGAGGTTTCACAGACTCAAGATTTAAAATAGGGTTAGAACCTATGATATGAGTATTTTTAAAAAATTCTGATCTTGCTATAAAGTGCTAGAATGTGATGTGATAACCCTTAGGTCACTGGCATCTGATTATTCTGCTCAGCAGTAATATTACCCATGAGTAAAATAAGGCCAGTATATTTATTATATAACTTGAAAGGTGTTATTGACTTTGCCTAGCTCCAAAAAAAATAGAATATGCTGAACAAACTTTGATGATCTTACTTCTAAGGGAAAAATAAAATATGAAGAAAAATCCCATTTGTTATTTTTAAATGGCTTTCCATAAATATAAGTAAAAACAAATGGCCAAACATTCTTTTATTATAGAGAAAGTCCTCCTCCCACCTGTAGAGAGAGATGCATTGGAGAGAAATATAAAAAATATCACCTTCTTGGCAAATAATGTCTTCTAAAATTGAACCTGCTAAGGTCTGTATACTTGTAACCATAAATAAAACTGAAAAGTCAGTGGGAGAAGAAAGGTTTGTCTCCAAGGTCCTGAACGCACACAGTGCCAAAACAATGGTACATCGAAAGAATTGAAAAATCATGTCAGAAGTGCTCATGAAATCAGAAATAAGGACAGGAAATAATCCATATTCACATGAGAGAAAGGAATTAAGGTGAACCAAACATCACGCTAAGTGGGTACTGAGACACTCGTGCCAGAACTGGAAAGTTGCAAAATAATGTCTATATACATAGCATAAGACGAACAGGCAGGCTGAGAGCTGAACACACAGAAAGAAGCACACCTTCTTCGATGCTACTTCCTGAGCACGTAGGATGTACATTCCAGAGTGTCTGCATAAAGGAGGCATCCACTTGTATGTTACCATTTGATATTGAGAGATGCTGCAGCAGAAACAGAAATGAGACATCCTTTAAATCACCAGGCCAGGCCTGACAGAAGCAGCTCACCTAGAACTTCAAGGATTGAATTAAACAGCCTTACTCTCATCAGGCTTTTTCTACCTAGACTGTGGGAGATTGCTCCACCCCATCTCGAAGCAGCTTCAAAGTGGGATACTTTATTCAAGGAAGAGGAAGTATTCAGCTACAGAGGTGGCAGACATGCTGACTTCATCCCCTCAGCTGGATCTCAAATTCAACAGGAAGTTACAAAACATCTATCCTTGGCAGGAGAAGGGGACTTACAAATGGGAAAAATTAATCCAGCCTTTGGTCTAGGCAAAGTAAAATCTGCTGGCAGAACTGGTGCTGGGAAGCTTAAAAACTTTTCTCTGACATTTCTCTGATCTGTAAGGAATTGCCCCCATCCCTTAAGGGCCTGATGTCAGCGCTGCTTGACATCTTGTACGGTATGCAAGTACCACTACCAGGGGCAAAATTTCACCTGCCTCTTCCAACCACTGTGACATCCCACACTCTAAAACATGTCCAATTCTCTTTCTCCCTCCAATTATATTTTTATATCCAACACTTTCTGGCTTGTTCCTAATTAGACAAAAGCTAACCAAAGTGATAAACTGAGTCCCTGGTGGCTCAGATGGTAAAGAATCTGCCTGCAATGCAGGAGATCTGGGTTTAACCCCTGGGTCAGGAAGATCCCCTGGAGAAGGGAGTGGCTATCCATTCCAGTATGCTTGCCTGGAAAATTCCATGGACAGAGGAGCCTGGAAGGCTACATTCCATGGGGTCACAAAGAGTTGGAAGACTGAACAACTAACACTACTATTAAAGGTAACTAGTGTGTCAATTGTTGGCTTTTTAGGAAATGCCTGGGGGCATTTAAGCTCGGAACAGTGCTTTAATCTAAAAAAAAAAAAAAAAAAAATGTAAAGTTACATTCCAGGCCCCATGATAGTATGGCAGGAGAGACAATTTAATCATGTCGCAAGTATACTGTGTAAAGGTAATCTTATCCTACCCAATCTGATGTGGTTCTGTTTTCCCTGGCCATCCATTCCTAAAAGAAACAATTCTGTAAATGAAAGATGCTTGTGTTAGGAGGTACTTACAAGGTATCTTTCAGAGGACACACTGACGAGGATGAGGTCATCACCAATTCGAACCTTTTCTCCCTCAGACCTCTGCTTGGAAGCGGGATGAATGGTCCACCAACAGGCTTCTCCTACACAAAGGCTCCTTGAATTAGTGACTGCATCACAGAAGTCAATGTCCCTAACTCTGCCCCTCATTCTCCTTCCTCCTGCTGAGAATCCCTGAAACACACACACACACACACACACACACATGCACGCACCCTCCAGATTTCAATTTCCATTTATTTACAGGCATTCCAGTTACCTCCACATCTGCTCTTGAGTATGTTTATCACTTTCATTTTCTTTACAAACAGAAAGATAGTGTTTGGAGAAGAATACTGGAGCCCAAAAGTTATAGAAGCCTTTGAGTATTTTTAATACATACAGAAAAATGATATATTTTTTTATATGCACCTACAAATATTTCAGAAATAACTTCATTGGTCTACTGACCACTTACAGACTGTTATCTTTGCTTCACCCCTTCCCCATGAAATTCTACTAAATCATCAGTAATTTTACTAAAAAAAAAATCAGAATTTTTCAAAAGGTCTAAATCTATAAGGTCTAAGACAGCAGATAAGAAATAGCAAAGGAGAAAAATAGATATTTTGGGGAAAGGAATGTCAAAAGATGCTTTTAGCCAAGACAAAGCTACAACTCCAGTCTCTGGGTAAGAAAATGGATTGAGAAGTTGATCTTAAGAAGTAAGGCCATTCCTGCTACATATTCTCCAGAAATTCTGCGCAATTGGAGGTAGCAGTTCCTTGTGAAGGCAACCATAGAAGAGGGGGCTGAAAACAGGAGGAGTGGCTGAAAGTTTTACGGGAAAATTTGGTCTTTTTCTCTATCCTGCAGGCCAGGCGGCTCTCCTCCTCCACTCTACAGAAGAGTAGAAGTGATATCCGTGGAATGACAAACCACTCCAGCTATCAGGCACTGTCAGACGTGGAAGTAGAGGGAATCGCTGAAAATGGAGAATAATTAGAATTCTGTGCTCTGATTAGTAAAATCTCAGCTTCCTTTCCTCTACCTCCCTCCTCAGCTTCCAGAATGCCACAGCCGAACCACCTCCAACCCAGATGGGGACTACTGTTTAGTTTGGAAGCAAAACTACCCAACCAAAACCATCCTGCTGTTTGGGCGTATCCAGTGAAATGTCCAGGTCCCTGCTAGATTATCCCAAAGTGAAACTTAAGACATGGCAAGCCACTCACACAGTTGGGGCTTCCTGTCGGTTTTTACTGCCTTGATCTAAACATCAACTGGGACCAGGGATAAGCTGACACGTAGTGAAAGTCTCTAACATGAACAACAGGAACAAACCAAAAAGTGGGGAAAGGGGAAAAGTGAAGATTACAAAGAGCTGAAGATAACTTCAAACAAATCTTAGAATTAATAATCTCAGAGGCATAAGGAAAAGTAACATTCATGAAGCAGCTAGGAGAGTATCCATGAAGGGTCCCTTCAAAGAGAAAGAAATCTCTTTGATCCTGAAAAAGAGAGAAATAAACAGGAAAGTTATAGGATAAAGTTGACAATTTTTCCCACAATAAAGAATGAAGAAAAGCAGATTAGAAACAAGACTGCAAAGAAAATTAGAAAACCGACCTAGAGGAGTTTCAGAAAGCAGTAAGAGAAATGAAGGGAGAACATTAACTAAAAGATATTTAACTTTTCCCAAGGCTGAAAGACAAACATTTTTAGAATGAAGGGGCCTGCAGAGTCCCTAACACAGTGGAGGATGGACACACATACATATACACACCAGGGTCCACTCCTGTGAGACTAAGAACAAGAAAGAAAAAAAAAAAAAAAAAAAGGACAAGAAAGATCCAGGACAAGACAGCACTGTGGCACTGTAGACATCAGGGCAAAAGGGAAGATCCAGGTAGCTCAGAAAATATAAACAGGTCACACACAAAGGATCAGGAAGCATAATGTGGACAGATGTCTCAACAGCCAGACCGAAAGCTAGAAGAAAACAAAAAACCTTCAGGGTGCTGAGAAAAAAAATATTTCCCATGAAGAAAGCTTCTATGAGTTACTTGTGAAGCTGAAATTAAGAAACTTTCAGATAACAGTTTGTCTCCCATGGATATTTTCTGTAAAAGTTACTGGAAATGGGCTCTCCCCAAAATGGTGTGATCAACCAATAAGGGAGGAAAACATGAGATCTGTGAAATACAGAATCTTGGAAAGAGGAAACAGGAATTTCCCTCATGATGGTGTATGCTTCTAAGAAAGGAAATAGCTATCGTGACTGAATCTAATCAGGGGCAGTTACTGTTCTATGGGACAGTTTGGAAATAAATGACTAGGTCACGGAAAGTAAAGCAACAAACAAGGCAATTATTAAGTAGTGGAAAGCACAAAAGTAATACCACAAAGTGAACTGACCGTAGTATATCATGAGTCTCATTTGCAAATAAAAGTTACAGTTATGCCAATGTAAGTAGTTAATATTGACTTGATAGTTACATAAAAAATAGGTGCAAATATACTAGGCAGGTGGAAGGAGGAAACAGAGAAGAGAGGAGCACAAGATGTACATTTTTATTATTCATTTAGGACATCAATATATCATGCCCAATCCGGAAAGAATAACTAAAGAGCAGTAAACCACACGACTATGCACAGCGGGGAACATACTGGAGGAGCTGAACGTGGATGCCTGAGAGAGGTGGGGGTCCAGAACAGGGAGGGGGGGCAAGAGGTAGATGCTTTCTGTACGCAAAAGAGCACTATGTCTCTCTTTATGTACAGGTATTACTTTGATCCACTTTGGATAAATAAATATGATAACACTGATTACACTTTAATTAGACTTAAAATTTTGTAACGGAAGAGGCTGGTCTCTACATTCGAAGAGGAAAATGACAGGTGTGTGTCCGTCATGTGCACTGGACCACTCAGGGGGATCAGGATGAAGGGGTCCTAGACAGATGCATAGGAGAAGAGCACCTTTGCTCTCTCGCCCTCCNTTAGACTTAAAATTTTGTAACGGAAGAGGCTGGTCTCTACATTCGAAGAGGAAAATGACAGGTGTGTGTCCGTCACGTGCACTGGACCACTCAGGGGGATCAGGATGAAGGGGTCCTAGACAGATGCATAGGAGAAGAGCACCTTTGCTCTCTCGCCCTCCTCTGGGAACAGGGCAGTGGTTTGGAGCCCAGGAACGGGCCAGTCCCTAAGTCAGTAGGGTATGTGAGGGCCAGGTGAGGGTCCTAAAATGTTTTTTCCTCCTAATTCTAAACTAATCCTAAATCTATGCCTAGAAAACAACAATAAAAATCTTTGAAAGGGAAAAAAAGAAGGAACTCCTTAAGCAAAACCAAGGGCAAAATGGTCATCAGTTCTGTTAAGTCAGTCAAATCATTTATTATCCACCATGCAGGGGAAATGCTCCCAGAAATATTCAAGAAACTGCTTCCAAACTTCTCACATTCTCCTAGAGATTCAACTCAACTATTTGCTTTCAATTCAGAAGCGGCTTCGGAGTCAAAAGTGCATTCCCAGGATGACCTGGGTAAAAGAAGCAATTCTATTCTGTCAGTTCCTGAGCAACCCTCCTCTTAAAGAGAGAAGACTCACCCCAGGCCATACTGAACTGTATCTG
>SJYA01001549.1:473237-504560 GCA_006410615.1 Neotragus moschatus | reverse complement strand
GGATTCATGTTGATGTATGGCAAAACCAATACAATATTGTAAAGTAATTAATCTCCAATTAAAATAAATTTATATTAAAAAATAAAAAAGATCAGGTCATCCTGGACAAACGGAATCCTGAAATCCAGTGACCAGTGTCCTCCTGAGAAGACCATGTGATGATGGAGTAGTCAGCATACCTACAAACCAGGAACACCAAGTGTTGCTAACAGTTAGCAGAATCGAGGAAGAATCAAGCAAAGAGTCTTCCCTGGGGCCTTCTGAGGGAGCATGGCCCTGCTGACACCTTGATTTCCGACTTCTGGCCTCCAGAACTGTGAGAAAATACATTTCCGTTGTTTTAAGCCACCCCGTCTGTGGTACTTTGTTACAGCAGCCCTAGGAACTAACACACCAAGGGATGTTACTCAGCAATAAAAAGGAACAAATTGAGTCACACAACAACCTGGATGAATCTCCAGAGAATTATCCAGAGTGAAAAAAGCCCATCTCAAAAGGTTACATACTGTGTGTCTCCATTTATATGACATTCTCAAAATGACAAAATTAGAGTGATGGAAACCAGATCAGTGGTCACCAGGGGAGCAGGTAAGGAAGGGCAGGACTATAAAAGGGGAGCACGAGGGAGTTGTGGGGGTGATTGAATAGTTCTGTATCCTGACTGTGGTAGTGGTTCCATAAATCTATGGATATGATAAAATTCTGGTACACACACACACATGCAAAAAGTACGTCCTTGTAAAAACTGCTGAAATCCAAGTAAGATCTGTAGTTTAGTTACTAGAATGGTGGCAATGTCAGTTCCTAGTGTTCTTACTTATACTGTGATTATGTAAGATGCTATCACTGGGGGAAGCCATGAGGAGTACCTGAGAATTGTACTATTTTTGCAAATCCTACATGAGCCTAAAATTATTTCAAATTAAAAATATTTTAAAAGGAGTGTTGGAAGGATTCAATGTTTTACAAGCGTAAAGAAAAAGATGTCGTTACTATTTAAAGTTGACTCCTAAAAAGCTCTGAGAGCAGACAGACCCAAGCTAGCATTTCAGCTTCACCACTTACAAACTCTGTAGTCTGGGCAAGTCCTTTCACTTCTCTGAGCCTCCAGCTCTTCACATGCAAGTTCCTCTACAGGAATAATGACACGCAGCACACACATTACCCATGAGATGCTGTGTATAAAAGCATCTGTACTTTGCAACCATAACGGAGTCACTTAGTCTCCATCTTTACCTCAACCAACACAACTCCAATTTGTCTTCTAGTCCTACTGCGGTATTTGATTCCACTCTTCAAGATCAGACAAGCTCCTCCCAAAAAGCCAGGTCCCTCTAATGCCCAGGTCTTCCAGATCCCTCACCTGGTCCACCTAAGGGCAGGGCTGCACCTGAAGCTCAGACCTCCATGGAAACAACACCCCTTCTGGTAATGCAGGCCAAGCTTTGCAAAGTTCCCCTGCCACTTGACCGTCAATGTTAATAGGGTACTGCTGATATCCTTCCCTGCTCAGAGACCCCAACTACCATCCCTTCCCTTTCCTCCCCTCCATCTTGACCCTAGCTATCACTCCAATGGTCTTGCCAAAACAAGAGTTGTTCCTTTATGGTTGCAAAACACAGTTTACACANCACTTGACCGTCAATGTTAATAGGGTACTGCTGATATCCTTCCCTGCTCAGAGACCCCAACTACCATCCCTTCCCTTTCCTCCCCTCCATCTTGACCCTAGCTATCACTCCAATGGTCTTGCCAAAACAAGAGTTGTTCCTTTATGGTTGCAAAACACAGTTTACACAGTACTTTTTACACATGTGTTATGCCTTCTTAGGGTCCCAGCAAGACACTAGCCAGAAGCAGAGCGATTGTAAGAATCTCACTTTTCCAAATCAAAGAGGTACACATCGGGGAGGTGGGTGAGGACTAGGAAGGAGAGAACCAGCACAATTAACCACATACTGGATGCCAGGCACTTTATTTTCTTTCACGTGATTATTACAAGTTTATGACAGTGACAGATTTTATTTGGCTCCAAAATTAATGCGGATGGTGACTGCAGCCATGAAATTAAAAGATGCTTGCTTCTTGGAAGGAAAGCTATGACAAACCTAGACAGCATATTAAAAAGCACAGATATATCACTTTGCCAAAAAAGGTCCATATAGTCAGAACTATGGTTTTTCTAGTAGTCATGTAGGGATGTGAGAGTTGGACCATAAGGAAGGCTGAGTGCTGAAGAATTGATGCTTTCAAATTATAGTGTTGGAGAACACTCTTGAGAGTCCCTTGGACAGCAAGGAGATCAAACTAGTCAATCCTAAATATACACTGGAAGGATTGATGCTGAAGCTCCAATTCTTTGGCCACCTAATGCAAAGAGCCAGCTCATTAAAAAGGACCCTGATGCTAGGAAAGATTGAAGACAAAAGGAGAAGGGGGCGGCAGAGGATGAGAAGGTTAGATTTGAACAAATTCTGTAAGTTCATGGAGGACAAAGGAGCCTGGCATGCTGCAGTCCATTAGGTTGCAAAGAGTCAGACACAACTTAGAGACTCAACAACAACAGAAGTATTATTAAATCTCCATTTTGCAGATCAAACACCTCAGTTCAGAAAGGTTAAGTAACATATCCAACAACACACAGCCCATAAAGGCAGAATGGGGATCAGACCCAAGCCTGCCTGACTCCAAAGCAGGGATTTTTCCTTTATACCAGGCACCAAGTCCATCATGCTCCCATCCATCCATTCATTCATTCCACTCCCTTTTATCAAGAAGCAGTTGGAAATCCTTCCTCTCTGTGGGGATTCCCTGAGTTGGCCAGACCCATGAGTGCTCTGGCAGCACACACGTGAGGATCGTCAGCTGCCCCTCTTCACTCTACATCTCCAAAGGCTCAATCTGTCCTTATCGTGTTATGTGTCTCCATGCTGGGATCTCCCAGAAGCATCCTTTGCCTTCCCTAGGCAGTGACCCCACCATTGCTTCTCAGTCTTGTCCTCCAGGTTTCTCCTACAGCTCTCCAACTTTGTAGACAGCCAGGGGCTTGGCTGTGTCAAATGTCAAGGCTGGAAGGACCCTCAGAGAGCATTCAAGATGACTCTGAGATCCAGAGAGCAAGGCACTTGCCTCCAGCTCTACAGTGACACGTGGCAGGACCAGGCCTAGCCCTCAGACCTCCTAGCTCATGTCCAGCCCCACACAGGCCCCCACACAGCATCGCTCCATCGCCACCAACAGATCTGCCTGTCTCCCTCCTGGCATCTCTCCTGGATGCCTGGGTCAGGGGCTCACAGTGGTTACAGGACTCCCTCTCTCTTCCACACCCCTAAATCCTGCCTGTCCTCCCAGCTCCAGCTCAGTCCTGCTTTTCCCCTGAAAGTGTTCCAGGTTATTCTAGCCCACAAGGGTCTCTCCTTCCATCAATCACTGCTGCTTCTTCCCTCCGTTCCCCTGATACCTCCAAGTCTCATATGATTTCACAATCATCATGACCCTTAGTTTAACCTTCCCTCTACTGCCAGATCACCACCCTCTCCAATGCATTTGACCTACCTGAGTGAACAGAAAGTCAAAAAAGTGTGGCAGGGTGGATAGAACACAGATTGCTTGTCCATATTATACCCCTTATGGAGGAGCTCTCTTATCTTTCCCCAAACTTATGGGATTTGCCATTGCATGCCCCCAAAGGACAATCTAGAACACACCTCATCCCATGATAGCATTGTCTAATAACCTACTCAGAACTAAACTTTGGGGTAAAATTCCACTTTTGAGGCTTGCTCCCCTTGTGATTAATTGGGATGCCAGGATCAAACCAAGTCTTCCACCCCCATTATGTAAAGCCACATAAAAGCTGCTCCTGCTAACAGCACTTTCCTGAATTCCTCAAGCTGGCCTGCAATAAGTATTCCTAATTGTGCTTGTTAAAAAGTGGATTTATGAATCCCAATTAGGCCACTTGCACTTATGCGGCAGCAGTTTTCAATACCACCCAACCTTCCTTCTTCCCAGGATGAAATTATTTTTGGTGGGTGACAGAATAATTACTAAAACATAAAAGGACCCACTCAGTACCACAGCAGCAGCCTCAGCAATTCTGTCAAGAGGGCTCGAGGACAAGCAGGGTTTGGATGGCAAATTTAAAGCCATGTTAAGCTTCTGCCACTCCACACCATCAACCACCTCTCCTGGTTTCTCCTTGGATTCAATACAACCTTCTAAACACCTGGCCCCACCTGCCTCACCATCCCCCTGCTCTTTATTTCCCAGCTGCTCCCTACCTACGTCCATGCCTTCTCCTCCCAGAGCAAGTTCTTCCAACTCAACAGCCTCTCCTCATTCCCACTCACCCCCATCTCCCTGGAGAAGTCAGTTCCTTAGGAAGCCTTCCCTCCTTGACCCAGCCTCTCACACCCGCTGCCTCTCAAGCACTCAGCACACCCATGTGAATCCTCAGTTGTGTGTGTGTGTCTCTAGCTCTGAGCAGTGAGCTCCTTGAGGGCAAGGACTGAGTCTAACTCATCTTGACATCCCACGATCTCCATCACTCACTCATTCCTTTCTTTCCTTTAACAAACTTGTTGGAACCCAATCAAAACATGGGCAAAGGATCTGAACAGACATTTCTCCAAAGAAGATATACAAACGGCCAATATGCACACAAAAGATGCTCAACATCAGTAATCATAGGAAAATGCAAATCAAAGCTGCAGCAAGATATCGCCTCACCCCCATCAAGATAGCAACTATCAAAAGAACAGAATTCAAGAGGAAAGGGACATATGTATGCCCGTGGCTGATTCATGTTGATGTTTGGCAGAAGCCAACACAATTCTATAAAGTAATTATCCTTCGATTGAAAAAATAGATAAATTTAAAATTAAAAAAAAAAAAAGAACAGACAATAACAGGTGTTAACGAGAATGTGGAGAAACCAGAACCCTCACACTGCTGGTGGGGATGTACAATGGGGCAGCCGCTTTGGGAAACAGTCTGGCTCTTCCTAAAACGTTAAACACAGAGTCACCATATGACCCAGCAATTTCACTCCTACTTGTATACCCAACAAAAATGAAAACACATCTGTGCAAAGATGTGTACACAAACTTCGTTGCAGCATTATCCTCCATGAGCCCAGTGCAGGCAGTCTGGATTTGATTCCTAGGCAGAAAACTAGACCCCACATGCCTCAACTAAGTGCACACATGCTGCAAGTAAAGGTCTCGCACACCAAAACTAAGACCCAGCGCAGCCAAATAAGTAAGTATAAATATAAATAATACACTAAGACCATTGAATTGTATGCTTTTAAATGATGACGTGTATGGTATGTGGATTATTTTTTCAATAAAACTATTGCCAAATTTTAAAAATCATTTGTTGGGCACTTACTATGCAGGGGTAGGGGGCAATGCAAGGACAAAGCCCTGGTAGCCAGAGCCGTGGACACACCTCGATTCAGGATGGATAAGTATGGAACCTCTTTTGTCCATTATTATAACCTCCCTCAAGATGTCTGTTGGGCCTAACAAGAAAGTGACTGACCTCTTTCAGTCAACAACAGGCCCACTTGCTACTTTGAGACATAAAATACTATAAAAGTGAGGAGAAGTTTCTAAAACAAGACCACTTAGTGTCAAACCCCAACTCTGCCTCTTACCAGTTGTGTGACCTTGCACAAGTTACTTTATGTCTCTGAGCCTTGGTTTTTGTCATCTATAAAATGAAAGGATAGTAACATAATCCACCTCACCAGGCCATTGTCTAGATAAAGTGAATTGATACACATAAAGGACTGGTCATAATATACATGCTATATAAGGGTTCAATTCTGTTCAGTTCACTCAGTCATGTCCAACTCTTTGCGACCCCATGCACTGCAGCACGCCAGGCTTCCCTGTCCTCACCAACTCCCGGAGCTTGCTCAAACTCATGTCCGTCGAATCGGTGAAGCCATCCAACCATCTCATCCTCTGTTGTCCCCTTCTCCTCCTGTCTTCAATCTTTCCCAGCATCAGGGTCTTTTCCAGTGACTCAGTTCTTCGCACCAGGTGGCCAAAGGATTGGAGATTCANGGGTAGGGGGCAATGCAAGGACAAAGCCCTGGTAGCCAGAGCCGTGGACACACCTCGATTCAGGATGGATAAGTATGGAACCTCTTTTGTCCATTATTATAACCTCCCTCAAGATGTCTGTTGGGCCTAACAAGAAAGTGACTGACCTCTTTCAGTCAACAACAGGCCCACTTGCTACTTTGAGACATAAAATACTATAAAAGTGAGGAGAAGTTTCTAAAACAAGACCACTTAGTGTCAAACCCCAACTCTGCCTCTTACCAGTTGTGTGACCTTGCACAAGTTACTTTATGTCTCTGAGCCTTGGTTTTTGTCATCTATAAAATGAAAGGATAGTAACATAATCCACCTCACCAGGCCATTGTCTAGATAAAGTGAATTGATACACATAAAGGACTGGTCATAATATACATGCTATATAAGGGTTCAATTCTGTTCAGTTCACTCAGTCATGTCCAACTCTTTGCGACCCCATGCACTGCAGCACGCCAGGCTTCCCTGTCCTCACCAACTCCCGGAGCTTGCTCAAACTCATGTCCGTCGAATTGGTGAAGCCATCCAACCATCTCATCCTCTGTTGTCCCCTTCTCCTCCTGTCTTCAATCTTTCCCAGCATCAGGGTCTTTTCCAGTGACTCAGTTCTTCGCACCAGGTGGCCAAAGGATTGGAGATTCAGCTTCATCATCAGTCCTTCCAAAGAATATTTAGGACTGATTTCCTTTATGATGGACTGATTGGATCTCCTTGCAGTCCAAGGGACTCTCAAGAGTCTTCTCCAACACCACAGCATCAATTCTTTGACACAGCTTTCTTTGTAACCCACCTCTCACATCCATATACGACTACTGGAAAAACCATAGTTTTGACTAGATGGACCTTTGTTGGCAAACTAATGTCTCCACTTCTTAATATGCTGTCTAGGTTGGTCATAGCTTTTCTTCCAAGAAGCAAGCATCTTTTAATTTCATGGCCGCAGTCACCATCTGCAGTGATTTTGGAGCCCAAAAAAATTAAGTCAGCCACTGTTTCCATTGTTTCTTCATCTATTTGCCATGGAGTGATGGGACCAGATGCCATGATTAGTTTTCTGAATGTTGAGCTTTAAGCCAACTTTTTCATTCTCCTCTATCACTTTCATCAAGATGCTCTTTAGTTCTTCACTTTCTGCCACAAGGGTGGTGTCATCTGCATATCTGAGGTTATTGATATTTCCCCCTGCAATCTTGATTCCAGCCTGTGCTTCATCCAGTGTGGCATTTCGGATGATGTACTCTGCATATAAGTTAAATAAGCAGGGTGACAATATACAGCCTTGTCGTACTCCTTTCCCAATTTGGAACCAGTCTGTTGTTTCATGTCCAGTTCTAAGTGTGCCTTCTTGACCTACATACAGATTTCTGAGGAGGCAAGTCAGGTGGTCTGGTATTCCCATCTCTTTCAGAATTTTCCACAGTTTGTTATGATCCACACAGTCAAAGGCTTCGGCACAGTCAATAAAGCAGAAGATGTTTTCTGGAACATTCCTGCTTTTTCGATGATCCAACAGATGTTGCCAGTTTAATCTCTGGTTCCCTGCCTTTTCTAAATCCAGCTTGAACATTTGAAGTTTCATGGTTCACATACTGTTGAAGCCTGACTTGGAGAATTTTGAACATTACTTTGCTAGCGTGTGAGATGAGTGTAACTGTATAGTAGTTTGGTATTGCCTTTCTTTGGGATTGGAATGAAAACTGACATTTTCCAGTCCTGTGGCCACTGCTGAGTTTTCCAAATTTGCTGGCATATTGAGTGCAGCACTTTCATAGCATCATCTTTTAGTATTTGAAATAGCTCAACTGGAATTCTATCACCTCTACTAGCTTTGTTCGCAGTGATGCTTCCTGAGACCCANACCTTTTCCAGTCCTGTGGCCACTGCTGAGTTTTCCAAATTTGCTGGCATATTGAGTGCAGCACTTTCATAGCATCATCTTTTAGTATTTGAAATAGCTCAACTGGAATTCTATCACCTCTACTAGCTTTGTTCGCAGTGATGCTTCCTGAGACCCACTTGACTTCACGTTCCAAGATGTCTGGTTCTAGATGAATGATAACACCATCGTCATTATCTGAGTCATGAAGATCTTTTTTGTACAGTTCTGTGTGTTCTTGCCACCTCTTCTTAATAGCTTCTGCTTCTGTTAGGTTCATACCATTTCTGTTCTTTATTGTGCCCATCTTTGCATGAAATGTTCCCTNACGCAAATTACCGCGGAAGTCGGGTGATGTGGATGGCTGTGTACTGAACTGCTCTCCTACTTGGGGATCTATTTGAATTTTCTGTTGGAAAGAGTTTTTTAAAAAAAAAACCACCACCATACTATGTAAGCCAAGTAAAAGGTGTGGTTGTCACCAGTCTTATTTTAAAGCTGAAGATTAAAAAAAAAAAAAGCTGAAGATACTGAAACCCAGAGACAGGGATCAGCTGGCCACATCACTCAGCCTGTGTGCACCCCCGTGACCGGGAACGCGGAGGTGGCGTCCCTGCTTTTTGTCAGTTGCTCTTTTCTACACCATTGTTACTCAAAGTGGGTCCCACTAACACCATTTCCTTAGAATGTTAAAAGGGTTCTCCAGAAACTAAGATGTGTGATTAAACAAGTTCAACAAAGAGGCTAAACAAAGCAGTCCCACCCATTTCCTGCAGGACCCGTCAGAACCTTTATAGGGTACTCTGTAGAGCTAGTGTTCCCCAGAACACAGCTGGGAAACGTTGAGCTACATCAGACCCATGGCGCAGAAGAGCCCTGTAGTGCACCCAGACCCCTGCCAGCCCCCAGAGCAGGACTTTCCAGACATCAGAGCCCAAAGCAAGCGAAACCCACGTGAAAACCTGCACCGCAGATGAGCCCTGCTGGGTGTGTGCAGAGCCCTGGGTGGCAAAACATGGGCAGACATAATCTGCCAGGGAAGTGAGGGACTATTATGGGATGTGGGACAGTCTCTAGCCAATGGCTGGTCAGGCATTGTCAGCAACCCTGACAGGGTACATGGGGCCCAAACAGGGGCTGGCTCTCCGGGGTGCCAAATTATGTCAGGGCCCCACAAGGCTTCCTTTAGGAGGAGGGGGCTGGGGGTGCTTTTCCTGCACAGGCTGCCCCAGAGCTCTCTATAGGAGCGATGCTCCAAACCTCTCCTGGGCCAGGAGTTGAGCTGCTGATTCAAGCTGCCACGCCTCCCATCTTTGCTAATCCTCTGATTCTGGACCCTTTTGCGCTCACGCCAGCTTTTCTGGTCCTTTGGACAGTTGTATTGACAATCACTAATGAAGCAGGGTTTTCCATTCTTCCTCTCCACCCTTCTCCTCCTCAGTAGCAAAGCCATGGGCCATGGAAGAGAAAATATGATTTGCTCTATGCAAGCTGGAAACGCATCTGTTTATCATCCTCAAAACAACAACAGCTAACCCTCATGAGCACTTACTGTGTGCCAGGCCCCACACTGGGTGTCTCCCCATATCCACTCCCCACAGTAACCCTTGGAGTGGGTTCTGTTTTACACCCCATTTTACAGTTGGGCAAACTGAGGAACACAGAGGTGAAGGGATTCTGTCCACATCACCCAGATGATGAGTGATAGAGCCGGGCTTTGCATCCAGGGAGAGGGTGCACGTGGAGGCCTTGCTCAGAACCAGTCCGCTAAACTGCCCCAGCTGATGGTCTCTGGTCCAGAGCCTGCAGACCTGAACTCGCCCCATGTGCAGGTCTTAGGAATCAAGGATGGCCCGGGGGCACCAAGACCCCCAGGCTGTAGAGACCACCTCCATCAAGCCCAGCAATTTCCCAGCCCGTTGGCTTCTTTGTCCCCTTCCCCACCCAGTCCTGGTCACCTGCAGTCATGAAGGCCTTTCCCTTCAGCTGGACCAGCCTCAATCAAAGCAGATAGTAGGGGCTAGAATTAGCTGTGCAATCAGACACTCATCATCTAACCCCCAGAGAAGGACCTCCCTGGTGGTCTAGGGGCTAAGACTCTGTGCTCCCAAGGCAGGAGGCCTAGGTTCGGTCCCTGCTCAGGGAACTAGATCCCACTTGATGCAACTAAGAGTTCACATGTCACAACTCAAAATTAATCAAAGATCCTACCTGCAACTAAGACCAGCAAAGCCAAATAGATAAGTGAAGTCCTCTGGGAGCTCCGGGCAGCTGCACAGCATCTGAGCTCTGGCTTCTTCTTTGCCCCTGGTCTGTGGGCCCCTCTAAAATTCTGGGCTTTGGCCTTGTTTCCTGCCTGGCATCCCAGTCCCTTAGGGACCTGAACACTGACTAATATAGCCTGCTTCACCTTGTCACCCCCATGGACCATGACCTTAGACCTCCAGTCTCTGAAATGAGCACTCAGAGGAAGAGGGGAGTGGGAGAGGCGGGAGTTTCACTGAGGTCATAGCATGCAGGGCCTACACCTGCAAGGGACCGTGCTTCCTGCCTCCTTTCCTTAACATGCCCAACTACCTTATGGGGTAATAGTGTTCCCATTTTACAGAGAAGGAAACTGAGGCTCAGAGAAATGAACTGACTTCACCAAAGCCACAAGTGAGTGGAGGACCCTAGTCTATGCTGCCATCAAGGATGCCATGGGGTTAGGGCCATAATAAACCAGGCAGATGTGAGCCTGCCAGAGATAACACCACCCTCAGTTGACACAGTGCTGGCACAAACAGGGTAATCAGTGGGCTTGACTTCACTCAGCTGCTTCTATGATGAACACCTAACTTAACACACACTGTATGCCAGGCACCTGGGTCTGACTCAGCATGTATTATCACATCTAATCCTTAAAACACTATAAGACAAGTACTATTATTATCACTTTACTAAGGTTCAACAAGCTAAAACAAATTACCCAAAGTCACTGCAGTAAGTGCCTACCCAGTAGCCATGCCAACTTCCTCATCCCCAGAGCGCCTGACTTTTGTCCAGGTGCCCCCTCCTCTCCACCATGACTCAGGGAAGCATAACCCAAGTGGAATTTCATTAAGCCAATCACAGTAATTCCTTATATTATGCTGGTGACTGGAAGGAGCACATGACCTAATTCTGGCCTGCAGTAGGGCATCGGGGGAGTTTCCTTGCTTCTAAAAGGAGAGGCCCAGGAAGAGATGGGCAGCCCCTTCTTCCAAGGAAGACTGTCATTTATGAAGGTGATGACTAGAAGGACATCGGCCATCTCATCACCACGAGGCACCAGCAGGAGGATGAGCCAACACGCTGAGGAGAGCAGCCAAAGAGGCAGAAAGGACTTAGGCTCTTGTTGTGTTCCTTGACGGGGTCCTGCTTTTCTGTTATTTGCAACGTAACCGAGAGAATGTGAACTCTAGATAGAGCCCAGGCCCAGACTTTATAATCCTACGCCCCTCTACAGATTAGATACCAAGCCGATCTGTCAAGCTCCACAGACCCCAGGACAGTTCCATCCCTTCGAGTCTGGGCTTGCCAGAGTCAAACCTAGGTAGAAAACACAGGCCAAAGCGCAGCCTGGCCATCAAGCCCTGAAGGACAAGGGTGCCAGCAGGGGCCCTCAGCAGGCCCCGCACCGAGGAGGGAGCTCCTGGAGCCAGCCCCTGCCCCTCTGGAGCCAAGCCTCGTTTCATTCTCCCTCTCACTGCCTTCCTCGGCCGCTGCCCCATAAATCTCCAGTTTATTAATCCTTTACACGAAGCAGTCGGTGTGGGATCCTGATTTACTCCCTGTTCATAAAATGCTGAGAAATTAAAGGTGGAAAATACCCGAAAGGACACAGAGCCCCTGCCGAGGAGCCCCGGAGCAGTTCCTGGCCTGGAACCAGGCCCTCGCCGCCCTTCCCACCTTGGAGCTCAGAAGCCGGCGATGTCCCACTGGCTTGCCTCCCCCGCAGCCGCCTCTTGACTCCTACTCTGCCCGAAGTGGGAAAAGGGGTGCCATCGCCTCCCTGAAGACCTTTGCAGGGGCTCCTACTTTTTGAAGATTTCCTCTTCATCTGTCCCTTTTGCTGCACATGGTGGGGAGGGGAGATCAGGTTGCGGATCAAAAGTAGCAAGCTGATTCAAACAATTCAAATCCCAAATATGATACATCACACATCCAAAGACATGAACAGGAGGGAAAATGGAAACAGTGTATTAAATGACTTCACCCACCCCAGTGAATTCCTCTCAATTGCCTGGATCATCCTCTTCATTTCTCCAGCCTCTGAGAGCTCCTTAATATCATTCCACCCCATCACTCCCAAGACCCTCCAGGTGCGCAGAACACTGACAGACTCTAAAAGCCAGCAGCCAAGTCCCACCTCTTCTCCGGAAGCCAGGGAGAGCCACAAGCAGGCATCAGGGCCTCATATCAAGGATGAGGACTGTCCTAGTTCAGTCTAACAGTACATCTTTAGCCCTAGGTGCCAAGGATGGCCCTAGATACTGAGTCCCTTTTTGACCAGATCCCTGCTCCTAAGCCCCTCGCTGTGGTTTTGCAGTTACAAGACTGTAATAAGAAGAGTGCCAAGGGAGCAGGAATATAGGCCACTTAACCCAGTGGAGGGAGAGGAGTTCAGGGAAGCCTTCCTGGAGGAGACAGTATCTGGGCTGAATTTTGAAAGATGGTAAGAGGCAGCCAGACAAAGGCAACAAGGAAGGGCACTGCAGTCAGAAAACAGCCTGAGCAAGGCTCAGAGGTGTGACGCAGCACTGCATGCTCTGGGAGAGGGGAAGTGGAAGCAGGTCGTTACCACCAAGCATAAAGCGCAGGGTAGATTATGGACAGGGGATGGAGAGAGGCAGCCAGGCCTTGACTGCTGTGCTAATAAGTTCTGACTTTATCCCAAGGGCAACAGGGAACCATTAAGAAGTTTCCGACAAGACAAGGACATGGTTCAGTTTGCACTTTAGAACAATCCCTCTGCCTGCCATTAGGAGTGTGGACTAGGGGGACAGGAAGCAGTGAGGGAGACCCCCCCCCACAGCAAAAGATGGGGAAAAATCAAGGCAAAGTTGAGGGCCCCTGAATGAGGAGCAGCTCTTTGTTCTGGAGGCATAAGCCACGTCTGCTAGGGTCTAGACTGGTCGAACAAGGAAGAGTGGGGGGCAGCCTGGGGGCTCCAAGGCTGAGGAGAGGAGGGGCATGGTGAGAAGGAAAGCAACTTGAATCTCAGTTCTTTGAGCTGCAAGGGGTCACCTGTAAGCCCCTGCACGCAGCTGGCCACAGTTCACAGGCAGTTTCCTCATCATCCGTAGTCCCTCCTGCCTCTGCTCAGCCTCCATCTCTCTTCCTGTCCTAGGTTGGGGAGGAGGCTCTGCCCACCCAGGTCCATTTCCTCCCTGTGAGAGCAGAGGGGCAGAGAGACAGAGCCAAGATGGGCAACCCACCCCAAGCCTCTGCCTGGGAAAGACTGGATGGCGGTGCCCACCCTCTCACATTCAAAATTCACCTCCTCCCTTATTCTCAGGTCCCTCCTCGTGCTGGGCCTGGCCCACACCCCACCCGCCACTCAGCAACCCCATCTTCTGTGCACTGACGCCCCCACCCGACTGCCCCCACCATCAGGGCCCACGCCTGTGTGCTGATCCCCATTACGCCTGATCACACTGGGTACTGAGCCTGTCCATCTCCACCAGCTGCACTGCCTCAACGACGGGAGCCACGTTTCCTTCATCCTTAAGGCTGGTGCTGCTCAGAGCCTGGGGAAGAGCCTCCCCACTTGGACTGGTGATGGAGCCCAGTCTGCCCAGAGAAGGTGTGTTCCCTGAAGACAGGTTGTCCAACACCTGTCTCCGTCCCAATCACTTTCTCTGCCAAAAACGACCACCGTGCTGCCGAAATAAGACACTCAGAAGTGATGTTCTCAGGAATTCCCTGGTGGTCCAGGGGTTAGGACCCCATGCTTCCACTGCAGGGGGCACAGGTTCAGTCCCTGGTCAGGGAACTAAGATCCCACATGCTGCATGGCAGGGCCAAACAATTGAATGCTATACTGTTCACTCGGAGAAAAGGAAAACCGCAGGCATGTTTCTGGTGCCTAACACATGCCATTATCTCTGATTCTCCAGTAATCCTGTAGAAGAGCAACTCTGGCCACCGTTTTACAGGTTAAGAAACTAAGATTCAGAGAAGTCAAGCCATTTGCCCAAGTCACTCGGGTCTCAGTCTGAGCCTGGACCTCCAGGCTCTCCTGCGCATTCCACCGCCTGCAGAGAGGCCCATGTTTAACCTTGGGTCGTATTACCTCTCTGGCCTCGGGTCTTTCATCTGCAGAGTGGGAGAACAGGAAGGCCTCCCTCATAGGTCGGTGTGAGAGAACTGAATGAGACGATCAATAAAGAAGCTGGCACGTGGTGCCCTCCCACAAGTAGCCAACCTCCTGCTCTGCTATTGCCATCTGGAGGGTAGGCTGCCCTCCCAGTGCTTCCCGGGTCCATCCACACTTCGGGCCCTTCCTGGGGAGGGCAAGGAGAGGTACCCTACTGCATGATAAGTGAACCAATAAACCAATCTTTTTGTCTGAGTGGGTATAAATTATAGCAGGAAGCTTTGGGGGTTGGTGTCTTCCATGGCATGAGAAATACTATTAATTATGTATTAAGTGTTTGAAAGGAAAAGACATCAGTAACCTATAGGATGTATTTGCATAGTAATAGAGGATTGATTAGATGCAATATCTATACTGAGGGCTACTGGGATTCAGGTCCCTGGCTTCACAGTGACGGTAAATTACAGCCACAAAAAAATCTCTGCGACAGTAAATAATGGTGTCCCAATTGCTGAAGGAACTCCCGCTGCCTGCTGATGAGAAGTGGGCAGCCGCTCAGTCACTTGGGGCGGGGAAAACGGTACAGGGTCCCAAGTCCCCACTGCTGGGAGTCTGATTTTCATGGTGGGTGACTCCTCCCAGCAGCCCAGCCCTGAGCTGGGCCATAAACGCCTGCTCAACTCAGTCTGCAGATGCTCCAGAGAAAGGCTGGAAGCTGCTTCCAAAGCCTGGATACTGCTAAAGGCTCTTCTGCAATTCCCTCTGGGAGTTAGATGTTCGAGTAAAAAGAAAATGCATGTGTTGCTTCTCAAGCTGCAAGGGTGCGTGTCCCCTTTTAATGAGGAGATAGGGAGGGTTGGAGGAGAGCTGCTCTGACTCCTGGAGAGATGAAGGCCACCGAAACCCCTGTAGTCTGAAACCCCTGTAGCATGCTGCCCAGAGGTGGCAGGGACAGGATCCTACCTGAGGGGCAGTGACAATAATACCAGGCAACATTAATGAGAGTCTGCGGTGTGCCAGGCCTGGGCTGAGGCCCTGCACGGATTGACTCAACCCTCAAAGCAGCTTTGTGCAGCAGGTCCTATCATAACCCCATTGTATAGGTGAGGAAACTGAGGCGCAGAAAGATCTCCCCGAGAGAGCAGCACTGCCCCTCTCTCACCCCCTTGGTGCTTTTACTGAACTGTCACCTTCTTTATCATGCTCTTTACTTTTGGCTGCGCTGTTACTGCGTGGGCGTTTCCCTAGTTGCAGGGAGCACGGGCTACTCTCTAGTTGCGGTGCATGGGCCCCTCACTGCAATGGCTTCTCTTGTTGTGGGTCAGAGGCTCTAGGGTCCGTGGGCCTCAGTAGTTGTGGCACGTGCGCTCAGTAATTGCAGCTCCCAGGCTCTAGAATAGAGGCTCAATAGTGGTAGCATGTGGGCTTAGTTGCTCTGTGGCATGTGGGATCTCCCCAGATCAGGGATCGAACTCGTGTCTCCTGTATAGGCAGGCAGAATTTTTTTTACAGCTGAGCCGCCAGGGAAGCCCTAAATGGCCCCTTTTAATTGAGACCTTCCCTAACCGCTACTTAAAACTGTATCCCCATCCCCGCTCCACCACTCCGTGTCACCTTCAGACATGCTCTGTCATCGACTAACTTATTTTGTTCATAGGCTGGCTGCCTCCGCTAGAATGTAAGCTCCGCAAGGGCACGGGGTTCAATCTGTTCACCTTGTATCATTCACTGCTGTATCCCCAGCAGCTAGAACAGGGTTCAGCGCATAAGTGTTCCGTGAACATATGTTGAATAACTAGAAGTTGAGTTACCTGTCCAAAGTCACTCAGCTTTCAAATGGCAGAGCTGACATTCAAACCCAGACACTCTGGTCTCTGACCCAGAAAGGACCTTCTCCCACTGCTGAATGAAACTCCATGCTGCTGCTGCTAAGTCACTTCAGTCGTGTCTGACTCTGTGGGACCCCGTGGACGGCAGCCCGCCAGGCTCCCCCGTCCCTGGGATACTCCAGGCAAGAACACTGGTGTGGGTTGCCATTTCCTTCTCCAATGCATGAAGGTGAAAAGTTAAAGTGAAGTCGCTCAGTCATGTCCGACTCTCAGCGACCCCATGGACTGCAGCTCACCAGGCTCCTCAATCCATGGGATTTTCCAGGTAAGAGTACTGGAGTAGGGTGCCATTTCTTTCTCTGTGAAACTCCATGGCAACCGTGATCTCTCAGCCTCTGTTACACTGATCTGAGACGGGCATACCAGGGCTTCTGGCAGCAGTACCCCCCCCATCTGACTTTTTTGTGGGCAAAGACAAGCAGACTTGAAAACAGACCTTCTCCAAATAACGCTTGTGTGATGGACTGGATGTTTGTGTTCCTCCCTGCTCAAGATTCTTATGTTGCAGCCCTAACCCCAGTGCAGTTGCATTTGGAGTTCAGTTTAGTTCCTTTCAGTTCAGTCCAGTCCAGTTCAGTTCGGTCACTCAGTCATGTCCAACTCTTTGTGACCCCATGGACTGCAGCACACCAGGCTTCCCTGTCCATCACCAATTCCCAGAGCTTGCTCAAACTCATGTCCATTGAGTTGGTGATGCCATCCAACCATCTCATCCTCTGTCGTCCCCCCCTCCTCCTACCTTTAGTCTTTCCCAGCATAAGGGTCTTTTCCAGTGAGTCAGTTCTTTGCATCAGGTGGCCAAAGTATTGAAGCTTCAGCTTCAGCATCAGTTCTTCCAGTGAATATTCAGGACTGACTTCCTTTAGGATGGACTGGCTTGATCTCCTTGCTGTCCAAGGGACTCTCAAGAGTCTTGTATTTGGAGTAAGGAAGTAATTATGGTCAAATGAGGTCATAAGAGAGCTTCCCAGGTGGTGCTAGTGGTGAAGAACACCCCAGCCAATGCAGGAGACATAAGAGATACAGGTTCAATCCCTGGGTCAGGAAGATCCCCTGGAGGAGGGCATGGCAACCAACTCCAGTGTTCTTGCCTGGAGAATCCAATGGACAAGGAGCCTGGTGGGCTACGGTCCATAGGGTCACACAGAGTCAGAGACAACCAAAGTGACTTAGCAAGCATGCGTGTACGTATGGGGTTATGTGGGTAGGGCCCTGATCTAATAGGATTAGCATCCTTCTAAGAAGTTCACCAGAAAGCACTCTCTCTACCTCTCTCCCCTTGCCACCTCATGGAGTGAACACATACCCAGGAGAAGCCACGCTAGCACGTAGCAAGCAGACAGCTGTCTGCAAGCCAGGAGGAGAGCTCTCACCAGAGCTCAGATTGGCTAGAATCGTGATCCTGGACTTCCAGCCTCCAGAACTGCGAGGAGATGGATTCCTGTTGTTCAAGCCACCCAGGGTATGGTACTGTGTTACAGTGGTCTGAGCAGACTCACAGACTTTGGGCACTGAGCGGGTCTCTCACCTGCTCAGGAAAGCTGATGGCGCCCCACTGCCTGCAGGGGGAGGCCCAGACTCCAGCACCTGGTCCCCACTGTGCACTAATTAACTGAGTAACGGTGGCTGAACCAGAGCCCGTTCTGTGCCTCCCCAGACTTGCTCTCCCGCAGCTGCCTCCCATACCACCCATCAGCTGCTTTCTCCGAGGAGAACCAGGCTGCCGCCCAGCATCTCGCCTAACACCACCTCTGCCCCACCACCGCTGCCCTGGGGTGCGACTCTGGCACAGCCTCCCCTACAGAGCCCAGGCTCCGTCCGCTGCCCACTGGAAGAGGAGGGGCTGGCTCTTCTCACTTCTGGGCTTGCTGAGACACCATACTACAGGGTCTGGGATTCGGCTTCCCCAGTGGCGGCCCAGAGGGACCAGGTGATGTGACCCAGAAGGGCAAGGGAGCTTCCCCAGGGGGAAAACTTGGAGCAACAAGAGACCAAGATACTGGCAGACAGATTCTCCCCCTTCCACCCTGCGCAAACCGCTCCGAGTCACACGGGTTCCACTGGGCTTAACCACAAACATCCCTTGTGAGGAAGCAACTGGCTTTCTTTCCTCACTTCCTTGAGAAGCCGTGGCTGGCTGGCATTTGATTTTCCTCCTTTGTTGCACACCTTCGCTTTTCTTCTCACTCTCCTTGCCCTGGAACTGCACCCCTACCCCAGGGAAGCAACAGCACCAAGCTTTGCCTTAATCTCTGTTTTCTGGGAAGCTAAAATCTACTCAGTCGTGGATGGCCTTTGGTGCCAGTAGGGCTTTACTCAAAGATCCAAAGAGAAGATGAATCGTGACTTTGACACAGCTACCCCTTTGATAGGGGAAGTGACCCAAATCCCTGGAGACACAGACCAAGAATCTCCTGCTTCCTCTGCTGCTTCTGGAAATCCTTCCATCCATGGAAAAGTAAACGCCCCCAAGGGAACTTGACTTCCTGAAAGACGCTAAAGGGACTCAGGCTTGTTGCTAGGCTGAGGCGCATCTGATAAACAATTCCTACTAAGGAGTAAAAGACATACTACAGAACCTTTGCTTTCAAGTGGAGCCCGTGAGAACTGGTGACGTAACATCTACTGAGTCTTTATTATATCCCATGCACTAAGCTTTACCTCCACTGTTCATTTAATTTTCACAACAACCCTATGTACCGCTACAAGAATTAAGTATTGTTATTATTGTCCCTTTAGCAGATGAGAAAATGGGTGCTCAGACACGTTAGGTAACGTGCTAGGAAGCACGCAGCCAGGACTCAATGCTTATATCTAAACGGGTAACGTAGAGCACAGTGATGGTGCAGAAGGAAGACACTTTGGGAGTACGGCCTTCCTAAGGAAGCTTTTCGGGTTGGTGTTTTCTGTGGTGTCAGAAATATTATTAATTCTGTACTAGGTGTGGATGTAATGTACAACCGGATAAGTATAATTAACATTGCTTTATGATACATACAAAAGCCGTTAAGAGAATAAATCCTGAGTTCTCATCACAAGAGAAAACTATTTTTTCTATTTCTTCCATTTTGTATCTATATGAGATGATGGATGTCCACTAAACTTACTGTGATAATCACTTCACGATGTATGTAAGTCAAATCATTACGCTGCACACCTAAAACTTACACAGCGCTATTTGTCAATTACAGCTCAATAAAACTGGAAGAAAATAAGTGAATGTGTGTGTACGTGTATATAATGTATTAGGTGTTTGAATAGAAAAAACATTTTTGGCTCCTTTGTTTCCCATAAGGTCCTCCCCAGCCAAATATGGGTACAAAGGTGCTGAAACATCCAAAGTGACCCTTCCTTTACACCCCTACAGGGGGGTGTTGGTGGGTGCTTGAGAAGCAGGCAACAGGGCACAGTCGGAGTGTATTTGTGTCCAGCTCTGATATGACACAGTTGGCTCTGGCCAGAAGCAACTACCGTGGAATAAGAAAGTGTCCTCCCTAGCTGCTCCTCCCAAGGTCCCAGCGCCTCTACCCACCAAACAATCCCTTTGCTCAAAGAAGGGACAAGCAGAGGTTTCTGAGCTTTCATCCTCCCCTAGTCGCCCAGTTTTGGGAGCGAGTCCTGGACCAGAAAGAGTAAAAGCAAAAGCTTTGGCAATTGTTAATCTAATGACCTTGAAGAGGAGCAACTCCATTTTACCTTGAAAACGCAGAACTGAAAGCAGAGTCTATTTAGACAATGCAAATAATATGCATGTAATATGCAAACTCAAATACAAAGAATCCAGGGCCAGGCCAGGGCGAAGGCACCCCGGGGCCTCTAGAGGGAGGTAGAGGTGAGGGGACCTGGGCAGTTAGGACTTGCAGTCAGAACCAGGTGAGGGCTTTGGGTGGGAACACCTTAGAGGAGACCCAGGTCCATGGCACAGTGAACCTTCCAAACCCCAGGCACTCTTCCCGTCACACCTACAATGCACCACATACACACACACACACACACACACAACACTGTTGTCACCACACCAACACAGCATTAAAATACACACAATACTCACAGAAACACACATAGACATGCTGCCATGAAACTCTGACACACAGACCCCAGTCACTCACAAAGACGCAGACCCACACAGCTACCCACTGCACCACACACTTGAAGACAAACATGGATGAAAGCAGACACATGCAGACACACACTAGTAGAAACACACTAACACGGACACAAACACAGAAGCACACATCTCTGTGCTGACCCAGCACAGCCAGTCTGATAAATCTACCGGGAAAAGAAAGAAAGCTAGAGGAACTGAATGCCTAGGTGCCCCCTGGTAGCTTGGTGGTAAAGAAATCGCCTACCAAGCAGGAGCCATGGGTTCGATCCCAGGCTTGGGAAGATTCCCCTGGAGAAGGAAATAGCAACCCACCCCAGTATTCTTGCCTGAGAAATCCCATGGACAGAGGACCTGGCAGGCTACAGTCCATGGGTCACAAAAGAGTCAGACACAACTGAGCAACTAAACAAGAAAAACTGAATACCAGGCAAGGTGCAGGAACCTGAAATTCTCGTTTGATCTTCACAAAGCAAAGTTATGAAGTTATACGGAATGATGGGCGTGTATATTCCAGTATTTAAATACTGATGCGGAAAAGGAGGCCCAAAGGTGAGCTATAGGCTCGAGCTTACAGTAAAGTAGCACAAAAGAGAGACCGGCTAGGGAGGACACCATGGAGCCACCCTGTTCCCCTCCCCCAGCACAGCCTCCCCTGGAGGAGAACACAGACGTCACTGCCGGCTCTTCTTCCTCCACCCTGTGGTCCTCCCTAGCCAATGGTTAACCTCTGGCTTCCTCAGAGGCACTCCTGCCCTTCTCCATTCGGCCCTTTCATCACTCTGCCTGGGGTGTACCCCACCATGCAACCTTACATTAATTCTGGCCTTTGTATAATCTAATTTGGAGGTTTCCTGGGGGAGGAAGGCAATCATTTCTTTCCATCCAAATGGAATACAAGACTAGATTTTCAGTCTCTGCCTGTCTCAGGGTGAACGTTCACATTAGAAAAATGATGCTTTCCCCCAAAGTATACAAACTTTAAATGCCATTCTGCCCACCACTTCCTACACACACAGAGAGAGAGAGAGAGAGAGAGAGAGAAAAGGAAAGGTGCTTTTCAGAGCAAAAAATGAATAAGATTTATCATTCTCTATTAAGTCACCACGTCTCTTTGGGCAAGTCACCCACTGACCCAGGGTCTCAATTCCCTCATTTGCCTTGTTTGGGTGTAAGACAAGCTAATTCTCAAAGACCCTCCCTCTCCCACCTTCTGTCTCCCTGAGGCTAGTAGTTGCCCCTCAGTGTTCCCCAGAACTGTCCCCTGGCCTTGGGGACTCACTGCTAATGCTGGGATCGAGAAGAGCTAAGGCCTGGGCCCTACCAGGGTAGGACAAGGTCAGCCACAGTCCCAGAGTCAGTATACAGCCACCAATCCTGGCCTCTGGCTTGCCTACCTGAGATATCTATGTCCTCTTGGTAGCCTCAGAGGTTCAAAAGGGATGTCAGCTTGGAGCTTATTATATTTTATAATACCTTGAGATATAATAAGGCTGTGATTTCAGAGCAAGCTAGAACAGTTGCAAAATGCCACATTGATGGTTTTGAGTGTATTTTAGGGCCTTGAGCTCTCTTCCCAAATTAATATTCATAGGGACAGGCATGCCATTTATTTGCATATGTATATTGTTGCTCATTCACTGCAGGATAAAAAAGTTTTGGGGTGTTTTTATTTATTGTAGTTATTTTAAGCTTGGATGATAAACCAATCAAGTCAGGGGAAGGGCAGCTTCCAAGGGCAGGAGTAGGTTTTAAATAATTTTTGATCCAAGGAAAAGCATATCCCAGATACACAGGGGTGAGTCATTCTGACCCTGACCAATGAGCAGAATCAACTCCAGGACAGCTCTTTCAAGGTCATCCCATTCAGCCCCTACCTCAGAAAGCTTGGCCATCCCACATGGCCCCTGACAGGCCCTTGGGAAACCAACCCCACCATTATTACTCAAGGTCACAGTTAAGAGGCAGGCAGAGGTTTGAGGTGTGACTTTGGACAAGTCACTTGAGCCCCCGTTTCTGAGGATGGTGACCTTTTTTGCAAAGTTGTTGTAAAATACACATTAGAGAGTAACAGAAATGAATGGTGGTGATGGTCGCATAACATTATGTAGTATTTAATACCAGTGAAACGTACACTTCAAAATGGTTACGGTAGCAAATTTTATATTATGTGTATTTTATCACAATGAAAATAAATTTTTTAAAAAGGACAAACTTGAAAATAAATGCACCAAAAAAGTGTTTGGCAAAGTGTGAGGCCCTAATCAAGGTAGCAGTTGTTAAGATATCTTCTCTCCTGAGGTCACTGGTATCCACTCCTCCCAAGTGCCTTCAGGGAAGGCACCATCTCCTGCTACTGCCGTCCACTGGAGGATCTGAGAACCAGTATCCCATCTTTATTGGCTTCACTCCTCTTTTCTGTACCAGATAACACCCTGACTACTCCCAGAAAGCTGTGAATCCACTGGGAGAGTCTAGTGTTTCTCAAGTTACTCCAGAGTCCTTGTATTCTGATCACTCAAAGCACCTTGAAACCTGGTGAGGGTCTGCAGGGAAGGAGCAGTGAAGCCTGTTAGCAAGTTCAGGGACTCTGAGTCCACAGACCTGCATGGAGTCCAGATGACCCCAATGTCCAATGGGACCTTGACTGCTCAATCTCTCTGAGCCTCAACTTTCTCACCTGTGCGATGGGGCTAACACTATTCTACCTACCCCTTGAGACAGTGCTACATAACAAAAGTACCAAACATTTCTATTAAAGGATTGCCGAGCCATCAGCCTCGCTTCTAGCATTAACTCTTTCAAACCACTGGGGGCGCTGTTTCAGAGCGCTCAACATTTGTTCTCGAGCCAGAGTTCCTTAGGCACCAAAGCACCATATGAGTGTTTGGATTTCATTTCAGTGCCCAAGTAGCCACACTCAGTCTGAAGACCCAGCTTTCCATCAGTGTCTGTTGTTGCACTAGAATTAAAGTTCCTTTCATCGTCATGGACTAATGTGAAAAAAAAAGTGGCCACCTAACATACAAATGCTTTTGTGCCAAGGTTTGGCCAGATGATCCCTCAGCATGTCATAAGAACAAACATTCCAGCTAAGAAAAGTACTGGAGAGTTGAGTCACCAGCAAGCGACCAAAACCATGATCATGTCACAGGGGCTGATTTAGTCTTAGCACTATAATAGCATCTATCATGTTAAATTAATATTGTTAATCTGAATGTTAATGGCTTTGTAGTTTGCATTTTAATTTATAAACTTGTTTGAGCACTAAGATTATGTATGAGTTATAAGCCGAAGCTGTTTATGTCTAATTTTTTGTTTATATAGATTTAAATATTATATTAATAATGTAAGACAATATTAGAGGTCTGTGGGAAGCATTTTCTCCCTTTAAAATGGAACCATCTGTACATTTCTCAAGTTTTAAAACTATTGACCTAAAAATTAATGCAGAGAACAACCTGGGGAGTAGATAGAGTCCCTAAAAGTCAGGGGTATTGTTCATTTTCTTCTACAATGGATGGGAAGAGGGGAGGTTTGGCTAAGAAGAAACTGCAATTAGTGAAGGTTAGGTGATTTGCCCAAGATCACTCATCGGTCAGTCTCCACACTCAGGATCCCAACCTTGGATGTCAGGGAAGTCTCAGGAATCTTAGGTAAATTCCTTCTTCCTTCACTCCTGAAGCATATTATTCTACTTTGACTGAACAAGAAAGGCTAATAAGTGATTTTCTCTGCATCCCGGTTCCTCTTTCCCTCACCCCCGAGCAGAGCCAAACTTTTATCCAAGTCCTGAAGAAAGGTAGATTCCTATCCCAGCTGCAAGCAGAGGCTCCCAGCTCAAAGTGTCCCAAGGAGGTTCAAAATAAAAGTTTTCCTGTCTATTGTGAAGGGACAATGAATATGGTATGAAGAAGGGTCCACCCACAGATCTCTGCACAGCCTGCCCTTTCCCACTTCTGATACCAGAATCTCTGATAGGTAGACACTGAGGCCAGCTCGGGGCTGGCTCCTGGGGAGAAGGACTAAACCAGTTTTGAGGAGGTAGTTTGTTAGAAAGGTCAGATCTACACAGACAGAGCCCCAGTGAAGGTGAACCAGGTGGCAGGTAAGTAAGAGCTACTTTGTGCAGTAGAGAGGTGGAAGTTATGGCAACTCAAGAAAGAGGTAAATCAATGAGAGAGAGCAGAGATGGAAGTCCCTAGAAGGTGGGGTGCCACAGCTGAGATGTGAAGATTGAGTGGAGGGACGTGATCATTTCAGCCTGTGGTCACAGCTGTGAGAAGGTGACAGTGTTTCTGAGGCATTGAAGAGGCTACAAATGGGCAGCCCTCACCTCCTCCCAAGTTCCTCTCCTTCTCTCCACTGCCACCTTCCTGCTTATCCTTGGACTTACCAAAGGCGTTCTCACCCCAGGGCCTTTGCACTTACTATTCCCTCTGCATTGCAGGTGCCCCTTACCCCCAGATATCCACATGGCTTCCTTCCTCTCAGTCTCTGCTCAGATGTCACCATTAGAGAGGCCTTCCCTGACCTCACTGCATCCCATCACCATCTATGCCCTTTACCTTGCTATTTTTCTTCATTGCAACCAGCACAAAGTATATAGTATGCTCCCTTTTTACCACCTGTCTCCCCCACTTCAGCACAAACTCATGAAAGCAAGGGCTTTGGTTTGTTCCTTGCTATACTGAGTATGTGATCAATGATCAGTATCTTCAGAATGAATGAATGAAAGGAAAGAAGAATGCTATAAAGGGTGGAAGAATGCCATTCACAGCGTCTGGAGGTAGCAGAGACCTTCCTATTGGTAAGTCAGCAGTGGGAGACATGGAACAAGAGTGGTACCAGGTGAGGGTGGATGGGTACAAAGGGTCAGATGGGGGTTAAGGGAGGGCGTAGGGGTTCAGAAGAGCTGGCTCAGATCCAGCTTGATCCCACTGGCAGGACATTTTTTTGCTCTTAAAGAAATCTCAGGATCAGGCTTGAGGGTGGCAGGAAAGATAGTCAAGGTATTAATAAGAAGATGAGGGATCAGGACTTCCTTGGTGGTCCAATGGTTAAGGATCCACCTTCCAATGCAGGGGACATGGATTTGATCCCTGAATGCAGAACTAACATCCCATACACCATGGGACAACTAAGCCCGCAAGCCACAACTAGAAAGCCCTCGTGCTGAAACTAAGACTCTATGCAGCCAAATAAATAAATAAAACATCTCTTTTCAAAAACATGAGAGATCAAAACAAGCCACATCATAACAGAGGGTGGAAGGTCTTTAGGAAAGAGTCATGGTAAACATCACAGTTTTAAAAGTCCCCTAGCACACCAGAGAGGGCCTGAGTCTCATCAGAGATGAGAGATGGAAGGAGGCAGGGGGACAGAGCAAATGGGAAAAAGAGACTGGGATAACAGGGCATCCACAGGTCAGGAGAACACCCGGAAGATGTATGAAATGGAGCGTAGAAGACAGAACTTGACTTTGCCCTCCCTTTGCCTCCTGCTGCTGAGTAAGCCTGGAAGCCACTTAACCTCTCCCAGCCTCCACTTCCTCATCTGTAAAATGACAAGCATAATCCCAACCTCAAGGGTGTTTACAAGGCTGAGTTCCAACAGCTCCTAAAAATCACCTAAACTAGTGCCTGGCATACAGCAGGCAGGCTTTCTTCAAAGTGAGTCTCTTCTCCAAATTGAGGTTAAGGAAAAAAGGGTGAGGATGAACTGACTTTTCAGGCAAATAATCTTATTCCCCTTATTCCTGATGTATTAATTCAATAAATATTCACTGAAGTGCCCTGGGCTTGCAGATTTCAACTGGATACAAAGAAGGATTCGCTTTCACCCCATCTCAGACCTTGATGGCCTTACCTCCAATTGGGAAGATGAGGAACACTGCCATAAAATGCTGATCAATGACCCCAGAGTATGAACAATGACCCCAGAGTGTATTGTTACGTACCAAATTTGTGCTGTCAGCAATAACTGCTACAGAAATTCAGGAGGAGGAGAGACTGGTGCTTCGCGATCACTGTGGGCCCTGCTGGTCTGGGATGGTCGAACGAGGATGCAGCTCTAACCCTGGGCTTGAAGGAAAGGGTGGTTTGACTTAAACACAGAGAAAGGCAGAACGTGAAGCAGAGTCAGACGTGACAGTGAGCCACACCACCAGGAGAAAGGACACAGGCAAGTTGTGGCGACTTACAGGGGTCTGTCGAGGAGTTTGGGCTTCATCCAGTGAGTACTATGGGGGAAAATGTAAGATGATGAGTGGATAAAAATGACGTTTGGGGGTGACCTGAAGGAGGGAGATATGAGAAGCTGCGAAATAGCACCTCAAGGACCATAATGTGTCTGCAGCAAGGATTCTAGGCTCATCATCACCTCTGTACTCGACTTAGTGACCCTTCTATTTGCCGAACACCGAAGAATGCTCCTGCAGGAGGTTTGATGCTCCTCCTACCATGGTTGGCCTGCAAGTCCCAATTGTTGATTTATCCTCTGTCATTTGTCCCCACGACCCCAAGGCACTCTGGCCTGGGGCTGGGAGATCAGAGCAGGAGGCTACCGCCATCACCCAGCATGAGACAGGAAGAACCTGCACAAAGGGAACGTCTCCTGCCAGAAAGGAGGCCTTATATTCAAGAAACATAATGAAGAGAAAGAAAGTCGGTGCTTTAATATTCGAAATAGAGGGAGGCAGGCATCAGAAGTGTTGCTAAGGTTTTGAGCCCAAGCATCTGGGAAGACGGTGCTGCCAACAACAAGAATGAAGAATCCAGAAGGGCAGATGGCTTGAGAGATGGGAAGACATCAGATTCCACTTTAGGCATATAGACTTTATGATAGCAGCCAGATATCCTAATAATAATAGCATCTAATCAGCAACCAGAATGTATGAGAGGTGGAGACCGATGGGCCGCTCAGAGGAGTGGAGGCCAGGAACTGAAGACCGGCAAGGAAGTCACGGTGACGGCCTCCCAGAGCTGCAGACCATATTTGGACTGTCAAAGACAGAAAAGAGATAAGAACCCAACTTGGCTTAAGCTCCCATTTCAGCACCGAGAAAAGAAAAGCAAGAGGCAGTACAGTAAGCTAGGCGGAAGCTCATGACCCATCCACACTAAGATGCTGGAGTTCCAGTATGTACTATGAACCACCTCCTCTAGGAGGTCGTTTCCAACTTCCATGGCTCCCACTGGTGTTATACTCCTCATGCCATGGTTGGCCTGCAAGTCACAATTATTCATTTACTCTCTCGTTCTGTTCTCTGATTATTTGATAGTCTACATGGTCTAGACCTTACAAGTCTGCTGCACTAGATTATAATTCTTGGGCGTCAGAGATCAAATAACTTTCTACTTCTTACATACTAATCAAGTGCAGTTATTGAGTTAAATCATATCTAGTTTCCCAATAAATTCCCATTACACAGATGAATAAACTGAGACTCAAAGAAGTAAAATACTTTGCTCAGAGTCACAGGGCTACGAAGAAGTACAGAAACATAAAACCCAAGTCTTAAATGCTATAGCAGGTATTGTTGGTTGCTCCTTTCTTTTTTCCAAAAGCATTCTGATTTTTTTCATCTCTGAGACTCAACAAATCAAGACTATTCTAAACTAATTATGGTAGTCTCCTTCCCTTGCCTGTGGTTGGCTTATGCATGGACATGTGACTCACAATTCAGCCAGTGAGACTTGAGGGAAAGTCTACTGAGCCTTCTGGTAAAGGTTCCCCTCCTGCCTTTTCTGCCTCTGCACATAATCGTAAGGGTGTAATACCTGGATTTGTTATAGCCAACTCGTGACCTTGAGACCAAGAAATGATGAAAAGAATTTGTATCTTTGTTGATGTATTGAACCACTGAAAGAACTAAGCTTGGGGCAGACAGCCCACATCTGTTGTAGCAGGAGATGCTAAGCCATAATTGTTTCAGCCAGTTGAATTCAGGTTTTTGCTACATGCATCCCTGACTGATACCCACACCAATCAAGGGCTTTTGTCACTACAGTACCTGACCCAAGCATCATGGGAGATACGTAACAAGTAAAATCCTATTCCTTGCCCTCGTTGTGCCTTTCCCAAGACTGGACCTTCAATATGTATTCCATCTATATTTGATTAATTGATTCTCCCTTTGCTCATCAGTTATCTTTCTTCCCTTTACTCAGCTTCACTGATTATCTTTAAGTTTCAGCTTCACATTTGCACTGTGGTCTCAACATTTCTACCAGGTCCTTTCCCATCACCTCCCCCCAACCTCTAAGGATCAAGCCAAAAGCAACGGACTCACGCTTTGCCCACAGAGACCATCACCGAAAGTCCGCATTCCTAAATATTTGTTCTTTGAAATGTCTTTCTCAATTAGATCTCACCCAAATGTTTGACAGTCAGGCTGAATTCTAACTTCCTGCTCCAGAACAGACATGTTGAGCCTGCATAATTACTGCAGCCAGCTTTACTTGCTATAAAAACATGGATTTTTTTTTTTGCTCCTTCTCAACTGTAAAATAATCAATAAATAGAATCTAGATGAAAAATGCTAGCATTTAGGAGAACAACTCTTTTATGACTCTTTTCTTTTGGGTCTAATTAACACATTGGGGATAAAATGTGTTGTTACACTTACCCAACCAGCTAAGGTGAAACAAACTCTCCTGCTGAGATACAGCTTCATATCAGAGACACAGGTGAAACAGACAGACAGTTTCAAAACATTATGAAATATTCCACAAACATCTGTAAACCTGTGAGGTGGACTTCCTCCAATGCTTCTCTGTTCAACTATTCAACTTTTTCTTTGTCCCCTATGAACACATTACATAGATGCTGTCAAATGAAACACAGATAGTCCCATTAGCAGGAGAAGCAATCTCTCTGACTTTCTTTTAAATGAAGAAGACATGCCTCTTTGGACAATGACCACTGGGACCATGAAAGTTTCATGAGGGGCTCTTGGAGTGGATGACATCTTTTCAATTATATCAGTGCTAAAATAAACCCCCACAGAGCCACAGGGCATCGAGCCTACATCCCAACACAGGACACCTATTTATTCCCTAATTATATTGGATATATTCTCTCTGTATGTGAACTGATGAAGATAAAATATTCTTTTAATTCTATGGCCTCCTGGTGGGTAAGGGGGAGGGGATCATCCCTAGGCAAATTCTTGGAGTTTCTAGAGCTAAATCACATCTTTGTTCCAGACTCCCTCACTGCATCATCTCAGGAAAATCACTCACTTTCCCTTGTTCTCACATAGCAGTTCTTTCATTGTGGTCCTGGGGCCAAGAGCATCCGCATCACCTGGGAACTTGTTAAAAATTCAGATTACTGGGCCCACTCTGGACCTGCCGAATCAAAAATTCTGGGGGTGGAGCGCAGCAATCTGTGTTCAAGCAAGCATGCTGCATTGAAGTCTGAGAAGCACTGGTCTACAAAACAGGAAGGAAAGAGCATTATTCTGAACTGAATCAGGGATAGGGATGCCTGGACTTTTCAGAGCCTGGGCTCCTCTCTGCGTAACTGTCTCAAACTGCAGAGTAAGGCTCCATTTACCCATCTGTACAATGGGGCTACTGTGTTCACCAAGAAGCTGTAGGTGCTAGAATTTAAGAAGTACGTGGTTACCTGGCACCAGTCTCTATGGATACCTAGCAAGATCATGGTTGCCAGTATTCAACAGCTCCCTCCCACCACACTCTGACTGGCAGAAGCTCTGCAGAGCAGTCCTCCAATGCCACATCTAAGGTCATCACTGCAGCTGCCTCTGGGTTACCCTTGGCAACCAGGAGCCAGAGTCATGGTAGCCCACAGAATTTTGAAATGCCATAGCCAGTAGCCTCAAGCCTTTTTACCTCAGAGCCTTGAACCAGGAGAGAGGGGACTCAGGATTACTCTGTTCTATTGTCCCATTCCAGCAGTTCTTCAGACGTCACTTATACGCCCCGACTCTACCTCTGGACTTTAAGCCTGAGAATGGCACCTAGAATGCCAGCCTCGTGAGGCACGGGACTCTGCCTGACTGGTTCCTGGCTGTCTGCCCAGTGCCTGGCACAAAGTAAGAGCTCAAGAGCTGTTTACTGACTAAATTTTCCTAGCACGGTAAATGCCCTGTCCATGTAAGTCCAATCACAACCCCCAAACCTTCAAGTACCTAAAAGTTATGTTTGGAAAGGGGCAGAGAAACTATTTCAAGCCCCAGGGAACAAGGAGAAAAAGGAAAAGGAGAAGCAAGGGACTGAAGATTTCCCAGCTGAAGCCAGAACCCTTGGCTCTAGTGGCACTCAGCCAATTGCTCACCCTGGATCTGGAACTAGAAGACCTCTGGGCCAGGGTTTTTCCCGGGATCGGGATGTCTTTTGTTTTTGCGTACTAGAATCCTTGAGCGGTAGAGGTGGGAGCTGAGGATGCTGAGGCATTGACCACAGGTTCTGGGCATGAGTTCTAAGTGGTGGGTCTTTGACTGCACTCCTGTTTCTCACTCAGAGGCCAGTACTCACTGGTCCTGACTCTGCTGTCTTTTGACCCAACACTTAAGAGCTTTTCTGTCCTCTCAGGACTCCAGCCTCATGCCCATGCCAGGGTGAGCCTGCTCCCTCAATTAGAAATCTACCCAAGGCTCAATTCCAAACCCTCCTTTCTCCAAGGACCACCGTAGCCCCTCCCCCTCCAAACAGTGATTTCACCTGGGAAGCCTGTACTCCCTCCCTTGGCTACGAAACAGGGACTATTCTTTCCCTAAAGACTGCACATTTTGGGACTGGGCAGAGTCTGAAGAGCTCCCTTTACCCCCAGACTTCAGTGCGGGCACAGGATAGATATTGGACCAACTGTCACCTAAGTGATTTGTCGTGAGGGATGATCGAAGCACAGCTCCTAACAAGAGACTAGCCCTCTGCTTCTAGCCTCACACACAGCCAGTCTCGCAGCCTGCAACGGGCTTACAGTGGCCTGGCTGGGAACACTTGCCCTGTGCTGAGAAAGTGGTAAGGAGAGCA
>SJYA01001549.1:407225-470219 GCA_006410615.1 Neotragus moschatus | reverse complement strand
GCGCTCTCGGTCTCGCTCGCCTGTTCTTTTTCCTCTCTCCGTCTCTCTCTCCAGCTTTCCCTTGGTTTCCCTTTTCTCTGATTCAACCTTTCCTGACCTCTCTTCTCACCTCCAACAACCCCCCCACATACACAGCTTTCTGTTCTTTCACTCTTTTCTCTCCCTCTCTAACCCCTTTCTACGTCTTTTCACTATTATTTTCCTCCTTTTAACCTTTTCCCATCTTTACCCTCCTCTCTCATCCCTACTCAGAGTGGCCTGCCAGGCGCCTCAGTCTTTCAGCTCAGGTCGGGGAACCCCACCCCCTGGACGGGGAAGCCCCCGGGGGTGGTGCTGTTAACAGGCTGAGGAAGAAGAGAGAGGGACGAGCCAGGGCCGGAGATGGGGGGCGGGGGTGGCTAGAAGGCCAAGAACTCAAGAGAGTCAGGACTCTTAGCCGCACTGAGCAGTGCTGGGTAAGGAAACAGACCCAGAGAGAAAAGGGCAGGGACTCGCCTTGCCGAGGTCTACTCCAGAGGCAAGGCCTAGACCATCACTGTCCGGGAAGGTCTCCTCCACTGACCCCCAGAAAGGGGGTGGGGGTGGGGACAGGCCGCCAGAGGCCACCCACTCCTTCCAGCCTCTCTGCCTGGTCCAAGCTCCCAGGGCCACTAGGACAAAGCCTTCTTCCTCCAAGAGCACCTTTGGCCACTTCACTGCCCCACAGCGTTCTTAGGGGGTCTAAGCCAGGCAGACGGGAGGTCCTGGTTTGCAAGTGACAAAGGTGACAAACCCCCTTCTTCCCACCCACCTCATCTCCAAGCAATGGAGAACTTAACCACTCCTGCTTATCAGGGAGAGAGTAGCAACAAGGTGCTTTCCTGGTGTGGTTTGTCTCTTTTTCTCCTTGAACTACAACAGACCGGGAAGGCCCAGACTGGGAAAAGGTGCTGTATACCCCTCAGGAGATTGCTTTATTATTATTATTTATTTATTTATGTTGCAGCATGTGGAACTTCCCTGACCAGAGAGCAAAGCCACACCCCATGAAGTGGAAGCAGAGAGTCTTAACCACTGGACCACCAGGGAAGCCCCAGGAGAATGTGTGTGTGTGTGTGTGTGTGTGTGTGTGTGTGTGTGTGTGCATAAAGCAGACATATTGTCTGATCCTTTGGGAAACGCATGTCTATACATGTGTCTAAGCACCTAGCCCTCTCAGGTCAGCTATTCATAATGGACTTAATTCCCGGTCTGGTGGGGCAAGTCCCACCCCTAGAAGCTTTTCCAGGCACTGCCCCCATTTCAGCCCAGTGGGGTCCGGAGAGGAGATGCAACATCTCAGTTCCCATGGAACCCCTTCGGCAGCTCGGCTTTGTCAAGACAGGATCACCTTTCTCCTAATTTCATCCCTACTTGCTGGGGCCAGAATTTGTTCCCCTTCAGTACTGTCCCTTCCGTGGTACCAGCCAGAAGCAGACCCTCCATCCAGGCAAAACCCCACACAATTACCACCTTGAGTTCCCTGCCATGGGACATCAAATCGAATAAAGAAACCCTGCGCCTCTGTTGTTCACGTCACACAACCAGAAGAAGCATCTGGTCAGGGCTGGGACTATGCTGAAGCCAGTGAGACACACCTAGGGCACAAAAGTCAAGGATGATTCAGTCTCTGGGTCCTGCAGTCAAATCCTGGGGCTGTCACCAACCAGCTGTGTCACCTGCGTCCATCACCACCCCTCTCCGGCCTTCCATTTCTCCACCCGATTGGGAAGAGACTGAAATAGATGTTCTCAAAGGAGAAGGCAATGGCACCCCACTCCAGTACTCTTGCCTGGAAAATCCCATGGGCAGAGGAGCCTGGTGGGCTGCAGTCCATGGGGTCGCTAAGAGTTGGACACAACTGAGTGACTTCACTTTCACTTTTCACTTTCATGCATTGGAGAAGGAAATGGCAACCCACTCCAGTGTTCTTGCCTGGAGAATCCCAGGGATGGGGGAGCCTGGTGGGCTGCCATCTATGGGGTTGCACAGAGTTGGACACGACTGAAGCAACTTAGCAGCAGCAGCAGCAGCAGCAGCAGCAGCAGCAAGGGTTTCTCCAGCTCTGAGCAACTGCAGCTTGTGAGTATTAGAAATGCCAAAGGTTAAAAAAAATAAGTTCTAACTTTCTGGGTTTCTATTCCTGCTCCACTACTTACTAACTGTGGCACTGGACAGTCACTTATCCTCTCCAACCTCAGTTTCCCTATCAGTAAAATGGGAACAATGATAATCCTGTGAGCCCTGTAAGGAATAAGCCAAATGCTACATGTAGCCACACACGATAACTGCTAGCACTACTAGCAACTAATATTATGCAAGGTAGGTTTTCAAATGTTTTTTCTTCATCCTCATATTCCCTTGTGGATCATGAGTTGCAACTCCCACCTTCTCAAACTTCAGTTATAACAGGTTTGGGGAGGTGGACAGTTCTTCCTACACCCCACTCAATGAGCAAATGCATGGGAAGCAACCCACTTCCCTGTCTCTCTCGCACACACTCCCGCACTGCCTGGTGTGAACTGCCTGGCTGAGGGTTGCTGAGCCCTCCACACTGGGCAAGGATTGCCTGGTTTTCTGCCATACTCTAAAAACCCACATGGATCTATAAAGCTGCACCTTCTCCACCCAGCGGGCAGGCTTCCAAGGACATATGTCCCAGCAGAGCCAGGAACACTTTTAGCAAACATCTCTGAGGGTCGGCTCTGGGTCATGCTGCAGCCCGCCGTCGCATCATTCATTTCTCAATCCCTGAGAGCCTGCTTATGGGAAGGACTGCTGTGCACCTCCTTTTGCTGTAGAAATTTCAATCCAACTGCAACAAGTTTATTTGGGAAGTTATGACAACGTCTAGGACCAGCCTATTCATCCGAAGGCATAATGGAAGACAAAAGTCCACTATTTGAAGCTATAAGCCTTGCTCTCTAAAAGCTTCCACTCTAACTGGGACAAGAAGACATAAGAGTAGACTGAGGTGACTGAGAGCAGGAACGCTGGAAGCATCTGCTTGAGTTCAAAGCCTAGGCCTTTCACTTGTCAGCTATGTAAATCTTGAGCTGGTTACTTAATCTCTCTATGCCTCAGTGTTCTCATCTGCAAAATGGGAATGATGGTGAGGTAAGCACTGCTATCACCCCCATCTCACAGAGGAGGAAACCAAGGGTCAGAGAGAAGAATTCCCCGGCTGAGAGTCACACAGAAAGTAAATGGAGCTCAAGCAGAATTAATGTCATAGTCCTTGCTCCCACGCTCCACCTTCTTCTCCCAGCCTAAGACTTCTTTCTACAGGGTTCTAGAGTATCTCTTCCCCAGGGAGGTGGCATCTGAAGCCCAGTTCCATTTCCACCTCTATACCCTTCAGCCTGGACAGTGGTGGGAGGTAAAGAGGTCAAAATCTGGTGACCAAGAGAGGTCCTCCTCCTCCTCAGAAGCGGGTAGAAGGATAGGATGCTGGGCAGAATGTCCAAGCTCAGAACATAGCGGTCCACACCCCTCTTTGCTCAAGCTTGTGGGAAATTCCCTTCATCGCCCTTCCTTCTCACTCCTTTCCTTGTTGAGGGATCCCTTTTTTCCCCCTTCCTCTTCTTGCAGAGTTCCAGTTCAAAGTCCCAGGGAAGAACATCCAACGCACACCAGGGATGGCTGGAATCTGTGAATGGTGGAAAAATTCTGGAACTTCTAAAATCTTTTAAGCCCTCAAGTGACATCTGCCATATTAAAGCACTTGAAAAAAAAATGTCTATCTTCCCAGTAGACTCTCAGGTATTTTCATGTCCATTACATGTCTATCACAAAGCCTCACATCAGGCCTTGCCTTGTAAAAAGAATAAGTAAAAACTAAAGACTGGGACTTCCCCGGTAGCTCAAAGGGTAAAGAATCCACTGCAATGCAGGAGACGCAGATTCAATCCCTGCGTCAGAAAGATCCCCTGGAGAAGAAAGCGGCAACCTATGCCAGTCTTCTTGCCTGGGAAATCCCATGGACAGAGGAGGCTGGCAGGCTACAGTCCGTGTGTCACAAAGAGTCAGACAAAACTGAGCAACTAAGCGTGCAATAAAGGCCTTACAAGAGGTAACTTGCCCAAGTTCACATAGCTAGAAAGTGACAAAACCAAAATTTGAACTCCAGCCTTTCAAAGCTCTATCCTATCCTCCATGCTACAGTGTCTCTCACTGCAGGGCTGCAGCTGGAGTAAGACAAGCAAAGGGCCAGCTCTACCCTTGCACAACCCTGAGAAAAATCAACCTTGGGATACTTCCAAAGAATTAGAGGGGACTGTGGGGCCCCTGCATCCTAGCCATTGACAAGGTGTAAAGAAGAAACTGGAGCAGGCAGGATGTAAGGCAACTCACCAGGGTTACATCTGCTCACATGACACACAACAGTCCACCCAGCACATCCTCAAACAGACCTACACACAATGATCCTGCCCGGGACACAATTGTCTAAGAGCTAACAACTCACCATACCTACGTGCATCCCAACACAACACAAAATGCCCATATGGGCAGATGGTACCATTCCTGCACTCACTTAAAACCGGGGAGAGGACTTCCTTCATGGTCCAGTGGTTAAGAATCTGTCTGCCCATGCAGGGGATACAGGTTCAATTCCTAGTCTGGGAAGATCCCACATAACCTGGACCAACTAAGCCCATGCACCACAGCTACTGAGCCTGAGCTCTACAGCCCGTAATCCGCAACTGCTGAGCCCATGCGCCCTAGAGCTTGTGCAAAGCCACTGCAGTGAGAAGCCCGTGCACTGTAACAAACACCCAGAGCAGCCATAATAAGTAAATACATCTTAAAAAAAAAAAAACAGGGGAAGGAGGTGGAGACTCAGGAAAAATTCTAATGAAATGACTCTTTTTACAGGCTTTTTATGAACCCACAACCACCAATCGAAGAATTGATTAACTTGGTTGTATTTATTAAATCATGTTCAATATTTAATAACTGAATATGGATTGAATATTTAATGAGATTGGTTGAGATCTATTTACACATAAACGTCAGAAGTGCCAATTGCTTTGAATTGAGAATTGAGTTTGTGACTCACTCTCAGAGGCTAGTGCTGGAGATCTCAGAATTCTACACTTCATGGGTTTCTTTAAATTATAGGTTATCATCATCAAATTATTACACTATTACTTGCTTTGATGCTCAGCTATTATAGACTATTATACAGTCCCAAGAAATGTGTCAGATGCCAGATTTCCTTACATCCAGGCAAACTCAGATTGGATCTCTTGTTCTCTTTCCTCCATGTTTACTAGGAAGAGTACAAAATGATGCTGTGAAATGCATCTTGTCTTAAGCCCTTAGTCATCCCACAGGCTCAAGATGATCTGGAAGCAATTTATGTGGCATACTTTGCCCAAGACCAATTTGTCTAAGAGAAAGAGCTCTGCTTTTTACACTGGAAACTAGCAAGGTGAATTTCTGAATCGTTTTTACTGAACTAAGAGAATTGGATGCAAAACAAGCTTTCTGAGGTATAATGGAGATTCAGGAAAATCCTTAGAGGATTTGAGATTCTGAAAATCAATGAATGAATTTAGCATATCCATACGTGCATATTTTATGTTCCTGTGTGTGTGCGCGGAATAGCTTCAGTTGTGTCTGACTCGTTGTAACCCTATGGACTGTAGCCTACCAGGCTCCTCTGACCATGGGGATTCTCCAGGCAAGAATACCGGAGTGGGTTGCCATTTCCTTCTCCAGGAGATCTTCCTGAATCAAGGATTGAACCTTTGTCTTATGTCTCCTGCATTGGCAGGCAGGTTCTTTACTCCACCTGGGAAGCCCACAGATTTTACGTAGGTTATCGTTATATCACTGATGCTCTCTAGATAAAAAGTCGTTATAAAATGTGGCTTATTAGGGGCAAAAGTTAAAGGAAATAGCCCCTTTACCACAGCAGTCTACAGTCAGCAGGATATAAACTGCTTAATAGCTCATCTCACCCACACACCCTTGTCACACTCCTGTTTGCTTTGATTTGGGGTCCAAAGCAAATGTAAACAAATGCTGCCAAAAGAATAGTAGCAACAACAAAACCATTTGATAGAGAGTAAACCTCTGACTCAAGTCAATGTTGCCATATTTCTTCAATACTACAGTATTTTAATTTTCTTTGCAATAGATTAAAAAAAACCTATATCTCTAAACACTCCCCATTCTCCCCATCTTCAATAATCTACCAACCCTTACATTCTTAGCAGATACCCATACCAGTTTACCTCCATGTGCTGAATTCAACACAGTGTTCTGGGCCCCCTAATTTTATTTTTTCTATTCGCAGAATCTGAATGCCTTTCCGAACTTCTCTCAAGCTTGGCAAATTCCAATCTCATTCTTCAAAAGTCTGCTCATTGGCAAGGCCTTCCTTGGCCCCCTCACCCTACCTGTTCACCTACTTCAATTGGCACTTTTCTCACTGTCATTTGACAGTGGTGAATTGGATGGTGAATTCCAAGAAGTCATTTCAGTATCCCCAGTGTCTCACACAGTGCCTTGCCATGTTGGAAGAATGCATAGATGGGTGGATGGATGGTTGAACTTGGAAATAAAGCCACATATGTTTTACTTGTGACTTCTTTTATCCTTTGACTTGAGTTGAACAGAGTATTGGTATAGGAACCATCTGACTTTCCAGGAAGTTCATAATGCCATTCGGTCTTAGGCTGAAGTCAGAGCTCAAAGGAATTAACCACTCCTTTACAGATAAAGTCCTCACCCTCATATTTTCATTCAATACACATTTATGAAGTTCTCGCTATGTTCCAGGTTCTCCACTCACAGCCTTGGGTCACGATCCAGTGACTGAATCAACCCTAATTCCTTAGTTAGTGCAGAGGGTCCAAGAGCAGCCTCTCTTCCCCAACACTATTGACAATCTCCGTGCAGCAATCAAGAGACTTCAGGGGAGATAGAAGAATCTCCTCCTCAGGAAAGGGTTTGGGATTCCTGCCCAGTGATAGTTGGATTTGGCAAATCCTTAGCTTTTTGTAAGTGCCTCAGATTCCTTGTGGAAGTAGGTAAGGTATCAATTCAATTCCTCCACAGAAAACAAACTGCCGTCCTCCTCCTCCTCGGTGTCCGCTACCATCCCTCCCTGCTTTCCAGTGGGTCCTTCAGCAATACTGAGAGGCCTGTGGGCTCTGAATCCAGCAGAGCACAAGGTCCCCCAGGAAAGAGACTTTGTTCTGTTTGCTACCATATATCCAGCTCCTAGAACGATATCTGAAACACAGTAGGCCATTCATTCCATCAGCATGAATGGGATGAGATGAATTCATGGACAAGACGCCATACCTTTATCTCCATCAGTGGTGTCTCCTCTGTTTGGAATGTCCTTCCCTCTTTCTTTAGCCTAACCCTTGCTCATCCAGCAAGGCAGCTCAGGTATGGCCTCCCCTAGGAAGTTTTCCTTGAAGCGCCTGAGCTGGATAGAACACCCTTCCTCCGGGGTACCTGGCACCACCTATAATGGCCTTTCTTATCACCAACCTCAGCACACTGCACTTACCTGTGTGTGTCTGCTTTCTACACTAGACTTTGAGATTGTGAAGACAGGAACCATACACTATTCATCTTCATACCCTCAGCTCCTTGGCAAAGTGTCCAGAACGTAGAAAGCACTCTATAAAGATTTGTCAGGTTGAACTAAACAACCTCAAGTGAATGCAGATTGGGTCATACCAAATGTGATTGCTGATTCATTTGGTCATTTGGCAAATATTGATTGAGAGCCTATGATGTGCCAAGCACTTTCTAGGTATTGGAGAGCCAGCACTGAGTCAAGCAAACAAAAATAATGATAATGATAGTGCTTATCAATTAGACATGACCCAGATATTTCACTAGGCTAGTTAAGTGGTATGTAGAGTCAATATGAAGCCTGTTTTATACTTCAGCTTTAACCATATTATTTAAGTTAAGGCAGGAAACACAGGTCCTAATAACTCCATGGTCTCTCCTCCCTGGGCTTCAGGGTCCCCACCCACACACTGAACACATTCTGTATTCTCTCATGAGATATTTTGATAAATGTTTACATGGGGTCCTCTGAAATTCCTTGCACATTTTAAAATCTCCACAATTTGCATAGAAATGCTTTGCAAATAGCATTAAGTATTTCAAGGCTTAGAAAACACTTCCCAATTGTGCAAAATGCATTTGTATTTAAAATCTCATGGTAAATAAAAAATTAAAGGCCAATCAACTTTCAATTCAGTTGCAATTCAATTTGCCTTTAAATGCCATTCATGGCTCTCTTTGATCAAACCCACTACCTGTGTTACATTTAACAAACTTTTATTGAGTTCTTCTATTGTGTCAGGCACAGTAGAAGGCATTAAAGAAAACCAAGATTAATAAGACGTGATCTTGACCTTTAGAGAGCTCTCCGTGTAGTGGGAAAGGTTGCAACATACCTTTCCTCCTGTAACATGTGACGTGGAGAGATTCTGCACTCCAGGTGCACACAGGGTGCTCAGGAGGACAGAGGACAGACACCTGCTTCTTGTCCGGGGAGGCACTGGGAAGGCATGACGGAAGCGGGGATGCCTAAGCCAAGCTGAAGTCCGTGAGTAGAGTTTGACAAACAGCGAAGAAAATGGAAAGGACAGGCTAGAGAGAGAAGTGGCGGGAGCACAGCTACTGGAGACAGATGGTGCAGCCGTGAAGGATGCTTGCCATAGGCAGCTGGAGCAAATGGGACTGCAGAGGAAAGGGGAGGAAAAGGTGGGGGAGATGAGCTGGGCTCTGATGGTGAACAAGAAGCTAGCATTTTATTCTGGAGATAATGGAGATTACTATTATTAAAACTTAAATATTTTAAAATTATATGACGCCTTTATGTATATATTATACATGTTATAAATGTATATATTACATATACATATATATGTATAGCTGAGTCACTTCTAGAAATATTTATTTATGTATTTGGCTGTGTCAGGTCTTAGTTGGAGCATGTGGACTCCATTGCAGCACACGGGCTTCTCCTCCAGCACCAGCTCTCCAGCTGTGGCACAAGGGCTTTGTTGCTCCACAGCATGTCGGATCTTAGTTTCCCAACCAGGGAATCAAACCAGCATCCCCTGTATATTGGAAGGCAGATTCTTAACCACCGGGAAAGTCCCTAAAACTGAATCACTTTGCTGTACACCTAACACTAACACAACACTGTAAATCAACTATATGTCAACTTTTTAATTATTATACAATTTTGTTTTTAAAATGCAAATAATATTCTGTCACACACAAAAAAGTAAAGCCCAGTACCATCTGCCTTTTATGGAATATTTACTGTGTGTCAAGAGGTGCTATGCTAAACAGGTGAAAACCATTGTCACATTTTCTCTTCCCAACAGCCCCGAGGTGTAGGTATCATGATGCCCGTTTTATAGGTGTGGCAATAAAGACTCTGAGTGGTTAAGACATCCAGTTAATCCATAACAGACCTGGAACTTCAATGCAAATGGATCTGACTTCAAACTCCATGATTTTAACCTATAGACTGTGGCTTCAGCTTGTACAAACAATTAAAAAATTCGGGAATGAGGAGTTTACATAAAATCCTCTTTTTAGCCTTAGTATATATCAAAAACCGTAAAATGTTCACACTCCTTAATCCAGCAATGAGATTTCTGAAGCCCAGGTGCTTTGGGGCCTTTGCTCCGCAACAAGAGAAGCCACCACAGTGAGAAGTGTGTGCACTGTGACAGAGTCTCCCCCAATCGCCACAACTAGAGAAAGCCCGAGCAACGAAGACCAGCACAGCCCCCCCAAAATGTAATTAAGCAGTGCCCTCGATAAGGAAGTCAGGAACTTTATCCCCCTACCCATCCAGATTTTCTATTAATACATTTGAGCGCCTCATTCTTGAAATCAAGAAAAAATTAAATTAAAAAAAAAACCCATCCTGTATCTTGGCTGGAGTCATGTCAGCTGGGTCAGCCTGAGCAGTAGGTAAAATGAGAGAATTCATGGCCAAATCCCCTCCTCACCACCTGATGCCAGGACATATAGATGTCACAGCATTGACTGAGCTGATATCTTGGCTGTGACATGCAAGGGTCTGAATTCAAATCATTCCAGTCACTCACAGATTCAAAGAGGACTTCCCTGGTGGTCCAGTGGTTAAGAACCCACCTGCCAATGCAGGAAACACAGGTTCAATTCCTGATCCGGGAAGCTCCCACATGCCAACGGGCAGCTAAGCCAGTTGCACCACAAGTGCTGAGCCCTAGAGCCCACGCTCGGCAACAAGAGAAGCCATCGTGCCGAAACTGAAGAGTAGACCCTACTCACAGCAAGTAGGGAAGGCCTGCGTGCAGCAGCAACAACCCGGAGCAGCCAAATAAATAACAACAACAACAACAAAAAAAGATTCAAAGAAAGCAGAATCATTCATCTTAAAATCAAAAATATAAATTGTGATGCTCTTACAGCTTGTTGAAGACTTCTGATAAATGTTATCATGTTTTGTTCTTTTGACTGACTGTGTTAATTCTTCAGGGGAGGGGAGGGGGAGAAGGAAGCAAAACCAATCCAGAATGGGGCCCAACCCTGGGAAACAAACTGTAGAAACGATGAAACTTACTATAAGATTGGTGGGCTCTCTCAGAGGGATTAGAATTAAAGCTAATAACCCAATTTGGAATAATTTAAAGCTCTTTTTAGGGAAGTTTCTGACTCAACTGGGCTCATTATGCGTGGATTTAATGTGTAACAATTTGTTCTTGAAAGCTAACATTATTGTTGGCAATAAAGATAGGAAGTGGAAATAAGTTTCCAATATGGAAAAGCAGATTTATTTCTCGTTTCATATGGACTTGTTCCGGGTCTCTGCTTATGAATCACACCATGCTCCCCGCAGTAAGATGCTGTCCATGCAAGTTGGTTATGATGAATGGCCTGTAATTGTGAATCTGATATTGGTTTTCAATATTGAATTTATCATTCTGTCCTCTTAACAGATATTAAATACTTTTAAGAATTTATCCATTTGCCTGATCCATCTGTGATTTTTCAATATGTAAAATTTATTAGTTTCCTAGTTTTTTTGAGATTTTAACGGCCGACAACATCATTAATAACGCTGAGTAATGGAACTGACCTCTTTTAAACCTCATTCCCTTCCACTAATCCAGAACATCCAAATTGAATCAAAATGTATTCGATGTAGAGACCCCAAACGAAGATGGCCCTGGTAGGTGCCTGATTTGAAATGCAGCTCCAGCGGCCACTGCTCAACCTACCTCCAGTCTCCCCAGAGGGAGCCAAGCCCAGGCTGCCTGCACTTTCCCTCTCTTCTCCTTCTCATCCCATTGGATGAGCCAACTCAGGCAGCCCTCCTCTCCTCAGCTGCCTCAGTTTCTTCAGCACGGGATGATTGATGATGATAATAATGCAGCTTGTCTGGCTCCCTGGTGGAGAGCGCTTTGTGAATTAATGGAAGCGTGCTGGCTGTGAACTTGCCGAAGGCTCGTGGCTGCCCTGGAACTCCCATCGAGCTTGGCTGCCCTTCACTGTGGGGATGGTGGGAAGGACGGCTGGAAGAAACTGAGCTGGAGGAAAGAGAAACCAGGCTGTGTGGAACACCAACAATAACGTGCAACTTACCCTGACCCCTGGCCCTGTGCGTTTAAGGCCACCCCTGCCTGTTGCCACTAGAACAGCATGAAGCAAGCACTGGGGCAGGATTGGGGGCTGTGCCTTTACTGGGCTTTGCAGCCTACCAGACTGCATTTCAAGGTTCCTGTAGTGTCTGCTGTGTTAAGTGAACACTTAGAGACACAAAGGCCTACAGAATAGAGCTCCCATGTTCAGGGAACACACTGGCCACCAGTCTAGGGGGACCTGCAGTCAGGGTCCAGGAAGGGGATGGGGCCAGGGCTATGTACACACATAGGACAATGAGCCTCATAATGGGCTGGGGGACAGATAGTCCAGCAGTCCAGCTGAGTTTCCCGTCACACTTAGGGGAGGCAGAAGGTCACCTTCTCAGTGTGACTCCAGATGGACAGCCCCACTGCTGCCTCCGACCTGTGGATAATTGAAAAATAGCTACCGTCCCATCCCCAGAGGCCTAATTTCACATTCTTGAGGTGGCCCGATTGACTTTCAGTTCATTGCAAATTGGCTTCTTTGGAAGTTTTGTCTATTTAAGGATTACGGGCCAAGATGAAAGCTATCAGAAGAATCAGGGAGCTGTCACCAGGGTCACCAAGAGGTGACAAGTTTCCAGGGGGCCCCTCAGTCAGGAGAAAACATATTTTTTACTATAAGCCAAAGGCCACCTGGTTCCAGACCTGGCCCCCATGTGCATATCAAATATTCAATAAAATGTCCCAGTTGAAACCCGATTCCAAGGCTCCAAACTCCCTTTACTATTGTTTTTCTGCCCTACCAGGACATGATTTACAAACTGTTATAAAAGAAGCTATGTCTTCCCCAGATCCCAGGCATTTCACAACCTTTGTAGATTCAGTTTTTACTGCCTGGGTCTCTTACTATACTTTTCATATCAGTGGCTTAACTACCCCTCAAACCCACCTTCCTTCAACAGCAAAAGGTAATTTCCACCTGACAAATGTTTACTGAGTACCTGTGAGTGCCTAGATGCTTAGCACTGGGCAAACTACTGTGGAGATGCAAGAAATATATATAAAATACAGCCTCTACCCTCAGGTCAAACTAGGAATGGCACTATACTTAATAATCAATTATTAAACATTTACTGCATGCCTGGCACTGTGCTGGATGCCGCAAAGACAGAGGAAAAAGAAGCATGCTTAGTCCCTTCCCAAGGAGCTTACCTTATTAGTTCTTAGCCGTGGCAGTCATATCTTACTCTCTACAACCTCATGGACCATGGCCGGCCAGGCTCCTCTGTCCATGGGATTCTCCAGGCAAGAATACTGGAGTGGCTTGCCGTTTCCTTCTCCACACCTTACTAGAAAGAGATATTAATATACAAACCACGACTTTTTATAATGAAATGTTAAGTCGTGCGATTGAGACAATAAGTACATAAGCATTGAGCAGGATCCATGTAGGCAAAATAATCAGAATTAACCTTATGAAGGAGGAGGCAGTGAAACAGGGCATGAGAAAAGAATGGGATGTGGGCAGGCAGAGAGGTAGCGATAGATACCGTGTATGTGTTTGTGAATTGCTGTTTTATTATTCAGGGCTTCAAATATCTGCCCTTCCTTCTACTTCCCTATACCTATCAGACAAAAGAGAGGGGCTGCAAACATTTAGGGAACCCTAACCTTGTGCCAAAAGGCTTTCTTCACTTAGCATTCATTACCATACGCATCCTTCCCAACTACCCTCCCAAGGAGGCATCATCATCCCCTTTTATGGAAAAGGACCCCAAAACTCAACGGGAACATCATTTGCTGAGGACTCCATCACCAGTGTTGCCCAGGCTGGGCTTCAAACCTTGGTCTTTCTTCGGTGCCCATAGTCTTTTACCACTGAGTCATCTGGACTCTAGGAAGCAGAAAGCAGCAGTATTCCAAGGCCATGCTAGACCAGGGCCCAGAAGAGAGAAGAGAAGGAAAGGAAGTGGCTTGGTGACTAGCTTCCTATGCACGGCTTGGCAGGTGCCATGGAGTGCAGGGAAGGGCACCCCGTGGACCATTCATGCACCGCAGCTTCAGCATTTCCTAGAGCTAACACCCAACTCTGGCTTCCCAGCATGACGGCTGCTCTTTCTGGCAAAATGGCAGTTCTCCTGAAGCTGTAGGCCTCTCTCCTGCAGCAGCCCGGGTCCACACCTAGGCTTCTTGTCCTTCATCCAGGGCCAGGCAAGCTCAGTTAAGGTTTGGTGTTCAGAGAAGTGTCCTCAACTCTGTCCTCTTCTAAGAGGAATGGGAGGGGAAAACCCTCACTGAGTCAGAAAATACGTATCTTCTCAGCACTTAAATGGTTCCTCTTTTAATCTAAGATCAGTGTAATTAAAACTGTTAAAATTAAAAAAAAAAAAGAAAAGAAAGAAAACCCCCTACTGTCCTTAATTAGGAGCAAGATAAGAGAGAAGACGCTCTGGTGTAGCTTATTTTAAAGGCACATTCCTGAAGTGGAACTAAAAGAGAATAATTAAAATGAAGGTATCATTATTGTTTTTTAAAGGGTCTCAGCGGACAGAGGGGTCTGACTGGCAGACAAGACACAGGAGAGGCATTTGCTCATTTTCAGAGTGACGGTTCTGAAGATGAATGCCCACGAACCCTGGGCTCTGGGGTCTCTTTCCTGCCTCGTACCTGCTTTCCACAATCAGATAGGAGAACAGGAAAATACCAGTGGGTCGGAGTTTGCCAGACAAGGAACATTGCCCTTGGATATATTAACATCAATCACAATACATGGTTAAGTCTCTTAAACTCCCTTGGCATGAAGGAAGTGGGTTATCACGTGATGATTGTCATCATCGTTATGGCTGCTGTTATTAACATTTATCCAGCACCAACATTGCACTTAGCGCAGTGCAGCGCACAAAGGAAGATGCAACTCCTGCTTTGAAAATAAACATCTAGGCTCCCCTTCTGGATTAATGCTCCAGCAGGGGGGAGTTAGGTGGAACCCCCACCTTCAGCAACAGGGAAACACCCAACCTTCCACCCCTCTGATGCTCTTTCTTGTTTCCCTTGAGCAACTCGGGGTCTTCTGGAATCTGCTGTGTGTTCTGAGACCATGTCTGAGTTGCTTGGCCCTCAACTGGCCTCTGTGGCCCAATCAGGGCTCAGAGAACAGGACAGAGGGTGAAGCAGATGTGGGCAATCAGGACTCTGAGATGGAGCAAGAGTAGGCAGAGGGCACGGGGAAAGAGAGCAGAGGGTTTTCTCACAACCAACTGGTCCATGTGAGTCAAATTAGATATTTCACTTCATGTGGCCCATCCTACAGCAGGTCCCCTTGTTTCTCTTATCACTTCATTCTGCAACCCCGCACTCTACAAAGCCTCACACACACTTTAAAAGTCAAGAACCCACGCCATAGTAAATTTTATCCATGCAAGTCTCTGGAACACAAAAGCATTGACAAGTGTCCATGGACATCTAAGAAATATACAAATACTATGTACACACATCAGTTCTTTGAGCACAAGTTCCACTTCCCACTGCCAAATGTTATTTTTACAGCAGCTCTGAGAGGTGAGTGAAGACATATATTTTAGCAGTGAGCCACTTTTTATAGAGTGAAAGGGGGAGGAAAAAAAAAAAGTCCCTAACACTTTTATTGCTTTTTAACCAACAGGATTTCTGAACGCAGATGAATGAATCACCTTTGTGATGATTGGCTGCCTGAGTTTCCTTGTCACACAGAGAGCAGGCTCAGTGGAGGTGACTTGTATCCTCATGAGTCCAGGGAAAGATAAAAGACTGACATTGCTACCAGTGAATTATGAGATTTGTCTTTATCAGTGAAAATAAGGGCATAACGGAGCCTGGCCGTTGCCTATTATATGTGTGTTCCATCTGCTTCTCTGTATAATGTGATCTAGTGTGCGAGGGTGACCTAGAGTAGCCTGGTGTATGAATTAGCTGTTTTAAAAAGCTACATTAAGTCTTTAAGGCCACCAGGGTACCTTTTAATGCACTGATGCCACTCTTCAATAACCTGCCTCCTTTAATTCTGACCTTCATTTTGATGACAATCTGGTGAAAAAATGTAGCTGGAAGGACTCTCCTAAGTATACTAGAAATGAGAGAGAGAAAAAAAATGTTGAACCACAACTGAATCCTCAACTAAAAACTACCCAGTTGTGCAACTGAATCCCTCATCAGTTCAGTTCAGTTAGTTCAGTTCAGTCGCTCCGTTGTGTCCGACTCTTTGCAACCCCATGAACCGCAGCATGCCAGGCCTCCCTGTCCATCACCAACTCCCAGAGTCCACCCAAACCCACGTCCATTGAGTCAGTGATGCCATCCAACCATCTCATCCTCTGTCATCCCCTTCTCCTCCTGCCCTCAATCTTTCCCAGCATCAGAGTCTTTTCAAATGAGCCGGCTCTTCTTATCAGGTAGCCAAAGTATTGGAGTTTCAGCTTCAACATCAGTCCTTCCAATGAACACTCAGGACTGATCTCCTTTAGGATGGACTGGTTGGATCTCCGTGCAGTCCAAGGGACTCTCAAGAGTCTTCTCCAACACCACAGTTCCAAAGCATCAATTCTTTGGTACTCAGCTTTCTTTATAGTCCAACTCTCATATCCATACATGACCACTGGAAAATCCATAGCCTTGACTAGACGGACCTTTGTTGACAAAAAAACAGAATCCCTCATAGCAATTTCTAAAGAGAACAATTTATTTAAAAATTCACTATTTTGGCATTCGATTCTAGAGCAGTTTCTCTGTGCAAGATACCAGGCAGAACTCTGAACTTCCAGCTCTCCCACATCTAATATGAGGAGATATGTTTTGCATCATGGAAGTTCTTTAAGAGGAGGAAAATGACAAAGAAGATGATGGATATTTTCTGAAACACTCTTTTTGGAAACCACTTGACAAACTTTTTTTAGTGTCTAAAATAAGCTAACTCTAAATCCAATGAAAAATGATGTTTTAGGGCTGTAGGATTGAGAAGGATAAAAGATTCCAAAAACGGTATTTCTTGCACATAGTCTTTGGCCTGTATTTCACACCCTCGGTTTCCTTGTAGCTACTTCTGCCAAAGCAACTGCCCCCATTCACTACCACAACACAGGAGGTGAGATTCCCTCAATAAGTTCTTCTCTCCCACAACAGCAACAAAGGCTGGGCAGCCCAGCAGTGGAACTGGGGCTGTGGGGAAGACAGAGATAACACAGACAGCTGACAAATCATTCCCTGAATAAGTAAGTATTGAACACCTACTCTGTGTGACTGCTCTTGGCTAGCAGTGCTCTGGGGATGCCATCAACTTCAAGAGGAAAAATAATTGAGAGCTGAAACTTCCCTGGTAGTCCCATAGTTAAGACTCAGCACTCCCAATGCAGAGGCCTGGGTTCAATCCCTGGTCAGGGAACTACATCCCACAGGCCACTAAGACCCAGTGCAGCCAAATAAATAGATATATAAACTATCAGAAAAAACTATGGAGAGGAGTCTTTTTATGATATACAAATAACCTATTCATTCATTCTCTCAGTCATTCAGTGCATTTTTATTGAAAACCTAATACATGCCAAATGCTGTCCTAAGCCCTGGGGAACAGTGGACAAAGCAAAGTCCCTGTCCTCTTGGTGCTTACACCCAATGGGAGAGACAGATAATAAAAAGCACATACATGATATAAACAGATCTTACGCATAGACATTTATATTGAGGTAAGTATAACATTGTGGATTCTGGACCCCCGCTGCCTTGGTTCAATCCCACCTGTGTCAATTACTAGCTGTAGAGCCTTAGGGAAATTATCTAGCATATTTACAGTTAATCTATGTAAAGTGTTTAGAACAGAGCTAGGCACATGGTTAGTGTTATATGTGTGTGCCATTAATATAAATTCCCTACTTACCTGCTAGGGATAAAGTGATGAATTAAAAATAAAGATGTAGAGAGACTTCCCTGGTGGTCCAGTGGCTAAGGACTCTGCATTCCCAATGCAAAGGGCCAGGGATAGATTCCACACATGCCACAACTAAGGGCTTCCTAGGTAGCACTCAGAGAAGGCGATGGCACCCCACTCCAGTACTCTTGCCTGGAAAATCCCATGGACGGAGGAACCTGGTGGGCTGCAGTCCATGGGGTCTCGAAGAGTCGGACACGACTGAGCGACTTCACTTTCACTTTTCCCTTTCGTGCATTGGAGAAGGAAATGGCAGCCCACTCCAGCATTCTTGCCTGGAGAATCCCAGGGACGGGGGCGCCTGGTGGGCGCCGTCTATGGGGTCGCACAGAGTCGGACACGACTGGAGCGACTTAGCAGCAGCAGCAGGTAGCACTAGTGTAGAGGACCAGCCTGCCACTGCAGGAGACACAAGAGACATGGATTCAGTCCCTGGGTCAGGAAGATTTCCCAGGGGCCAGCATGGCAACCCACTCCTGTACTCTTGCCTAGAGAATCCCATGGACAGGGGAGCCTCGCAGGCTAGAGTCCATGGGATTGCAAAGAGTTGCACACGACTGAAGTGACTTAGCATGCACGCTGCAAGTAAGAGTTCACATACAGCAACAAAAAGATCCAGAGTGCTGCAACAAATACCCGGCACAGCCTAATAAATAAAATAAATACAAATAAATTTTAAAAGTTTGAAAATAAAGACACAGAGATGATGCGGGTGGTCAGAGAAGGTCTCTGAAGGAAAAGACATTTGAACTGAAACCTGAATAAGATAAGGGTAAGAGCCATGCTGGTAACTAGACAAGAGCATTTCAGGCAGAGAGAATGGAAGGTGGAAAATTCCCATGGTAGGATTATGCCTGGGATCACCAGGAGCAGCAAGATGCTGAGGATGCCTGGAGCAGAGAAAGGGAGAAGGGAGGCTGGTGAGTTGACCATGAGGAGGTTATATCAAGCCTTGAAGGTCAGAGTAGGGGTCTTGGATGTTATTCTAAGAGTGATGGGAAGCCGGTAGAGGGTTCTGAGTAAGAGAATGACAAAATTTATGTTTTAAACTCTTCTCTGTATGATGGTGCCACAAAAAAAGTTAGAATTACCATATGATTCAACAATTTCACTTCTGGGTGTATACCCAAAAGAATTGACAGGAGGGTCTCAAGAGCTACTTGTACACATTTGTTCACAGTAATATTATTCACAATAGCCCAAAGGCAGAAACCACCAAAGGAAGGACGTTCTAACCCACGTTGCAACATGGATGAACCTTGAGGACATCATGCCAAGCAAAACCAGCTAGTCGCCCAAAGGCAAATACTGCATGACTCCACTTATATGAAATACTGCTGCTAAGTCACTTCAGTCATGTCCAACTCTGTGCGACCCCATAGACGGCAGCCCACCAGGCTCCCCCGTCCCTGGGATTCTCCAGGCAAGAACACTGGAGTGGGTTGCCATTGCCTTCTCCAATGCGTGAAAGTGAAGTCACTCAGCCGTGTCCGACTTTTAGCGACCCCGTGGACTGAAGCCCACCAGGCTCCTCCGTCCATGGCATTTTCCAGGCAAGAGTGCTGGAGTGGGGTGCCATTGCCTTCTCCGATATGAAGTACTAGAAGCGTCAAACTCATAGAAACAGAAAGTAGAATATTGGTTGCTAGGGACTAGATTAGGGGAAGGAAGGGGTTAAGGAGTTGTTTAATGGGTACAGAGGTTCAGTTTTGCAACATGAAGATTTCTGGAGATGGGTTGCACAACAGCGTGAATGTCCAACTACTGAACTACGTACTTTGAAATGGTTAAGAAGCCTTGGGGTCAAATCCAGCCCATTGTTTATCACCGTTTTACCTTGGTAACTCGACCTCTCTGAGCTTCTCCTTCCTGCTCCGGAAGATGAGGGTTATAATAGGTGCTCGCTCTTAAGTTCATCACAGGATCAAATGAAATCTTGTATGTAAAACAACTGCCTTGAGTTCATCACAAACACAGTGGCCATAGGAAAGCCACGCATCTTGAAATCAAGAAATCCAGTTCCATCTTGGGCCCTTCTTAGGCTTGCTATAAGAACTCCCTATAAGAACAATGGACACAGTCAGAGACTATTTTGGGGGGCTCCAAAATCACTGCAGGTGGTGACTGCAGCCATGAAATTAAAAGAAAGCTGAGCACCAAAGAATTGATGCTTTTGAACTGAGGTGTTGGAAAAGACTCTTGAGAGTCCCTGGGACGGCAAGGAGATCCAACCAGTCAATCCTAAAGGAAATCAGTCCTGAATGTTCATTGGAAATACTGATGCTGAAGCTGAAACTCCAGTACTTTGGCCACCTGATGCAAAGAACTGACTCATTGGAAAAGACCCTGATGCTGGAAAAGATTGAAGGCAGGAGGAGAAGGAGACGACAGAGGATAAGCTGGTTGGATGGTATCACCAACTCAATGGACATGAGTTTGAGCAGGCTCTGGGAGTTGGTGATGGACAGGGAAGCCTGGTGTGCTGCAGTCCATATGGTCACAAAGAGTCGGACACGACTGAGTGACTGAACTGAAGAACTTGGACAAGTCATTTAACCTCACTTTGTATGTTTCCTTATAAAATCAGGCCATAATATCAGCACTCCCTGTGCCAAAAGCATTTTTGTGAGAATCAAACACAAGAACTCATAAAGAACTTTTGAAAAGGCACAAAACAGCAAATGGAAGGTATTATTACTGCATCACTAATTACTAATTACAGATCCAATATCTAGGCTTTGGGTAAAAAAACAGCAACAACAGGGTGGAGTCTATATAATCCACCCTTTCTCTTGTGACCCAGGAGTTCCAGGCTTGGCTTAAGGAACAGACAGAGAAGAATACCATTCAGAGTCGCTGTAAAAAAAATACAAGCCATAATTGCAAGTCAGTCAGGCACCCGGCATGAGAGTTGGTGAGTTATTCATAAGAATGGAATAAAGATAACAAGCTTGTATTTGTAGCATTTTCACTCTGAGGGAAAACAGTTTTGTTACTCAGTTTTTTCTTTTTTTTAATGCAGGGAAAAAGGAAGGGCCGAAAGCAGCAGGTCATGATATAGAAGCAAAGAAACACCAGGAACTGAGGGGGGAAAAGGGCCGAAAGAAAGGTCTGTCTTCAAAGGCGAGAGTGTGACATCTGGGAGCAGGCCAGGTTCTGGAACCCAGGGCAAGGACAGCAAGACAGGAAGGACTCCAACGTTCCCAGCGGCCAGAGAGAGCCTTTGGGTTTTCAGGGCTCATCTGAAAGACACCCGCACACTAAATAGCCTGGTATTCAATTTATTCTCTGCAGAAGAATGAAAGGCTGAGTCAATGCTGCAAAGATGTGAACTTGGGTTCTGAGGGAGCCGGGTGTGGATGGTTTTAAACACTAAACCGGCCCCTTCAGGCAGGGGAGCACCCCTTTACTAAAGGACATGGAAAGCAGTCATCGCCTTTTAAAAAGAATATTTCTGTTTTCATTATCATTTAGGGCTGTAGTCAGTGTTGAATGATAATAAGAAACTGGCGTGGGGGAAAAAATGCACCTAAATCGCAGGCGTACACAATAAAAATGCTATTATAGACTTTTGTGAATATAAATAGTTTTTTAAATGAGGCTGCTAAGACTGGCATCTTAGATGCTACCTGAAAAAGAGTCATGGTTATATATTCCAACAGTTGTACCGGGCCCTGGGCTCGGGGTTCCACTGCAGAATGGGCTGGGTGATTTTTTTTGGAACAAATATCAAAGAGGCAAGGAAGGGAGACGAGAATCGAAGTGGAGGGAGCACAAAGGGCAGAGAGAGATGACTTGATGCCCAATAGGAGGAAATTGAAGAGGACAAAGGGAAGCGGAGGATAAAAAGGAACGAGGATGGGTTTACTCAGAGTCCCGTTAAATAATGCATCCTCAATTGGACCGAAGAACAGGCTTCACTTGGTGATTCTGTCCCTGCATTTAGCCTCAACCACAAACAGTCAGGGTGTTGGTTTCTTTGCTTTCCCCCATTCGGATGAAGGTGTTGCAGTAATGCGTATTCAACAGGAGCATAATAATGTCTTTGCTGGAATTTCTTCTTCTGGAGTTACTCCTCTTCCCCCCACGTGAGTTCACAGATGTCAAGGGGGCCTAGTTGAAAAGTGGGGAGCGGGAGAAGGCCCATATTGAGAATCCATTGTGGGGAATTCTTTGGCAGCCCAATGGTTTGGACTCTTAAGGGTTTGATCCCTGGTCGGGGAATTAGAATCACTCCAGCCTCAAAGCAAGCCAAAACGAAAAAAGGAAGAAAGAAATTTCCTTGCAAAGTCAAAGCTTGGTGTGAACAATATAAAGCAAGCATCAGGAAGGGCTTTCTGACAGGAATGTTGCACCCTGGAAGCATAATAAAAGAGCTTGTTGAATTTCAGAGCAGTGGGTCTTCCTGAAGGTGGAGATTCAGACTAGAATAACCACCGCACGTCTCTCACATCATTCAGGTACAAATCCTTACCCAACCGGGCAATGATGTGTGGAATTTGGTCTGCTGGGTCTGAGACGACTGACCACTGTCTGGAGGAAGCAATGGGGGCATGGAGATCTACCAAGTGAGTTTCAGTGTCTACAATAAGTTCCATCCACTTATTGGTGTTCAGTCCAGAGAATGTGAGTAAAGAGACAGACACGTGCAGATGAAAAGCACCCTAGGCTAGCTGAGACTATGGTATCAGAGCTGGGTCACTGCCATCTGGGTGCCCCGTGAGGGCCTCAGGGCAGGACTCAAGTCAGTCTGCTCTTCTTGTCGTCTCTCAGCGGACCTCCTGCCACACTTGGCCAGTCTTTTAGCCCACGGCACTCCTGTTGTCCTAGGTTCCAGCTCCAAACCTAGAGCCATGCCTCCATGATGCCGTTGCTGTTCCTCCTCCTCCCCCTTCATTGCAATCTGTCTGCTCTCAAGTCCTTCAAGACCCTCCCTCATCTGTCCCTTCTTCTCCATCCCCTCTGATCTACCAGTTCACTTTCTGATCTACCCAAGTTGAAACCATTTCTCCTCTGTAGGAGCTTCCTTCCAGCCTCCTTCCTGCTCTCATCTCCTCCTCCTCCTTCTAATAAACCATCCTGACATCATCTCCAGATTGATCTCTCAGTGTGTGACTTGGATCGTACCATTCCTCTGTTTGAAAGCTTTCCAGGGGTCTCCATTGCTTATACAGCAAAGCCCAGGATTGGGTAACCGGTCATTCCGCGAAAGCCACCTTCCATTCTCTCATTGTCATGTGTCTGCTTGATGTTTCACCTTCTTCTCTGCTTACACTCAGTTCAGCCACCGCCTCCACTGCTTGGCCATCCCCTGGCCTGAACTGTTATACTTAGAATCTCTAAGGATACTTAGCCATGCTCTTTTTCAAATACATGTCCACTTGGCAATTCATGGCTCATTACCTGTGGCATCTCATCTGTCTCACATGCCATCGTTTTGCCTCTTTGTGTCTGCACTGCCTGATCACTTTGCAAGCTTCTTGGTCTGCAAGCACTGTCCGTATCTTAATGTGTGTGTGTGCCCTAATCAGTCGCTATGAACAAAATAGATGCTCATTAAACGCTTAACTTAGGAGAGGAAAATCTTAAGAGAATTCTTCTTCACAAAGGTCTTGAAAGTCAGCAGTCTGCTCTGGAAATTACAGAAAAAGGACTGCCTTCCCCAAAAGCTTTAGCCCCGGTCGAAGCAACCCTCCACATGACCCACTTCATCTCACCTTCACGGCTCAACTCGGATTAAAAATTCAAGAGCTTCACTGGAAACACCCACCAGGAGGCAACACAGAGAGAAGAGAGGAAATTCTGTAAAGGTCCCCGGATCTAACCCAATCACGATGAGACTAATTTTGGCTCATGACCCGACAAGCCACACAGGTGGGGTTATGCGAACAGGCTCTGGCCAGAGCTAAGCAACAGCACTTCTGGGACCGTGAGGGTGCACACAGGCTCGCCTGCATGCAGGTTCAGACATACATAATCATCCTCAGCAGAATTTTAAAACTTTGTTCCCAAACAGCCTATGGAATTGAATTTCTGATAGCTGAGTGGATATGCATTTTCCATTACTTGTTTACACAGTCTGTAAAACATCACTGTAGAGTCGCCAATTTATTAACGGGTTGCCTGCTTCAAGTTCATTTGTTGGCTCTTTGGAACTCCGAAGGCATTTTTCCCTGGAAGCAAGAGTGTGCCTAAGCACACTTAACCCATAACGTACTGTGCTTTAATACCACAAAGTTTTTCATTCTAATTCATCAGAGGTTTGCAAACTCAAATGCCTGCAGTGGCCAGGGGGGCAGGGGTGGACAATCTAAACGAGGAAAGTCAGGTCAGGAGACCAGGGAATGAGGGAGACCCTCCCCAGCTCCAGCAGTGGCTGCCATGTGGCTGCCCACAGGCCCAGTGCAGATCAGGAGAAGCCAAACACTAAAATCTTAAGCTGAAAATAGTTGGCAACTAATTAGAAAAATATTTATACACAGTATAGATGAAATAAGACACATTGTCCTGCTGAAACTGGGCTCATGCTTACAACCTCCACTTAATAATGTTGCTTCTTGGACTTCCCTGGTGGTCCAGGGGTTACACTGCACTTTCACTGGAGAGGGTGTAAGTTCGGTCCCAGGTGGGGAAACTGAGAGCCCACAAGCTGCATCACATAGCCAAAGATAAGAATAATGTTGCTTCTTTGAGAAAAAGACACTCATCTAATTTCTACAAGCCAACAGGAAACTATTTTCTCTCTTCCACTAACCTGGGTGGCTCTTCCTGGGTATGGTCTTAGGTTAAGGCTCTACCTTGCATGATTGAAGGCTAATATCTCTGGGGTTCTTAGAGCCCAAGGTTGCTATAAGGCCCCGTGGCCTAAATCTAAGCCCCACACTTGGCCCCATCACTAAGTGTGAGGACAGGACTTTTCCATTCCCTTCCAGTGAGTCAGGGCCATTTGTTAACAGGGCATATATGTGAGAGTTAGGACCTGCCTGTCTTTTCCTTCATGTTATGGTGGTGGTGGTGGTGATTACTGCTCTCTTATTTTGTCTGTTTGTTTGCTTTTACTGATTATAAATGCTATATGAGTTCACTATAGAAAACTTGGAAATTTTTCCCTCCTAGAAATAATCACTGTTAATAACGATTTCCTTTCTTTTTTAAAAAATCTCTTCCTTTCTAATTTTCTTCATATTACATAGGTGTAGTGGGTTGAACGGTGGTGCCCGTCACTCCACTTTCCCCTAAAAATGTTATGTCCACGTCCTAATCTCTGAAACCTATAAATGTGACCTTACTTGGAAAAGGAGTCTTGAGNTTAATAACAATTTCCTTTCTTTTTTAAAAATCTCTTCCTTTCTAATTTTCTTCATATTACATAGGTGTAGTGGGTTGAACGGTGGTGCCCGTCACTCCACTTTCCCCTAAAAATGTTATGTCCACGTCCTAATCTCTGAAACCTATAAATGTGACCTTACTTGGAAAAGGAGTCTTGAGGCTCTTGAGATGAGAATTTAGCCTGTGGCACCACCGATGTCCCAGTTCCTAGCGCCAAACCTAGAGTCATCCCTCGGTGATAGATTATCCAGGTAGCTCCTAAATCCAGTGACAAATATCCTTAGAGGAGATACACAGAAGAGGAGAAAGCAGTGTGACTGTGGAGGCAGAGTGCTGAGGCCACAAGCCAAGGAATGCCAACAGCCACCTACACTGGAAGGGGAAAGGGACAGATTCTCCCCTGGAGCCATGGGAGGGAGCATGGTCCTGCCAGACTTCAGACTTCTGGCCTCAAGAACTATGAAAGTAAATTTCTGTCTTGCTAATTTCGTTGTAATTTGTTGAGGCAGCCCTAGGAAAACAACACAACAATACATGAGCAAATGGATGTAATTAATTCAAACAATACAGGATTAAGTAAAGTAAAAAAGAGTGATGATCTCTTACCTGCCACACAAATCCCTCTGTGCTCCCAATTAGTAGTAACTATTGGTAATAACCCTTCTAGGTCTTTTCCTATGCATGCCACACACACACACACACACACACACACACACACACACACACAGAGAGAGAGACCTACGCACATAAATATATTTATACGTTTGTGTTTTTTTAATAAATGAAAGTATGACATTCTGCTATTTGTTCTTTTTAAAATTCAGTATTTCTGAGGGATATTTGCATGTCTGTACATAAAGATCTGCCTGATGCTTCTCAACGACTGCAGTATATTCTATGAACATAGCTTATGCCATTGTTTTCAACGATTCTAAACTTAGTAACAATATTACAATGATAAATCAAAGTTGACTCTCTTCACTTGGCTACAAAATTATTTCCCCCCTTTTCAACCTACATATTAAATATAGATAGCATGTATATGTGTGTGAGAGAGAATTAGTACTGTTCACCAAATACTTCTGGATATCTTCTGCCCTTGGGATTGCATATGACCAAATCACTTACCTTAGCTGGTGATCTACTGGCTCAGCGGTGAAGAATCTGCCTGCAATGTAGAAGACTAGGGTAGACATGGGTTCAGTCCCTGGGTAGGAAGATCCCTTGGAGAAGGAAATGGTCACCCACTTCGGTATGCTTGCCAGAATGATCCCACCGACAGAGGAGCCTGGCAGACTACAGTCCATGGGGTTGCAAAGGAGTCAGACACGACTAAGCACGTACACTTGCGTGTAAAGCAGAAGTCACTGTTGTCATCTCCAACTGGAATCTCTAACAGCAAGTCCACAACTGTCTCATTCTTTTTCCCCTGCAAAGTAATTGCAGAAGTGCTAAAAGGAGCCCCATCAGNGCAGACTACAGTCCATGGGGTTGCAAAGGAGTCAGACACGACTAAGCATGTACACTTGCGTGTAAAGCAGAAGTCACTGTTGTCATCTCCAACTGGAATCTCTAACAGCAAGTCCACAACTGTCTCATTCTTTTTCCCCTGCAAAGTAATTGCAGAAGTGCTAAAAGGAGCCCCATCAGTCCAGGTCTCTTGGTAAAGATGGTATAGAGTGCAGGGACAGGGACTTCCCTGGCAGTCCAGGGGTTACAGCTTCATGCTTCTACTGCTGAGGGCAAGGGCTCAATACCTGGTCAGGGAACTAAGATCTCACAAGCCACTCGGTGTGCCCCTCTTTCAAAAACAACACCCCAGAGTGGAGAGACAAACAGTGTGAGCAAAAAATAAAGCTTTGCAGTTTTTTGAGGGCTGTTTATTACTGCAGCACAGCACAGCTAATCATAACTGATTTTACATACACAATATGTATGTGATATATATATACACACATTTATATTTTTATATCTGTATACATTTATATGTTTTCATATATGTATCGTTACCTTCTAAAATTGGAGAGAGCTTAAAACAAGTGGTTTGAAAGAAAAATGTGTGGTTTATTATCGCCTGCTCTGTATTAATCAACAATACAATTAACAATACACAGTACTTTCTGTTTACTTACTTATCCTTTTAACATTTTCACTAAGATGATAGAGCTTAATGCTAGTGGAAATAAAACCCCATGCTGTCAAGATCAGGCATATGACAATGGCCATAAGTAAACAAATATGTTGTTTGTACACGTGGGTCCGTGATCTTGGTTTCTATCTCTATGCACCACTGTGCTCTGCATCTATTAACGAGGTTTCAGGCTCTTTTCTATGGTTTAATGTACGTTAGAGATAACACTGCTCTGTAGGCTCAAAAAAGAGCCCTTCTCTCTTGCTTCTGGATGGGGGATTGGCAGGTGCTGTTCGCATTAGGGAGGGAGCAAGTGCTGTTCTCTGATCAACAGTGATGCCTCCAGCTGATTAAAGAACATTGTTTGTAGAACTGGAAGGGGATCAAAATGCCTTTAGTTCTCTAAGTCAGAAAAGACAAGGTCTTGAAGGCTAGAACGATAAACATAACAAGAGCCTTACGGTTTCAGTGAAAGATATCCAAGATCCAAGCCTTTTCTCTCCTGGGTAGAAGAATATTTTTTAATGATCTCTCTTAAAATGTCACATTTAATAGGAAAAAAATGAAAAGAAAACCCTCCTGCTCTCCCCCACCAAAACACTGCAATCGGAGAAGGTTCCTTAATCGTGGCTCTGACCGCCTTCACAATCTACACAGAAGATGGGCAGCACATACCAGTAGCCTCCCACTCTCCTGGGTTTGATGACGGTAGCCAGGCACACAATGAAAGACACCTGTAATGATGACGGCATTTTAAATTTAAAATTCAAATATTCAAAAACGCCAAGGCCTCCTATCACCTGTCAGAGTGGGATTTTAAGCGAGGATCCTAATCTGGGAGCAGGGGTGGGGGAGGGGTGGCTATAGCATCATTCCTCTGTAGCAACTAAAAGGGGTAAAACAAAAGGAGATGGTTCTACCCACCAGATCGCCTTCCAAATGCCCTCTCCAAGATGATCCTGTGTTAGCAAAGGGGGCTGGGCTCTATGCAATTATTCCTTCGTAGGTTCTGGGTCCCGTGTAAATCAGTGCTGCTTAAGATCAATACAGGGACATCCCAGGTGGTCCAGTGGCTGGGACTCTGTGCTTGAATGCAGGGGGCCTGTGTTCAAGCCTTGGTTCAGGAACTAATCCCACATGATTCAGTAAAGATCCCACATGCCACACTGGGACCCAGTGCAGCCGAATAAACAAATACTTTTTAAAAAAGATTAATAGAATGTGGGTTTATATTGGTGGAGTTCTCTCCTCCTTAGCTTGAATTAACAGCATTATCTATCACTCATTTCCTTTCATTTAGCCTCTGGATTACTAGCTTGAATCTCTCGTTTCTTTTTTTCAGAAAGTCATTTATGCTGCTCCCAGAAACTTAACAAATACTCTGGTTTTAAGTATAACTTATTGAGTTCAAATGTTTGTTATAGAGTGTTATGGTAGTACTATGGTCTGAATGCTGGTGTCCCCCTGGCAAATTCATATGCTGTGATCCTAACCCCTACAGATGATGGTATTAATAGGTGGGACCTTTGGGAGTTGCTTAAGTCATGAAGTGGAACCTCCATGAATGGAATTAGTGCCTTAAAAAAGAGGCTCTAAAAAAAAAGAAGAAGAAGAAGAAGGTCTGTGTTAAACAGGGTTTGGAGAAAAAGGAACCCTCTTAACACTGTTGGTGGGAATGCAAACTAGTACAGCCATCATGAGACCAGTGTGGAGGTTCCTTTAAAAACTGGAAATAGAACTGCCTTATGACCCAGCAATCCCACTGCTGGGCATACACACCGAGGAAACCAGAATTGAAAGAGACACGTGTACCCCAATGTTCATCGCAGCACTGTTTATAATAGCCAGGACATGGAAGCAACCTAGATGCCAGAAACAAATGGATAAGGAAGTTGTGGTACATATACACAATGGAATATTACTCAGCTATAAAAAAGAACACATTTGAGTCAGTTCTAATGAGGTGGATGAAACTGCAGCCTATTATACAGAGTGAAGTAAGTTAGAAAGAGAAACACTTATACAGTATATCAACACATATATATGGAATTTAGAAAGATGGTAACGACGACCCTATATGCAAAACAGCAAAAGAGACACGGATGTAAAGAACAGACTTTTGAACTATGTGGGAGAAGGTGAGGGCGGGATGATTTGAGAGAATAGCATTGAAACATGTATATTAGCGTATGTAAAATAGCTGACCAGTGCAAGTTCAATGCATGAAGCAGGGCACTCAAAGCCAGTACTCTGGGACAACTTAGAGGGATGTGGTGAGAGGCAGGTGGGAGGGGGCTTCAGGCCGGGGGACACATGAACAACTGTGTCTGAGTCACATCGTTGTATGGCCAAAACCACCACAATATTGTAAGGTAATTGGCCTCCAATTAGAATTAATTAATTAAAAATAAAAATTTTTTTAAAGAAAATAAAAGGGGGGGGGAGGCTCTGGAGAGATCTGTAGCCCCTTCTGCCATATGAGGATTCAAAAAGAAGTCTGAAACCCAGAAGAGGGTCCCCACCCAATAATGCTACCACCCTGATCTCCAAGTTCCAGCCTCCAAAACTGTGAGAAATAAACTTCTGTTGTTTACAGACTACTCAGTCTGTAGTATTTTGTTACAGCAGCCTGAACAGACAAAGACAGATAGGCAGGATTCTAAGATGGTCCCAGGATTCTTGTCTTCAGTGTACACACACCTTCCGCAGGCTACTCAGTCAAACATGAATCTAAGTGCTACAGTGAAGGGAACCTGCAAATGCAATTAAATTCTCCAATCAGTTGACCTTAAAATAGAAGATTATCTTCAGTGGTCCTCAGAGGAACTGGGTTCTCCTGGTGAAAGAGATATGAAGTGTAAAAGGGCCTATGGAAGGGGTACGTGGGTGGTCTCCTAACATCCTCCTGTGCTTAGCATCCTGCCTAACATCCAGCAAGAGAGGAGGGGCTACAGTCCTACAGCTGCAAGGAACTGAATTTTGCCAACAACCATGTGAGCTTGAAAGAAGACCCCGAGCTCCCGAAGGGTATCAGCGCGGCTGACATTTTGAGTTCAGTCTTGTGAGATCCTGAGCCGAGAACCTTATTAGGCCATGCCCAGGCTTCAGACTCCACAAACTGCAAGGGAATAAACAATGTTTGGGGACTTCCCTGGTGGTCCAGTGGTTAAGAGTCTGCCTTAATTTAGGAGACATGGGTTCAATCCCTGGTGGCGGAACTAAGATCCCACACGCTGCAGGGTAGCTAAGCCTGCACACGGTAACTAACGAGACCACATGCCACAACAAAGTTCCCATGTGCCAAAACTAAGACCCAACACAGCCAAATAAACAGTTGCAACTTTAAAAATTAATAAATAAAATAAATAAATGAGTGAAGCTGCTAAATTTTGGTGGGAATTCATTATACAGCAATAGAAACCTAATACAGACAGACACAGGCCTTGCTCTGGCCTAAAATGTAAAAAAAGTCAAGTATAACTTAATTTTAACTTTAATCCGATGAAATAACTGTATACCATGCCTGATACTTCATTGGTAATAATAATCCTACAAGATGGGTGAAAGCAATTTCATCAAATAACCTCAATACAAAAAAATTAAAATGACAAATAGCAATGGTCCTCTATTTGCCTGATAAATAGCTATCCACATGACTGAATGAATTTTCTTCTAGTCTGCTTCAAGACTTAAAGGATTTTCTTTTTCTTTCCTGTATTAATCAATGAAGCTTAGTTTCTAATTAATTTTGGAGCATCTGGATCTTTGAGCTCCTTGGATAAAGGTATTGTTTAACGCTAAGGTTATTTGCTGGTTTGGTTTTTGTCTTAAATAATTGGTTGCATTTTAATGGCAGTATATGAAAGGCATGTCTCAATGGCTCAGATACCAGCAGAGAAGGTACTTTATCTGAAGCACCCGCCCCCACAACAAAAATCAATGAAACAGCGCCCCTTTGTGGTGGAGGGGCAAAAGTATCCATACGCTAACCTTGCTGAGATACAGTTGGCAAGCACAATAGTTTTCTCTTTAAAAAATTAAAAAGAGTTAAGTAGAATATTCTAGAGTAATCATTGCAAACTAGATTATAGGGATTCACGGGGTGTTTAGAGAGCCAAAAGGGAGCCATTGTATTTGCTGGGAAAAGTGAAAATCAAGGATTAACGGCCTTTAACATATAGGAAATTAAATCACCCCTAATACAAATGGCAAAACAATGTCAGCAGCAGTTTGTCCTCCGATGACTCTTCCCCTGAGATGGAGCACAAATGGAAGTAAGCTGATTCTTCAGATAAACGGGATTATGTTAGACATTTACATGATGCTTTAGAGTCATTGACTCGTTGATACCAATACCCAACAACATCTGTCCTGCTTAGTTAGCTGCATTTTGTAACTGAAATCAGGAAGGCCCAGGGAAGTTAGGAAGTTAGTAGTAGGGTCGCATTTGAAACCCAATGTTTCCAATTCTCTAAACCTAAAATGACTAGGTTTATCCCACGGTCCACTGTAGAGAAGGTACCCCATTCTGAGCCTGGCTGTTTAGCAGCTAAAAGGTGGCATGGCTGAGTCACTGCTGCCAGGGCTCTGTGTCCAAACTGCTTGGCTTCCAAGGCCGGCTCAAGTCTGTGGCCTGGGGCAATTAGTCAATCCTCCTGTACTTTGGTTGCCTCACTTGCAGAATGTAATTGGTAACAGTATTACAGTCAAGGCATTATTTTGAGGATTAAATGAGAAACACAGGAACAGGGCCTGGGAGCTAGTAAAAGTTTGGGAAGTATAATAGCTGATGCCTCATAGGTTGACAAGCACTACAAAAAGCTGCAAACATTTTGGGTTATATCTAAAGACTTCTAGGACTTTCCTGGTGGTCCAGTGGTTAAGAATCCACGTGCCAAAGCAGGAGACACGGGTTCAATCCCTGGTCTGGGAAGATGCCACGGGGCAGCTAAGCCCATGTGCCACAATTACTGAACCTTTTGCACCCTACCGCCTGTATTCCACCACAAAGAGAAGCCATCACAATGAATCCCTGCTCACCACAACTAGAGAAAGCTTGCGCAGAGCAACAAGGACACGGCACAGCCAAAAATCTAAAATGAAAGAAGGAAAGAAAAGAAGGAAGACTTCTAGGATGCGTATCAGATACCAACAATGGTCAATTACACGGAAGCAGCAGACTTTGCATGCAAGCAGCACTTCAGCCGTTTCACTTGGCATCCTTCAGTATTGTTGATTTTAAATAAGTAAAGAAAGAATATTTCAAAGCCTGCCTTCAATAATCCCCTCTAGCCCTGGGATCTCATCATCCAGAATTCCTTTTATACATTTAACCTCCCTGTCCTCAAAGCCCTTTGTAAAGACACCCCGTCCTTTCTAGGCTAACCCTTGGATGAAACCTTTTGATTATAATCCAGTGGTTGCTGATGTCTGCACTCCCAGGGTGCATCTGCAAAAACGGCAGGCAAACGCTACAAACTCTTGCAGCGTAAGCATGCTGGTGCTCAGCCTGAAGAAGACTGCAGTCAAGCACCAGGGAAACCTGACCACAATCGGAGATTTCTATCAGCTGCAGAGCACTGCAAGCTGTCACAGCATTCTGCTTGCTATCAAGGCACCAGGCTGTCCATCTGCACTCAGAGTGACAAGGAAAGGAAAAACTGCAAAGAGAAGCATGCTATCAAGCATCCTTCCCAGTGTGGCAATGACATTTAGAACTGCTGGAGAATCCTGGAACAGCTTCCTCAGGACTTTTAGTTTCTAGTGAGGAGTTTTGAAATAAATAGGCAAGGCTTCAGCAAGTTCCTTAATCTCCTTTGCAAAGTGGGGCTATGTTACTTAGGATAACACCAGCTGCCATAAGAAGTTTATTTCACTCCTTCAAGAGACTCCTGGGGATGCTCCTGGGGAGGGAAGACAGAACTCTGCTCTGCATAGTTTTTCAGGGACCCACGTTTGTTCGAAGGGTTGGTGGGTATGCTGTCTTCAATGCTAACTTTCAAGATCCCCTGGGCTCTGCCACCCATTCGGGAACAGGAAAGAGGAATATCCACGTGAGGTGTTCAAGGGTCGGGCCTAGAAATGATGCCATTACCTTTTGTGGCCACACCTATCTATATGCAAGGAAGGCTGGGAAATGTGCAGTTACCTGTGTGCCCAGAAGAAAAAAAGGATATGGGTTTGGTTAACAAGAAATCACATGTAGACCAGCACTGTAAGAAGAGGTGAAAGCAGAGCTGGGGTGGTCACAGGCATGAGAGTTGAGGTGCCGGCAGAGCCAATTTCGTGTAAGGGGTTTGAGTTAAGGACACTCAAGCGGTCACTAACACTGCTCACCAGGGGGTTTCAGCACACCACCTTCAAGCCAAGAGGGAGGAGCTGCACTGCCACCCAAACATCTCACCTCCACCCTCTTTTCTGATCTGGGATGTGTGGTCATGTGATTAGTTCTGGCCACTAGGCAGAAGAAACATATCACTTCCAGACTGAGCTTTAATTTCTGACCTAAGGCTGTCTAGAGGCCTCTTTTCCCTCTGCCAGTGAAGAGCAAGGGGGCTTCCCTGGTGGCTCAGTGGTAAAACAATTTGCCTGCCAATGCAGGAATCGTGGGTTCTATCCCTGGGTTGGGAAGATCCTCTGGAGAAGGAAATGGCAACCCACTCCAGTATTCTTGCCTGGAAAATCCCATGAACAGAGGAACCTTGTGGGTTACAGTACAGTCTGTGGGGTTGCAAGAGTTGGACACGACGTAACGTCTAAACAACAATGAACAGCAAATACTTTTTCAGACAGGACTGACTCCATCCAGCCTGGGCCCTGGAGAAAATACAGAATGGATCTTACAGGCACCCATGCAACATCTTGTTGTTTTAAGTCATTGGGATTTTTGAAGTTGTATATTACTGCAGCATAACCTAGTTTATTCTGACTGAGAGAGAAACATATTTTCATCCAAGAAGCATCAGATGGTCTGTTAGACAAACAAGTCAACAAAAAGGCATTCTTGTCCATTTTAGAACATCAGTTCCAAGAAATAAGGGAGTATGCTTTTGAGAACATAATTTGTACATTATCGTTGTCATGCAAGCCAAAGAAGGGCTTGGCAGGCCTTGGATTATTTTAAATACTGATAACATCAACTTTCAATAGAGCCCCAGACACATTCTCTACCTTAAAAGAGCACTAGTCCCAATTAGAGGGAGTTTAAAGTTGTTGTTGTTCAGCTGCTCAGTCATGTCCAACTCTTTCGACCCCATGGACTGCAGCCTGCTAGGTTTCCCAGTCCTTCAGTATTGTTTTAAATAGTTTAAAGTTACAAAATGCTAAAGAGAGATGTTAAGGACATATAAGAAGTTAAAAGAAAGAAAGAAAGAAAATGGGAGCACTTTGGAGAGAATCATGAGCAGCTGTCAAAAGCATTTTTACATAAAGGTCAAATCCTGTTACGTGCCTGGGGTCTCTAGACCTGTCCTCCTGCACTGTTGGTTGCCATATGGGCCTGCCTAGTGCTTTGACCTGGGGACCAGCACTGTGATGTTCTCCTAACTTGTGTGATTCTGTCTCAGATCTCACTCACATCATCCCACATGCAGATAACCTTACATAAAAATGCAATGAGTGAGGGATCATGACTCTTTTTAATATATTCCCCCAGAGGGACTTCCCTGGTGTCCCAGGTTAAGACTCCACATTTCCAATGCAGGGGATGAGGGCTCATCCCTATTCAGGGAACTAAGATCCTGAATGCCTTGCAGCACAACCAAAAGATAAAAAAGATTAAAAATAACAACAACAAAAAATATGTTCTCCTAGAGCAGAGGGCCCCAACACCACTGCCCCCATCCCAGGCCACACAGCAGGAGGTGAGGGGTGGAAGAGTGAACAAAGCTTCACCTGTGCTCACAGCTGTTCCCCAAAGCTGGTATTTCCACCTGAGCTCCACCTCCTGTCAGACCAGCAATGGCACCAGATTCTCATAGGATGCAAACCCTAAACGTAATGAGGTTGAATCATCCTGAAACCACTCCCCCACCCAGCCACACACCCACTTCCACCCCTGTGTGTTAGTTGCTCAGTCATGTCCGACTCTTGGCGACCCCACAGACTGTAGCCCACCAGGCTTCTCTGTCCATGGAATTCTCCAGGCAAGAATACTGGAGTGGATTGCCATTCCCTTCTCTAGAGGAACTTCCCAACCCAGGACTCAAACCCTGGTCTCCTGCATGGCAGGCAGATTCTTTACCGTTTGAGCTACAGGGAAGTGGAAAACTGTCTTCCAAGAAAACTGTCCCTGGTGCCAAGAAGGTTCAGACCAGTGCCCTAGAAAAAGTGATCAAACTGGATACTCTAGTTCCGCTCACTTTAGCATAAAAGAAAGTGCCAGTGCTCTTCCACCAGCTGGTTGAGGTGCCTTAACTAGCACTGAACTAGTTGACTATAAACTGNTCTTCCAAGAAAACTGTCCCTGGTGCCAAGAAGGTTCAGACCAGTGCCCTAGAAAAAGTGATCAAACTGGATACTCTAGTTCCGCTCACTTTAGCATAAAAGAAAGTGCCAGTGCTCTTCCACCAGCTGGTTGAGGTGCCTTAACTAGCACTGAACTAGTTGACTATAAACTGCTTAGATGTAAGAGTTGTATTTTATTCATCTGTGAAGAGCACGGTAATTAGTGAGAAGCCTGCTTTGGATTCAGCCAGATTCCAGCTTGGATATTGATTCCATCACTTAATAACTGGATAATCTTGACCTTGATAAGCTTAACTTCTCTAATCTTATTTCATCATCTGTAAAATGGGGATAATAATGCCTGATCCCATTGACTTGTTGTGGAAATTAAACATGACATTTCTTTGTAAAGTTCCTGATGCAGCTCAAAGGTCTTTGATGAGAGTTTGGAGGAACAGTGGCTTCCATCCAACCAAGAAAGTGTGATCTCAGAAGAGACTGTNAAACATGTATACTATCATGTAAGAAACAAATCGTCAGTCTATGTTAGATACAGGATACAGGATGCTTGGGACTGGTGCACGGGGATGATCCAGAGAGTTGATATGGGGTGGGAGGTGGTGGTGGGGGTTCAAGATTGGGAACTCATGTACACCTGAGATGGAAAAAAATAAAAAATAAAAAAAAAAATTTTTAATAAATAAACTAGAAATGAAACTTTAAAAAAAAATAAAGTCAAAGTCTAAGAACAAATGTGTGTCACTTTGTACACATATGTTCCCTGTTGAGGCTGTTTTTCACAAGGATCATGAACTTAGGGAGTTTTGTGTTTATTTGTTGTAATTAAAGTTTATATCTGTCCTTCAAGCTGAAAATTCACACCTTCCAAAAGATGTTTAGTGAAAGGCTCCCACCTGCCACTTTCCATCAGCNCTGTTTTTCACAAGGATCATGAACTTAGGGAGTTTTGTGTTTATTTGTTGTAATTAAAGTTTATATCTGTCCTTCAAGCTGAAAATTCACACCTTCCAAAAGATGTTTAGTGAAAGGCTCCCACCTGCCACTTTCCATCAGCTACCAATTTCTTATGTATTTTTTTAGATACAATACTGTAACAAAAAAGCACTCTCAGTTTTCCACCTTTCTGTATGGGGAAACACCCAGTTCTTCCCCACTATGTCTTTCTTTCCCTTAAGTCTCCCTTGTCTTTACAGAGGGCACATTGCATCTGACACTGCTCACCACCAGACACGTGGAGGTCTTTCTCCACACCATGCTGTTCTCTGCAGCCCCAGCTGGGTGTCCTACAACTTGATTCAGTTCTGATGCTGTCTTCCCCAGAGATGGCATCAGGTTCCACAGGGTAAGGGCTCAGTCTCACACAACTGTCCCCCTCTCCCCAACTTCAGACACTGTCACAGGCCCAGATTGTCACCGTGCTTCTGACTGACCTGCTGTAGATTAGAGCAGGGGTCCCCACCCCCCAGGCCATGGACTGATACCAGTTAGGAACCAGACCGTCACACATTCGGTGAGCAGTGGTCAGGCAAGTGAGTGAAACTTCATCTGTATTTACAGCCACTCCCCACGACTGGCGATACCACCTGAGTGCCGCCTCCTGTTGGACCAGTGTTGGCATTAGATTCTCATAGCACGAACCCTGCTGCTCTTGACTCATCCTGAAGCCATCCCCAGTCCACCCTGGTCTGTGGAAAAACTGTCTTCCATGAAACTAGTCCCTGGTGCCAGAAGATTGGGGACTGCTAGATTAGAGCTTTCCACTACTCACTCCTTGCACTTCAGATGCCAGCTGAAGTCCACATTGTTACCTGTACTTCTGACCAACTGGCTATAAATCAGAGATACCCAGACCTCCTCCTCAGGTTCAACTAATTGTTAGAGCAACTCTCAGAACTCAGCAAAACAATGTACTTATTCTTACTGTATAAAAGTATATGATAAGGGATACAGGCAAACATCCAGATGAAAGAGTTGTGTAGGGCAAGGTATGTGGAAGGAACATAGAGCTTCTAGGACTGGGGTGCCACTCTCCCAGCACCTCCGTGTGTTCACCAACCCAGAAGCGCTCCAAACCTTGCTCACGGGATTTTATGGAAGCGTCATCACATCGGCGTGATCCATTATTAACTCCGTTTTCCACCCTTCTCAAGAGAATGAGGCGCAGGATTGAAAGCTTCCAATCTTTCTAGTGACCAGCCTCTTCCAGGAGCCCACCTCATTAGAACAAGACAGGCCCGTCTCCTGGGAAGTTACAAGGGTGCCACGAGCCCTGTGTCAGGAGGCGGGGACAAAGACCAACGTAAGTCTTCTGTTCTTTCACACACTAATGTGCATATTAGGACACGTGGTCCTTCTCTGTCGTACAAATGGTGACCATATATATACTCTTCAGACCTTGCTCTGTTTTAACTTAACAGTGTATCTTGGAGNAAGACAGGCCCGTCTCCTGGGAAATTACAAGGGTGCCACTTGTGTTCTTAAACACACTAATGTGCATATTAGGACACGTGGTCCTTCTCTGTTGTACAAATGGTGACCATATATATACTCTTCAGACCTTGCTCTGTTTTAACTTAACAGTGTATCTTGGAGATCACTCCATATTAATAACAGTTCTCTACCTATAGAAATTTGGATTGTTTCCAAGCTTTTGCTATTACAAACAAAACTGTACTGAATTACTTGGAATATAGCTCATTTCACATTTTTAAAAGTACAGTGTCTCTGGAAGATAAAGTCCTAGAAGTGGAATTTCTGTGTCAAGGTGCATATATGCATTTGTGTTTAAAAAGCAAATTGCCTTCCGTAGAGGTTATACCAGTTACATTCTCTGTCACTGTATGAGAGTGCTAGTTTCCCCACAACCATGCCAGCACAATATATTGTGGTTTTTTATCTTTGCCAATTTGATAAATGAACATGGTATCTTAAAAGTGGTATTGATTTGCATTTTTCCTTCTATGAGTGAAGTCATTTCTTTTTTGTATGCCTCACAGTCGTCTGTGTATCCTGTTCTATGAACTCTTTCATGTTTTTTGCCCCTTTTTCTTTTGCTTTCTTGATCTATTAGTAATTGGTATGTAAGAGCTCTTCACATGCTAAGAAATTAGCTCTGTTTTTGATGTCAGTTGCAGATGTTAGAGTTATGGTGGTAAAGTTGTTCTTTACTAAGTGAACTTTTTGCTCACGAACCTGCCGTCAAGACTGATATCCTAGTTCAGTGTTACCTAGTAGCATTCAAAAGGCTTGACTCCTCTTTGCTAGAGAGCCCAGTAGACTTAACTCTAATTCTGTCAGTGCTGTGCTGTTCTAAGGAACATGGAGAACCATCAAGTTGGGCTTGCAACAGTTCGTGTGAACTCATTTCAGATTTGCTCAGAGATCCACAGAATCTTAGCTAACCTCGTTTTAATTTTAAATAGCTTTCACCTTAGCAGCGGAGTGTTGGATTGAAACATCAGGCTGGAAACCCATAGCAATGTCATTTCTTTCGTTACATTTAGGGTCTAGTTCTGTTCATTTCAAAAAATGGTAGAATTAACAATGATGAATGTGACTGGTTTTGCAGGTATGCTGTAAGCGTGATGTGGGAATTAGATAAGACCTCCTATGAAATTAAGAAAGTATGGTACGGCAGAACCATTATTCGATCGGCATACAAACTGTTTTATGAAGCAGCCCAAGACTTGCTGGACGGAAACTTCAGCGTTGTGAAGGATATTCCAGAATTCAAGGATCTAGATGAGAAGAGCCGACAAGCCAAGCTGGAGGAGTTGGTGTGGGCGATCAGGAAGCTGACTGACATTGCCCGCCACATCCGAGCCAAGCGAGACCACTGCGGTGCCCTGGAGCTGGAAGGGGTGGAGGTTCGCATCCAGCTCGATGAGAAAAAGAACATTCACGACCTCATCCCCAAGCAGCCCCTGGAAGTCCATGAGACCGTGGCTGAATGCATGATCCTGGCCAACCACTGGGTAGCCAAGAAGATCTGGGAGAGCTTCCCTCACCAAGCCTTGCTGCGCCGACACCCTCCTCCGCACCAGGAGTTTTTCTCCGAACTCCGAGAGAGTGCGAAAGCAAAGGGCTTCTTCATAGATACACGGTAATTTCTCTTTTGAAGGGGCAGGAAAATGGAAGGGGTTACTGTACACTTAGGTATTTTACAGTGGTTATTAAACTGTGACAGCCAGATCTTTGACCAAAAAGAGAAAGCTTCTTGGCTTTTCTTCATTTACTATAATGTCGGTAAAGAGGCTTCCTTTTTACTTTTTGGCTGCCCCACACGGCTTGGGGGATTTTAGTTCCCCAACTAGGAACTGAAGCATGTAGTTTTAACCTCTGGACCACCGGGGGAGTCCTTGGCTCAATAATTCTTGATTAAAAAAAAGAAAAAGTTCATTTATTGACCTATACAGGATGTTTAAGGTTAAGGGTGTTAGGAATTTAACTCAAAAGGTACCTGGCCACCTACTGTGTGCTGAGTATTAACTTCACCTCATAGGTTCAGCACATTATTCTTCACTACTTAAGAAAGGCTCCCTGGTGGCTCAGAGGGTAAAGTGTCTGCCTGCGNAAGTTCATTTATTGACCTATACAGGATGTTTAAGGTTAAGGGTGTTAGGAATTTAACTCAAAAGGTACCTGGCCACCTACTGTGTGCTGAGTATTAACTTCACCTCATAGGTTCAGCACATTATTCTTCACTACTTAAGAAAGGCTCCCTGGTGGCTCAGAGGGTAAAGTGTCTGCCTGCGATGCAGGAGACCTGGGTTTGATCCCTGGGTCAGGAAGATCCCCTGGAGAAGGAAATGACAACCCACTCCAGTATTCTTGCCTGGAGAATCCCATGGAAAGAGGAGCCTGGTGGGCTACAATCCACAGGGGTTGCAAAGAGTCGGACACGACTGAGCGACTTCGCTTTCACTTCGTTTTCACTTAAGAAAGGTAGTGGAGGGAATTCCCTGGTGAGCCAGTGATTAGGACTTGGTGCTTTGACTGCGGTGGCCCGGGTTCCATTTCTGGTTGGGGAACTAAGATCCTGTAAGCTGTGCAGTGTGGCAAAAACAGAAAACAATGTTATTTGAATTCTGAAATGTTCTTTGTTTAAATCTCAAAAGCAAGTTAGATTTCTGTAGTTGAAAAAAGTTGCTTCTCTGAAATGTGTCCCAAATAAATTTAACTATGGGCAGACGAGCATATTCAGTTGGTGAGTAAAGGGTTCCCCTTAAAGTGTTGACTTGTAAATTATTGCTGTAAGAATTTTTCCATTTTTTGTCAGGTCCAATAAAGCACTGGCTGATTCTCTGGATAATGCAAATGACCCCAACGATCCCATCGTCAACAAGTTGCTTCGATCAATGGCTACACAGGCCATGTCTAACGCTTTGTATTTTTCCACCGGATCATGTGCCGAGGAAGAGTTCCATCACTATGGTGAATGATTACAATTTTCTTCTGTTGTGGCCAAACCCTTGAACAAACTTTTAAAAAGTTTTTTTTTGTTGTTGTTGTTTATTTTGATTTTTTGGTTTATTTTTTAAGGTCTTGCATTAGATAAATATACTCACTTTACCTCTCCAATAAGAAGATACTCAGATATTACAGTACATCGATTACTAATGGCAGCCATTTCAAAAGATAAGAAAATGGAAATTAAGGAAAATTTATTAAGCAACAAAGACCTTGAGGAGTTATGCAGACATATCAACAACAGAAACCGAGTAAGAGGGATTTTTAATTCTCTTACCCATCATCTCTTTTGCTAACAGAATGTCAGCCTTATTGTGTAGTGGAACAAAGTACCATATATTCCAGCAAATTAAACTCTAGAATTATTCCAATCCGTGAGAAAGATGAAAAATCATAAAGTTTGTTGAGTAGCTCTCAATACATTGACAAATGCTCCGAAATACTTAATGTGGATTTATGAGATTCGACGAGTCAGATTTTTCTCCCCCAAAATGTAGAAATGTGAAAGATTGTCTATCATCTTACTACCCAAAGATGACAGTAACAATTCTAGACAATGCTTTTCATTTATAAAAACATCCAATCATACCTGCTGTTTGAAGTAGGCCTTTTTTCACTTAACATGTTATTAATAGCACACCATATCAATATAGTTACATCATTATTTTAGAAACCACTTTGTATTTTATTTCATATTGTTGCTATTGACCATGTTATACAACTTAGACAGAACTAGACCATTTGGTTAAACATCAGATTGGAAACTGCCTACATGTTTAATATTATCTGTATCCAGTTAGAACACTAGTTTGATACTAAACAGTCTTGTAGCCACTACTCATGTTGGTTTAAATTAAAAATTCAGCTCCCAGTTGCACTAGCCACATTTCACATGCTTAATAGACGCATGTGGCTAGTGGCTACCTGTGGGACAACACAGATACAGAATGTTTCCATCATTTCAGAGTTTGATTAGGCAGCAGTATTCCTGGCAATCTAGTTTACAACCATCCTTGTGTATACATTTTTACAGACTTCTCACGTTTTGCCTGGAAAAATTCCTGGCAATAATGAATTACTGAATCAAAAGGGGTACACAAAACTTTCAGCTTTTGTTTTTAATTGGAAGATAATTGCTGTACAATTTACAGTGAAATAAATCAGATTAATAAATCTGCCATACATCAACACAAATCCGGCATAATTAAAACTTTCATACCTATTACTAAATTGCCCTCCAGAATATGGTTCTAATTTGCACTTCCATCAGCAAACAGACAGACTTGAAAAATACAGGTAAGACATAGACCTGGGTACTTTTCCTCTTCTTGAGTGAACTATAAACAGCTTTTAAATAACAAACAAGTAGTTTTCTTTAAAGAATTTTCTAAGACATTTTTGAGGGATTGATAAAGGGTCCTACAAAATTGATTTAATTAATAGAGAATATTTGTATTAATGGTTTTCTAGAACCTAGCCTTTTTAAAAGACATTGTTTTTTTGGGAATATGAATCACATGTTTCTTCTGGGGTATCAAGAAGTCCATCATGTTTGGGGGTTGTGCTTCTTCTTACAGGCAGCACAGCATTCTCACAAGCAGTCTACTGAGCTCTTCCAATGTATGTATTTTAAAGACAAAGACCCAGAAACTGAGGAGCGTTGCATATCTGATGGGGTCATTTATTCAATTAGGACAAATGGTGTGCTTGTGTTTATACCAAGGTATGTTATTTCTAATACAAAAGTTGTTACGAAGTCATAGTTAACCTTAATATAGACATAGTATAGAAATGGTGGGTTCAATTCCTGGGTTGGGAAGATCCCCTGGAGAAGGGAAAGGCCACCCACTCCAGTATTCTGGCCTGGAGAATTCCATGGACTGTATAGTCCATGGGGTCACAGAGTTGGACACAACTGAGTGACTTTCATTTTATAGAAATGATACATTAGATATCATTCTTTAAAGCACTTACTTCAGCAACTGTTTTGAAGTTACCATATGTACATAATGTAATATATAATTCATTATATAAGTATAAAAAAAGAGATCCCTGGTAGCTCAGATGGTAAAGAATCTGCCTGCAGTGCAGGAGACCTGGGTTCAATTTCTGAGTCGGGAAGATCTCCTAGAGAAGGGAATGGCAACCCACTCCAGTATTCTTGCCTGGAAAATTCCATGAACAAAGGAGCCTGGCAGGCTACAGTCCATGGGGGTCACAAAAAGTTGAACACAACTGAGCAACTAACGCATTCACTCACTTCTGTATAAGTCATCGGATAGTTTTACTTTTTTCTTTAGCAAAACATTTTGTTTTCGTCTGCTCGATGAAGTAGGTATTTGGAGGTTAATCAGATGTGAATTTCTTTTTCTTGTTTTTTTTTGGAAGTTTTTTTTTGTTTTTAAACTGTAAGAAAAACTAGCATTCTAGATAAGTATGCAAGATCTGCATACAAAGAATATATGATCTCTGAATTTTTATTCTAACAATACTTCAGGTTTGGGATTAAAGGTGCCGCTTATTTAAGAAATAAAGATGGTTTAGTGGTCTCATGTGGCCCAGATGGCCATTCTGAATGGAAACCAGGATCCCTTCAACGCTTTCAAAACAAAATCACCTCTACCACGACAGGAGGGGAATCTGTTACATTCCATTTGTTTGACCATGTAACAGTAAGTCTGTATTTACATTAAGCATTGCTTTTAATGCAACAAGCAAAGAATGTGACTTAGTAATATGCATTGTTTCCTCTATGATAGGTGAGAATATCTGTACAGACCTCACGTTGCCATTCTGATACAATACGGCTTGAAATAATAAGCAATAAACCACACATGACACCAGATACAGAACTTTTTCAGCAGAGTTCCCTCTTGCTAAAGAGTGATTTGGTGAAAGAAGTAACTAGATCTGTGGAGGAGGCTCAGCTTCCTCAAGAAGTCGCAGTAAACATCACTGAAGATTGTCAAAAATACCGCCAAACAAAGGGAAGAAGCCTGTATACACTTCTAGAGGAAATGAGAGACCTAGCTCTCCTGGATGTTTCCAACAGTTACAGCGTATGAAATTCTTCTGACTTCACTGCAAGAGAACTTTGTCTTCCGTGAGTGTTTCACCTTCAACACCAAGACAAAAGTTTCTGTGCTGTTGAGTGCCACCAGTCCCTGATTGCGGGGGGAGGGGGAGGCAAGATTGGGTAGATATTTCACATATTTGTGAAATGTTTTATCACTAAGTTGCATACAATTACCCCTTCACCAAGTTGATATCACTAAGTTGCAGTATGGAAAGTGGCTTTTCAGATACTGGATCATTGAATCCTGGCTCTGCAAAACAGGTTGCCAGTCTTGTTAATAAACCTAGAATTGACTTTTGGCCAGCTTGTCTCAAATCAGTTCTTTTATTGCATTAATTTTCCAGTAATTTCTACCCTGGGCCATTTGGGTCACAGGTCCCTCTGACATCTGCCAGATTAACTTCTCAGTCTCTTTCAGACAGTAAGTCTCAGTCGTGTCCATCTGTCCACTTTAAAACTCTCGACTTCGTCTTTGACTCAGTCTCCCCTGCTGTTCCCAGCACCAGCTGGGCTTGGGGCCTGGGGAGTGGGATGGGATGCACAGGGTAAGGGCTGTTCTCTCACACCTCCCTTCCATCCTCTCAGTGAGCTGAGTACTCTTCAGATGAGCTGCCCAGGCCTTGCTCTTGCTGGAGACTTATTACTTAGCACCATCACTTTGCCAGTCTACACCCTCTCCCCAAAAGCAACTTCCCCATGTCCTAGTTTGTAAAGATTAGCTTTGCCTTTCCCTTTCCCCTGTGGGAATCTCCTAAGAACCAGAGAAACCTTTAAACTTGATTCTCAGCATAGTACTGTCTATAATTACCCTTTCACCAAGTTGATAAACTGAGGCGGGAAAAACTCCAATTAGATCTTCCCACCAAGTGCCTGTAACACTTCAGCCTCATAGCCACCATTCCCAAATCTATTTCCTAGATTTTCATTTCTATATTATTGCACATGTTCTTCCCAATCCTTGGCATCTCCACCAACACAAGGTCTCCTGTGAATCCTCCCGAGGTGCCTCTGATACTTTGCAAACTTCTCTCCAACTAACTAGTCAGCAAGGTACCAACCTTCCCTGGTAGTTCAGTGGTAAAGAATCTGCCTGCCAATACAGAAGATAAGGGTTTGATCCCTGGTCTGAGAAGATCCTCCTCTGGAGAAGGAAATGGTAACCCACTCCAGTATTGCCTGGAGAACCCCATGGACAGAGGAGCCTGGTGTGCCACAGTCCATGGAGTCACAAAGAGTTGGATATAATTTAGTGACTGAACAACAAAAAAAGGTACCAAGGAGTATCTGAACTAGGACCTATGCAGGCCAGGCAATACATCAGCTTTTCACTGACCCTTTGAAAGTATTAAAGTGACTTCTCAAAAGACATGTAAACANGAGCCTCTTGATGAAAGTGAAAGAGGAGAGTGAAAAAGTTGGCTTAAAGCTCAACATTCAGAAAATGAAGATCATGGCATCTGGTCCCATCACTTCAGCTCAAATAGATGGGGAAACAGTGGAAACAGCGTCAGCCTTTACTTTTTTGGGCTCCAAAATCACTGCAGATGGTGACTGCAGCCATGAAATTAAAAGATGCTTCCTCCCTGAAAGGAAAGTTATGACCAACCTAGATAGCATATTGAAAAGCAGAGACATTACTTTTTTTTTTTGATAGTTCGTGAGATTTTTATTAAAAAAAAATCAGTATTTATTATACATATTTACATCTTAAAACACTACCCAATTTAGTAAAAATAGGGCATTCAATGGAACATAAGCAGCAAAAGCTACTTATTAACTACCAATCATTTTTACAAGATCCTACTTACATACAAATAAACACTAAGGAGAAAAATAGATAACGAAAGTTAATAAGAAACAATTATAAATAAGGCCTCCACAGTGGCTCAGCACTAAAGAATCCGCCTGCAATACAGGAGACACTGGAGACTCAGGCTTGATCCCTGGGTCGAGATCCCCTGGAGGAGGAAATGGCAAACCCACTCCAGTGATTTCTGCCTGGAAGATCCTATGGACAGAAGAGCCTGGCGGGCTACAATCCATGGGGGTCACAGTCAGACACAACTGAGCAAATGAGCACATAACATAATTAAAATAATGCCAGATTTTAAACAGGAGTCTAAAGGTTTCACTATATAAAGATTTTCACTCAAAGCAAACAAAATGCACTGCACCATCATCTCAAATTTGGAAGACAGCAAGTTAACAGATGTTCTCAATTGAGGCCTATCCAACTTGAACATTTCTAGATGAAGCTTAAGTTACTGCAAGGACTGATCCAGTTGCGTTTTCTCGACTTTTAATTCCTCCTCTTCGTCTATGGTACTGGCAGCAGCAGCATTATGTGGACTGTCTAGGTCTTTGTTAAGTCCATCTGATTCTTCCTCCTTTTGCTCCTTACCTGCACTGCCCTCTTCAGGTGTGTGTGTGCTGGGTGTGCTCACTGACAAGTCTGCAAGAGAAACCATTATTACTCATTACAAGCACCGGACCCGGTCTTACCCAGTACAAACTTCTTCAGAAGTCTAGATCAATAAAAATGAAACCTATGATCACTTTAATGTTAATTATGATCCCTTTCTTCCAAATAAACCCATGTCTATACATGTATTATAAAATCCATTAAAAATGCAAGTTGAACTCAAACTTTTGAATCCTAGCCAAATGCAACTGTTCACATTTAAAAATCACAATTACTAGATAGGTTTTTTAAAGTTAAATATTCTTATGAGATATATAAGTGATCTATAGTAAAAAAAAATTTAAGATACTCATTTCTACTCAGAAAATATTATAAATAGAAGATATGCCTTAAAATACTTATCACCAAGTAAACTTTGATAATGACAGCAGGAAGAACTGCCACCAACAACAGTTCTATCTTCATGTAATTTTTCACAAAGTAGTATAAAACATCCATTTGTTAGGTTAAAAATTAAATTCATTCTAACTGGAAAAAAACTGATAATACCACTGAATAATTTTCACTTGAGAATTTCATTATTTCGCGTGAAACTTGTTTTATAATATGGTATCTTCACTACTATAATGCTTATTTTCCCACTTCAAAAGGAAAAACTGGATTGGAAACTGACAAAGATAAATGTGATTATGTGTGCTTCATTCAAAAGCAATTTGCAATTATCTTTTAAATACAGCTTTCCAAATTTGATTATCCAGTTTCCAAACCCACAGTCTGTTTTAAATCAGCAAATTTTAAGGCAGTTTTAAAAGAGATAAGGGAATCAACAAGAAAGCAAATATGACAGCTCACAACAAAAGTGACACAATGCAATAAAAAGCATTTGGGGACCTATTCATGTCACAGCAAATGGCTCCAAAGTCCTCAATGGGTGCAGAGTATTTTATATGCTTAGGAAATAACAAAGCAATTAATGTTTTAATTATGATCATTAAGATAAAATTATGTCACATGCTTTAAGGAGTCAGGGAAGAATCTGTTTTTGAAAGATCCAGAATCAATTTTAAATGATTATTAGAATAATTTTTTAACAGATGCTTAGCTACCCAGAAAACTATCTTGAACTTGTTTTCTTTGTGGATTCCAACTAGGTCTCTCGCTCACTCTCTCTCTTGAATATACATAAATTTAATATCCTATACCATATTTTCCTATTCTTTGAGGTATTTTATTTGGAGGAATAGTAAAGAAGTTAAAATTCTAACATGCCCTTGATATATTAATGGTAGCACATAAAATGTAGCATAAAATTTACCATTTCCTAGGGACTGACTGTTACTCAGTAGCTTTGCCTGTCTTCTTTCCAAGGCCAGTTGTTTATTTCTCTCAATTCTTTGTTGTTCTTCTTCTGTTAGGCTTCTACTGGACTCAGAAGCAAACTCTACACTTCCGTATGAGTTTGTCAGAAAGGGATCTATTTCGGTAGCAGTTACATCGTGGCCATTATTTTCCTCTACTTCATCTGCAGTAGAAAAGAAAAAATGTGTCCGTAGTGCTAAACTAGTTAGAAAAAGAGTTTCTGCAGCTATTGACTGAAAACCAGTTTAAAGCAACAAGGTACCAGACATGATGAAACAATTTGTGATGTATGAGAATGTCAGATGCTTGACATACTTGACTCAAACAAGTAGAAGGAATATTTAAAGAGTTATTTTAAGTCAAACGGGATACTAGTTTAAAAATATGCATTAACAGAGAGCAAAAGTTCGTAGTTGCCAATAAAAGAACTTAAAGAATCCAACGCATATCCTTGTTTTACACTGAAAACATTTTACTAGCTTGCTACATTGTTTATATGACACACAGTAATTATTTTATATAGGCTATTTTTATACAGGGTAAAACCAAGACACAAAGTGAAAAAGGAAAAAGAAATTTCAAGATCTGTGGACATATTTCCAAGCTAATTTTTTTTTTTAATTCAGTGCTCTCTACATTATTAGTCTTAATAAATTCTTAAAACCCTGTACACCAGTTATTTCAAAGTAGGATGTTCCTAAAATGATCCACAGGGGTATGAAAAGTAAATACTAAATTTTCCCTTTATACTTTATTTAAGAATTAAGAAGTATTTATATTTCTAACTTACATTTAGAAGAACTGGCAGTGACAACCTATCACTTATCCTAAGCTACCTTCAAGGCAGGGTGGAGTTGAATCCTCATTTTTTAAATTCAGCACATTATGACATATAGCTGATATTCTGATGACCCAGGTAAGCAAACTGACATACTATCTATTGTAACCAAAACAACCCTAACAAAATGCACAAGGGTAACTTTAAAAGATTTTTGCAAAATAACAGAACATCTGTAGGTAGAAGATAGCAGAAGTATAAGCAAGAACTAAGAAGATGGCAAAGCTGACACTTCAACTTCTCTTTGTATCATTAACATTATGGAGTTTCAAAAAAAAAGATAACTCATCAGATCTGATACGTGGGGAAAAAAAGTCATATCACCAAGACAACCATTTGAAATAATGAATTTACATCTACTCTCCTAGGAGGGAGGGAGGGAGGGAGGGAGTGTGTGTGTGTGTGTGTGTATTGTACAGTGTCATGGGTGGGTGAGAGAGAGAGAGAGAGAGTCTGTGTTGTACAGTGTTGTTATTTAGTCACTATGTCCAACTCTTTTGTGACCCCATGGACCACAGCTCACCAGGTTCAAGAATAGTGGTGTGGGTTGCATTTCCTTCTTCAGGGGATCTTCCCAACCCATGTGTCCTGCGTTGGCAGGCAGTCTTTACCACTGAGCCACCAAGGAAGCCCATTAGCACATAGTACGAAGCTCAAAAAGTTCAATGAATAAGCTAACTAACCCAGTAGGATATGCTGTGGGATTCAGAGTCTAGTCACTAATTCCGTTCACATATCAAATCCCATGCCAACATTTCATACCATACCTTACCAAATAATTAAACCTTGGATTATTTAAATCACAATCTTTTATACCTTTAAAAGCATTTATAAATAACTTTCGGGGATTCTATATAGAGCCTGTATTTTCTACTGCATCTATTAAAAATTTTAAAAAGCAAACGTGTATGGAGCCATCGCACAGAAAATCTGATAACTATACAGACCCTGTCGGCAGGAACCATATGTTTTGATGTATGTGACTGCCTATGGTTGCACTGTACAACTAACAAATGCAATCAATACCAGGAACAGTCACAAAGGTCTAATTAAAGTCATATATACAAGGTCTGGACTCTTATGTGAAATGTGGAGTATTTCAACATCAAATTATTGTAATTTCCCAGAACCACTTTTTTATAATGGTCATGTATATGAACACTCTATCTTTTCATATATTTTTATTAACAAGCACTACAAAAGATCAATGGGTCATGACCAACAGTTCACAACAACTAATGCTCTTTGTGAACATGTAAAGATATTTTTATATCTCTTAATGGCATACCACTGTGTATTCTAGATGTACCAAGGCATCTTAATTCATTCCTATTTACTATATGGTAATTATATACTCAAAATAGACTAAGAACTCGATCCTGTAACACTGCCAACCCCAACTAGATCCGTTTGTAAAAGCAAACTTATTATCAAGTAGATAAACCTATATTCTTACCATTATTGTTTACAAAATCTTCATGTACAATAGGGAGATCAAGTCGAATTCGTTTTAAACAGGTCTGAAAATAAAAGACATTTTTACATTTTCACTTAGATTTGGGAGAAAGTAGTCACTGATTTTATTATTACTTTCAAAAAAAGTTGCTCAAGTAACTACTATTAACTCTCCTCCTCTCTACTAACACTGCAAAATGAAGACCCCAAAGAGCTACTTAGCCTCAACTAAATATATCCTTATACAATTTAGCACTGTGAATGATATTCATAATAATCTCAACACCTACCTGAACTTCCTTTTTATTTCCCAGATATTCAACTCTATCAATAAAATCTTCAAATTGCAGTTTAGGGAATAGCCTATGTGCCCAGTGCTCCATGTGTCTGATTAGTGTCTTCAAGTCCTCAGCCTGGCACATAAAAATAAAAATGCTAAACAGAAGATTCATTCGTACAAGTGACCTTGTCAGCAGATTTCAGAATTGAACAGTAGTACCAAAGTCACCAGTGTCCTTCTATAAGGTTAATAAACTTTTAGAAGAAACTTTAAGAAGTATGTATTAAGGGCTTAGAGGATTGCAGTCAGTTTAAAACCTGCAGAAGGCTTTAAAATTCAGAGGAAAAAAGAAACTTANCAGGCTCCCCCATCCCTGGGATTCTCCAGGCAAGAACACTGGAGTGGGTTGCCATTTCCTTCTCCAATACATGAAAGTGAAAAGTCAAAGAGAAGTCGTTCAGTCATGTCCTACTCTTAGCGACCCCATAGAGAGGCTAAACCTTGTTTGAGTAAAGGATCAGGAAGTCATATATTTTCCATCCTTGGAGCAAGGGAGACATTTCACATGTGCAGAAAGGCTCCTTGAGGGTCAAAAGGGGAGGGCACCGCTCCATAATATGAGATACCAATATGCGATCCCATAGGCCTCTGGGCTGAAATCCACCTTGAGAAAATGTTGCCCACACATGTCAGGGAGGGTCCTAGGACAGGTCAGGTGTGGAAAAAGAAACCAGACAATTGGCCAAAGGGAAGAGAAAGACCCAGAAGAACTGCCTTATATAAATGACTTAATTGCCTCTTTATTGCACTCCTCCTTACTTGGGGGGATGCCCACAGCCTTTCTCTCTGGGTGTACATGTCTGTCTTGCCTCTGTCTTAACTAGATACATCGTTTCTCTGTGTGCTTTCCCACTTGTTGTTGTGGTATGTCTCTAATGATAAACTTTGCACCTGCATTTTCAGTTTTTGCCTCCTTGAGAAATGCATTTTTCACTGGGGACAAAGATCCCAGGAAAAAATAGCTCCTTGTCTCTCTCCTTTGCTGATCTGATGGCTAGGATTCCCAGCTTTCATCCAGGCTACCCAGGTTCGATTCCTGGGCAGGAATTTAAGATCTCTTCATGTCACTGATCAGATCAAGCCCATTTCGATCAAAGGATAGAGTATTTTAAATTTGTGATATTGGAGGTTGTACTATGCAAAGGTCCAGGATATCAGTTGAGGTCTCCTTACTCCTCAAAGGTCAAGTACAATGAACTCAAATACCCGTCACTTCACTTTCTGTGGAAGCTGAGGCCCTTCCCAAGATTTTTGTAAATCCCAGTGAGACCAAGATCCCCAAGGTCATCTGGGACTCTGAACTCCTGAATCTCACATGTTATTTCTGTTCTGAATTGTTTTAGTTTAGGCTGTTTCTACAGTTATAACAGTAAAAGTCACTCATTCAATAGATATGCCCCACTTTGTGGGATTCTTAGTAAAGAGTTACATTGTTATCTGGCAAAGCTTTTATCTCCGTGCCCCTTTCTCCACTTTTCTCTCTCCTTCCCATCTCCTCTGTTATGGAGAACATGCTTCCATTTTCTTAAGCTTGGCGCCAGTCGACACCCTCAGGATAGGGGTAGGAGGCAGCGTCTGTGGGTGTTCACCAACTTCAAGCACTTATTAAAATATAATATTCTTCCTAACAAGAATGCTTCTTTCCTTAAGAGGATTTTAGTGCTATCGATTAAGGTAGTAAAATGTTCTTCACCTCCATTCAAACAGAATTTCATGGGAAAGAAGAGTGATAAGAAAGTATACTCCAGGTGTGGTGGACTAGAAACAAGTCATCTTACAGACTGAAACCAGCAATATTTGACTTTCACATCTCATGTTTTTAAAATTATTTCTCCAGTGTTCCCAATAGTAAGGTATTTTGCACTTCTGAAAAAATATTTGAAAAAAAGAAAAATGCTTTAGATTACTTTTGACACTCATAGTTTTAAAATGTTTTAGGTTCAAATGCTTTAAAAAGCACTTTCACCAGGTGAGGGAGCTCTTCCTTAAGTGTTTTCATGGCCCAGAAGTATATTTTGAAGACTCAAGTCTTAAGAGATGTTATTCAAAATATGAAAGAAAATTTTCCTGATGGCATTTGAATGGTAAGAGTTTCCAAGATAGAATACCCAAAAAACCCCAACTTCATCAAAATGAAAAACTTTCGCTCTTCAAAAAAAAAAAAGAAAAGACAAACCTCAGGCAAGGAGAATGTGAAAGTGTGAAAATGTTAGTTGTTCAGTCGTGTCCAACTTTTTGCAACCCCATGGAATGTAGGCCACTAGGCTCCTCTGTCCATGGAATTCTCCAGGCAAGAATACTGGAGTGGGTTGCCATTCCCTTCTCCAGGGGATCTTTCCCTACTGAGGGATCGCACCTGTGTCTCCTGAATTGCAGGCAGATTTCTTTACCACCTGAGCCACCAGGGAGCTGCAAATCACATATTTGACAAAGGATTTTTATCTAAAGTACATAAAGAACTTTTAAAAAAGCAAACCTCAATAATAAGACAAACAACCCATTTAAAAATGGGCAAAAGATTTAAATATTCACATCACCAAAAAATATATATGGATATCAAATAAGCATATAAAAAAATGCTCAAAATCATTAGTCAGTGTGTGTATGCCCAGTCGCTCAGTTGACTCTGCAGTGGGTTGCCATTTCCTTCTCCAGGGGATCTTCCCAACCTAGGAATCAAACCCACATCCCCTGCATCTCACTGCATTGGCAGGTGGATTCTTTACCACTGAACCACCTGGGAAGCCCACATTAGTCAGTTGAAACGTATCAATTAAAACCACAGTGAGGTACCAGTATGCATTCATTAGAATGACACATATTTTAAAGGACTAATCATACCAGATACTGGCAAAGATGTAGAATATCTGGAACACCCCTACGTTGTTGATGGGATGTAAAATAGCTTTAAAAAAAATTCACTGTACTGTATTTTTATTTATTTAAAAAAATTTTTAATCTGTGCCACACAGCTTGTGGGATCTTAGTTCCGCAACCAGAGATTGAACTAGGGCCCTCAGCAGTGAAACAGCAGATTTCCATCCACTGGACCACTAGGGAATTCCCGAAAGTAGTTTAAATACTTTGGAAAATAGTTTTGAAATTTCTTTAAAAGTTCAATACACACCTACCATGTGACCCAGCCATTGTACTCTTGGGTCTCTAGAGAGAAATGAAAACATATATGAAAACATATAATGATGTTTATAGAAGCTTTATTTGTAATATCCATCAATAGGTGAATAAACTAATTGTGATGTATCAATAAAATGACTTACTACTTAGCAATCAAGGAACTACTGACACACACAACTACATGGGTGAACCTCAGCAAGTATCCTCAGTGAAAGAAGCCAGACAATCCCTCCTCAATAAAAAGCACATTAAGGAGCACATACCATACAATTCCATTACTATAAAATTCTAGTTCTATGCAGGATAGATAAAAAAGGTCCTACAATATAGCACAGGGAATTATATTCAATATCCCGGGATAAACCATAATGAAAAAATGTGCATAATTGAGTCACTGTTGAACAGTAGAAATTAAACACAACCTAGTAATTCAACTACGAAAGTGAAGAGTGTTAGTTGCTCAGTGGTGTCTGACTCTTTGCAACCCCAGGGACCATAGCTTGCCAGGCTCCTCTGTCCATGGGATTCTCCAGGCAAGAGTAACTGGAATGGGTAGCCATTTCCTTCTCCAGTGGATCTTCTTGATCCAGGGATTGAACCTGGGTCTCCTGCACTGCAAGCAGATTCTTTACTGTCTGAGCCACCAGGGAAGCCCCTTCAATAAAATGTAAAATAAATAACATTTAAAAAAATGAAAATTATAGTAGGGGCAATGGGCAGATGCAAGGGGCAGGATTCTGAAGGGGCACAAGGAAACTGTTGGGAGGTAGTGGATGTGTCATTATCACGATTGTGGTGATGGTTTGTCCACATATGTCAAAATTGTTCAAATGTTATCCTTTCCATGTATGCCACCTATCATATGATTATGTCTCAATAGATCTGTAAAAAAAAATCTTAAAGTATAAAACATGTTTTAAAAATATAGAATAAAATTCCCTCAATAGAATTTAAACTAATTTGAATGTATTTATTGAGTTCCCAGTTCTAAAGGGTATATAGCACTGAATTTGTGACCTGTTACCTTATAGAAGGGCTTCCCTGGTGGCTTAGATGGTAAAGAATGTCTTGCAATGCGGGAGACCTGGGTTCGATCCCTGGGCAGGGAAGATCCACAGGAGGAGGGCATGGCAACCCATTCCAGTATTCTTGCCTGAAGAATCCCCATGGACAGTGAAGCGTGGTAGGCTACAGTCCATGGGGTCACGAATGAGCAACTAAGCATGGCCCAGCACCTTACAGAGAGTGAAGAGATAATCAATTTTTTTCTTCATTTTTTTTTTATTTTAACACAAATAAAACCAAACCAAAACCAAACAAAAAAAGGAAGTACCACAATTGTTAGAAGAAGAGGAATAAGAAGGACCATGTGAATTAACTGATTATTTCATTTTATCATCAGTAGTCTTAATCCTTCAAAATAAGAATGCTTCTTTTTATGTTTACATTGTAAATGGCTAAAAGGCTTGAAGTAAAACAAACTGATTTCATGTGAAAAAAAGTACATATTTTTTAATTGCCTACGAGGACAGGAAAGTTATGAAAGGAAGTTTTGAGTGAAAGCCTGGAAATAGTTCTTTTTTTAAGGTTTTGCCTGGGGGCTTTCCTGGTGGTCCAATGATTAATACTCTGTGCTTACAATACAGGGGGCCTGGGTTCAATTCCTGGTTGGGGAAGTTCTGCATGCCATGAGGTACAGCCAAAAAGAAAAGGATAAAAAAAGAGGGCATTGTAGTACATTACTTACAGATGGAGCCTTTCAGAAACTCAAGAAGAATTTTTCCTTCTCTATAACAGGGAGATTCAATAGATAGTTTTAGAAAGACTATAGAAAAATACATAAGGAGGCCAGATTCTTCGGCTTCAGTGAACCCTCAGGCAGGTAACCCATTGCTATGGAAAGAGCCTGGGCAGGTGAGACACTAGCCCTGGCTATGGTTTAATATTCACCGTTGATCTGTACTGTAACCCAAGCTTTTCCATAAAGCGGAGATCACACTGGATCGTGGTACTTAATTTATATGCCCTTAGACATTGTTTACTGGATCTGTTAAGAAAGAGAAGGGACAAATTTATCTATTTAACAAATATTTACTGATTGTCTGTCTATATGCCAGGCAAGGTTCCTAGAGCCAGCGACAAAATGGCCAACACAACAGATGAGGTAAACCAACAGGGAACCAAAAAATAAGCCAGTAAATAAACAAAGAAGATAATGAAAGAAGAAATCAAAGTGGCATTGTGCCAGAGAGTGCCTACAGGGACAGTGCAGTGAGGATGAGGAAGTGACACTTGGGCACAGTGTATGTAGCAAGAAGTAGGCGGCCAAGCATAGGGCCTCCGCACTGGGTAAACAGGAACAACATCTGTGCTCAGAAGGAGGAAAGAAGGTCACGGTGGCCAGAGTTTGGTGACTCAGTGGGAAAGCAGAATGAGGTGAGGTCTGATGGAGGCAGAGCTGAGAAGTCTGATGAGGGTTTTGAACTGGAGCCACCGGTGGGCCTTGAACAGAGACTAATGTGTGCTTGTAAAGATCCTTGAGCTGCTCTATGGAGAATGGACTTTCAGGAGACCAGAGGGAAAGCAGAGGGCCAGTTAGGATTCTTATGTTTGGGAGACAGAGCTTATAGGCAGCTCCGCCCCTGATGTTTGCAGGACCCAGGGCAAGAGGCCACGTGGACACCCAATACCAAATGCTTACTTATGCAAAAATGATACATTAAGCTTCAGGTCATCAAATGAAATATGTTCTGTCCTCCTTTCTTGAAAAGTATACTTTCACAACAATATGGAAGTCCAGGTTGGAACTGAGATTTCTCCAATTCCCTAGAGTGCTAGAATGCACCATGGGAAGAGCTGGCCCCTAGCTTTCTTCTCACCGCTGCCCCTTCCCTTCTCCCCTCCAATTCCATCTTATGCTGCAAGGGCCTTCACCCCAGGTACGTGGACATCCAGACCATGAGCCAAGCTCTGTCCACACCTCCTCAAATAGTTCCTTGGCCCCTCTTGGGCCTAGGGGAGTCTACACCTGGGTGCAGTATGTCACTCTGTTCTCAGGAAGGTGGACCAGGGAAAGAGGCCCTGCACTGTTCGGGCAGGAAATTCTGAAGTCTTGGGGAACCAGAGAATGGTCTAGAAGTAGGGGACATAGACTCTGCACAGGCATGACCCTTTGGTCCTGAGGACTCCTCCCAATGTGGTGGGCGGTATGGTCAAACAGGCTCTGGAGCCCAAGGCTGGAAGGACTCCTCAGTTTTTTTGACAGGTTGGATGTGGGTGGTGCTTCAAAGAGAGGAAACAGGATGGTTAGAGAGAGGTGAGGGAGTGGAATCAAGTGCTCCAGTTGAAATGTTTTCAGTTTGTGATGCCCACTGAGACATCCAACTATTAGATATTCCAAGGAGGCAGTTGGCTGTATATGTCTGAAACTCAGGGGGCTTCCCAGATGTCACTAGTGGTAAAGAACCTGCTTGCCAGTGCAGGAGGCATAAGAGATGTGGGTTCAATTCCTGGGTCCAGAAGATCCCCTGGAGGAGGGCATGGTGACCCATTCCCGTATTCTTGCTTGGAGAATCCCATGGAGAGAGGAGTCTTGCGGGCTACAGTTCATGAGCTCACAAAGAGCCGGACACAATTAAAGTGACTTAGCACACATTCACGTCTGAAACCCAGGAGGAGAGGTCTAGACCAGCAGTAATAAAATTGGGAACTCATCAGCATAAAGATGTTGGAGCACAAAGCAGAGAATGTAGACAAAAAAGGGACAGAGTCTGAGGCCCTGTGCCTGTGCTTAGGCATGTCCAGCTCTTTGTGGCCCCGTGGACTGTAGCCTGACAGGCTCCTTTGTCCATGGGGATTCTTCAGGCCAGAATACTGTAGTGGGGAGTCTTTCCCTTCTCCAGGGGACCTTCCCAATCCCGGGATTGAAGCCAGGTCTCCTGCATTGCAGGCAGATTCTTTACTGTCTGAGCCACCAGGGAAGCCCACGAGTACTAGAGTGGGTAGCATATCCCTTCTCCAGGGGATCTTCCCGACCCAGGAATCAAACTGGGGTCTCCTGCATTGCAGGCAGAATCTTTACCATCTGAGCTACCAGGGAAGCCCTCTGAGGCACTGCTGTTGCTGCTAAGTCACTTCAGTTGTGTCCGACTCTGTGCGACCCCATAGATGGCAGCCCACCAGGCTCCCTCGTCCCTGGGATTCTCCAGGCAAGAATACTGGAGTGAGTTGCCATTTCCTTCTCCAATGCATGAAAGCGAAAAGTCAAAGTGAAGTCGCTCAGTTGTGTTCGACTCTTCGCGACCCCATGGACTGCAGCCTACCAGGGCTCCTCCATCCGTGGGATTTTCCAGGCAAGAGTACTGGAGTGGGGTGCCATTGCACTATCAACTAACGTATACTCACCAACAAAATCTGGAAAACATTGAAAAACACAAAATAAAAAATAAAATAATCTCACCCACACTTTTGTGTGCTCGGTCACTCAGTTATGTCTGACTCTTTGCAACCCCATGAACTGTAGCCCCTGTAGCCTGCCAGGCTCCTCTGTCCATGGAATTTTCCAGGCAAGAAAACTGGAGTTGGTTGCCATTTCCTTCTCCATAATTTTACCTCCTAGAAATAAACACTGTTAGCATCTTGAATTGTCTTCTCTTTCTCTCAATGTCTCCCTCTCTCTATCCATCATCTATATTTACACTGTATTTTAATAATAAAATAGTGCTCATATGTATATAATTTTTATAAGTGCTTTTGTCACTACTTTTGCAGCATTTTCCCACTCTTTTGAAGAGAGATTTTTAAACTGATGCACTAAGTTTCATCATGTAGATGGATCATAAAATCCTCTATTTTGGGACATTAATTTCTTAAGATAACATAACTTATTACTTTTTTAGCACAGAGAAATTCAAAGAAGGGAAACAAAAATTGCCATTATCCCCCTGCCTAGGAAATACCTGTTGACATTTTCAAAGAAAATTTAAAAAAAAAAAAAAAAAGCAGTTCATTTATATGGACAGAAATATCTAACACAATAAAAAAAGTACGAAATGAAAACTGAAAGCTTTTCTTCCTACTCGGTAAGTTTTTCTTTCTAAAGGTAATTACTGTTAACAAATTCTTGATTTTTTTCTTCTAAGATGGGGCAAGGGGGATGGGGGAAAAAACACTGAATTCAATGAAAGAGAGCAAACAAAGTTTGTATAGTATAAAAGAAAAATTAATTTGTGTTTACAGCTTGTTATTATGAGTAATGCTGAAATACACATCTCTGTTATATATAAATCTTTGTGCACATCTCTGATTATTTCCCTAAAATAAATTTGAACTGTATGCATTATGGACATTGTATGAAATTGCTTTTTTTCCCAACAGTTTTTAAACTAAGTATGAATGACATTGAGTTTTGTCAGTTTCTAAGTTTGGCCTCAGATTCATAGAACTCAAAAATGTGGATTATGATCTACTCAAACCTTTAAACTTATGCCAAATATAGTTTGAAGCCACTTGAAATTGAAGGTAAGTATGAAAGTTAGAGAAAGAGGTGGTAGATAAAGGAACAATCATATCATCATTATTTATGGCATGATCAAGATCTTTAGTGTCATTATAATTGGAGATACTTGAAAATGTCACAGCCAAACTTACCTCATGACTATCAAATAAAACAAATTGTGCCTATTACTTGGCAAGGTACCAAGAGGTTCTAGAAGATCATTAACCTGGGAGTTAGATGTGTTCCTGTTCTACCCCTGACTAGCTATGTGACCACAAAAGATACCACTAAACCCTCCAAGGCTCAGTTTTACTATTTAATTCAAGTTCTAAAATTCTAAAATGAACTGTCTCCCACTCTCTTTACACAGAAACCCCATCAGTACCAGACAAGGATCTAGTTATAAAGGGCTATCTATTCGAAGAAAGCACACACAGGAGCAAGAATAAATAGCAGTATGGCTCAGTAGTAATTATAACGACACCAAATTGCTATCAGTATAATGACAACAACAATATTTTATATTTTATGAGACAGTACAATGAAAACAGTCTGGAACATCACAGAGAAGAGATTCCTTGCTCCCTGGGAGTATGAAGTGAAAGTGAATGTCACTCAATGGTGTCTGACTCCCTGCAACCCCATGGACTATACAGTCCACAGAATTCTCTAGGCCAGAATACTGGAGTGGGTAGCCTTTCCCTTCTCCAGGGGATCTTCCCAACCCAGGGATTGAACCCAGGTCTCCCACATTGCAGGTGGATTCTTTACCAGCTGAACCACAAGGGAAACCCAAGAATACTGGAGTGGGTAGCTGGAGGCTCCAGAGGATCTTCCCGATCCAGGAATCAAACCGGGGTCTCCTGCGTTGCAGGTGGATTCTTTCCCAACTGAGCTAACACACTGATGTACCAATCAGTATAATTTAAAATATCTTAAAACACACATAAACCCGAGACTATGTGTCACGCACTGTTCATTTGTGGGGACGAAACTCTCTTTAGACAAATTCTAAGCTCTCTGCAAGATGACCTGGCCTCTGAGTAGGAGTATGAATTATAAAAAGATTGATAGATATTATGATGACTCTACCTGTGTAGGCCCTGTATTCTTTTATCATAGCTCTCAACACCTAGATTAAATGGTCACTCTCATTTTAAATTTCCTGCCTGTAATCTTTGCAAAGCACTTGTCAGGAAAAGGATGATGCTGGGGTTTTCCATTGAGTTGAAGCAAGAATGAAAAAAAAAAAAAAAAAAAAACCTGATCAGTGATGACAAGCATTCAAATAAATGTTCTGGGAAAGATTTGTTTCATCTCAGACCAGATTAGAGATTAAGAATATCCGGGATCCTGGACTGTGATTGCAAAGGAAGTCAAGACTTCCTTTCGCACAGCTGCCCTCGAGGAAGCTGGTATGTCCCAAGTATATCTTCTTTCATTGTGCTCCCCCAGGGAGAAAAGCAAAGTAGCACATCTCTCGCAGATGCCAAGCCAGGGTGAGGTCCCTACCCCCACTCCCCTCCAAAAAAAGGTGCCAGATCTGACATCCTGTCTGGTTGAAGCCACATCCTTAGAGAGCAATTGAAATTGCATCAGCCCTCACCTTGCTGGGGCACCTTTTCCTTTAAACGAAGGGCAAATGACCATTAAATGTGGCTCCCAAAATAACCCAGTGGTTTCATTCCATTTGGAATGTCTGACATCTAGAACTGAGGAAGTGAATGTACTGCCTCTGAAAGGGGAGGGGAGGGTGGCCCTTCACTGTGACCCTTCACTCAGTTACTCAGTAGGAACAGCTGCCAAACTCACAGGAGCTTAAAAACCTAGACAATGGATTATACTCCTTAGCTGTTTATTTAAACATTACAAAAGTCAGCCCCACCTTGCAGAATGAATTATAGGCAAAGGGAGTTTTAATGATAGTAAAAGCCTTTAATAAAGAGTCAGAGTTCTCTCATGACTAGAGAGTAGGAAAATATGGTATAAAAATGAAGAAGGAAATTCCCTGGCATTACAGTGGTTAAGACGCCAAGCTTCCACTGCAGGGGGTGTGGGTCTGATCTCTGGTGGGGGAGCTAAGATCCCACATGCTACTTGAGGTATGGCAAAAAAAAAGGGAAAACATAAAGTGGAATTTCCTCATATGGATTAACTTTTGTTTACCATAACTTGACATTTTTTTATTTTGAATTTCCCAGTTGAATTTGTCATAATAAGAGAATAAAAGGTCTTAATTTGTAAGAAGCAAGTATGGACTTGCTGCTAAAATAAAACTCATAGGCTGATAATATCATAAAGTTCACTGATCCTAAAATATTAACTGTGTGAGCATGGCTAATATGAACACAGGACTCCATAATGTAAATGGCAGTGTTTCATGAATGGTTCTTATTATCTTTTTATACTATTCTAGTTTTTTCCCCGATATTAAGCTGGCATTAGTTACATAATTTTTTTTAACCCACAAAATATTCAGAAGGCCTATATGTTTTAATGTGAGAAAAACCTATATTTTCTTTCAATTTAAAAACCGAAATAGAAAAAATAAAAATATATTTCAGCTGGTCTGAACTATTTTCTGACAGGGAAAAAAAGTCTTCTAGTGATTTCTTTTTCTCCCATGTTTTAGGGAGATGTAATTGACCTAAGACAGGAGGAGAAGGGGACGACAGAGGATGAGATGGTTGGATGTCATCACTGACTCGATGGACATAAGTTTGAGCAAGCTCTGGGTGTTGGCGATGGACAGGGAAGCTTCGTGTGCTGCAATCCATGGGGTCACAGTCAGTTGCATACGACTGAGCAACTGAACTGAACTGACATATAACATTGTATAAATTTGTGTACAAAATGTTGATTTGACAAAGCTATATATAGTAAAATGATTCTACCATAGCATTAACTAAGCCTTCCTTGCTGTCCCATAATGACCATTTCTGTTTTGTGTGAGAACATTTAAAATTTACTCTGAACAACATTCGATTATACACTATAGTATTATTAGCTATACCATACTGTATATCAGGCTCTCAGAACTCGTGAATTTTATAACTGGAAGTTTGTACCCTTTGGCCAATATCTCATTTCTTCTCCCAAAGTTTCTTGTAACCTCTACTCTACTGTTTCCCTGAGTTTGGGTTTTATAGATTTCACGTACAAAGAAGTGAGATTTGGAGAAGGCAATGGCACCCCATTCCAGTACTCTTGCCTGGAAAATCCCATGGATGGAGGAGCCTGGTGGGCTACAGTCCATGGGGTTGCTAAGGGTCAGACATGACTGAGTGACTTCACTTTCACTTTTCACTTTCATGCATTGGAGAAGGAAATGGCAACCCACTCCAGTGTTCTTGCCTAGAGAATCCCAGGGATGGGAGAGCCTGGTGGGCTGCCGTCTTTGGGGTCGCACAGAGTCAGACACGATTGAAGTGACTTAGCAGCAGCATACAAGTGAGATCATACAGTATTTGTTTTTCTCTGCCTGACTTATCTCATTTAGAGTAAGGTCCATACACATCACTGCAAATGGGGGGATTTTCTTATATCTCATGGCTGAGTCATATTCCATTCCAGGTCTTCTTCCTCTGTTCATCTGTTGATGGACACAGGCTGTTTCCATATCTTGACTACTGTGAATAAGGCTACATTGAACATGGAGTGCAGAGATCTCTATGAGATCCTGATCTCAATTCCTTTGGATACATACCCAAGAGTGGAATTGTTGGATCATTTGGTAGATCTATTTTTAATTTCATTTTTTAAGAAACTCCACTAATTTTATGGGGTTTTTTGATGTATTAATTTGCATTCCCACAAAAAAGCCCAGGGGTTCCCTTTTTTCCACACCCTGCCAATACTTATCTCTGTTTTTTTTTTTTTTTTTTT
>SJYA01001549.1:347819-407095 GCA_006410615.1 Neotragus moschatus | reverse complement strand
TTTTTTTTTTTTTTTTTTTAATGATAGCCATTCTAACAGGTATTAGGTGATACCTCATTGTGGTTTTGATTTCCATTTCCTTGATAATTAGTGATGTTGGGTACATTTCTTTTTTTTCCCTCAAGTAGTTGTTTTATTGAGGGGTAACATAGGTCCAGAACACACATTGTTTTATTGAAAGATAATAAAAATCATAAGTGGAACACACTTTCCTGTGATCTATACCCAGACCAAGAAAGCAAACATTACTAGCACCTTAAAAGCCTCCTTCAACTCACCTTTCAATTCCTCTCCTCCTCAAGGTTAACCTCTATCCCAGCTTCCACCTCCACAGACTAGATCTGTCAGTTTTGAGTAAATATATGTATAATATATATATGGTATATACATAAATACATATGTATTTCTTGTGTCTAGTTTATTTTACCCAACAGGATGTTAATGAGATTCATTCATATCATTGCATGGTGTTGGTGTTGTTCAGTTGCAAAGTTGTCTGACTCTGTGACCCCATGGAATGCAGCATGCCAGGCTCTTCTGTCCTTTACTATCTCCCAGAGTTTGCTCAAATTCAAGTCCATTGAGTCAATGATGCTATCTAACCATCTCATCCTCTGCTGCCCCCTTCTCCTCCTGCCCTCAATCTTTCCCAACATCAGGATGTTTTCCAATAAGTTGGCTCTGTGTATCAGGTGACCAAAGTATTGGAGCTCCAGCATCAGTCCTTCTGATGAATATTCAGGACTGATTTCCTTTAGGACTGACTGGTTTGATCTCCTTGCTGTCCAAGGGATTCTCAAGAGTCTTCTCCAACNATCAGGATGTTTTCCAATAAGTTGGCTCTGTGTATCAGGTGACCAAAGTATTGGAGCTCCAGCATCAGTCCTTCTGATGAATATTCAGGACTGATTTCCTTTAGGACTGACTGGTTTGATCTCCTTGCTGTCCAAGGGATTCTCAAGAGTCTTCTCCAACACCACAGTTCAAAAGCATCAAGTCTTTGGAATTCAGCCTTCCTTATGGTCCGAATCTCACATCAGTACCTGACTACTGGAAAAACCAAAGCTTTGACTATATGAACCTATATTAACAAAGTGATGTCTCTGCTTTTTAATATGCTATCCAGGTTTGTTATAGCTTTTCTTCCAAGGAGCTAGTATCCTTTAATTTTATGGCTACAGTCCCCATCAACAGTGATTTTGGAGGCTAAAATAAAACCCTGTCGCTGTTTCTACTTCTTGCTCATCTATTTGCCATGAAGTGATGGGACTGGATGCCAAGATCTTAGGTTTTGGAGACCTTTTACCCTTTAGCAGTCATTCTACTGTTTTTTGCTCAGCTTTCCCACCAAATCCTAAACAATCATTAATCTACTTTCTGTCTCTATAAAGTTGCTTATTCTGGACATTTCACATAAATGAAATAACAAAATATGTGGGATCTTGTGGTTGGCTTCTTTCACTTAGCATGATGTTTCCAAAGTTCATGAATGCTATAGCACAGATGAGCACTTCACTCCTTTTTATAGTCAAGTTATATTCCATTGCATGGATGTGCCACATTTTGTTTATCTGTTGATGGACATTTGGGTTGTCTCCATTTTTTGACTATTATGAATAATGCTGCCATACATTTGCATAAAAATTTGTGTACAAGTTTTGTATGGATATTATATTTTCACTTCTCTTGAGCACATAGGAGTGGAATTGCTGGGTCATATGGTAACTATATTTAACTGAGGAACTGGCAGATTGTTTCCCAAAATATCTTCACAATTTTACATTCTCATGTTAATCTTTAAACAATTTATAAAATGTTTTACATTGAATAAATTATATACATAATAAAAAATTCAAACAACATAAATGGCTAAAAAGTGAAAAGCAAACTTTATCCTCTACATATTGCAAATGGCTAGGTGGCTGACAGGCTGCTCTGGACCACGAGGTGTAGATGCTTACCTTGTTTTGCACACCTAATGCCTTTAGGACTGAATAGAAAGGGAAAGAGGAAGAGGTGAACTGAATGTGTATTTTGAATCATACAAGTCAGCTTCAACTTATTAAGCTCTTTATTCACATCTTTTTTCTTCAAGTTTTATAGAACCGGAATTATTGGTTGAAAGGACTTTTTTTCAAAAGATTTTTAAGATAGATATATTCCCAATCTGCTCTCAGAAATGCCCCTTTAAAGTCTCATCCGCACTGAATACTCATTTCCCTGTACCCTTGTCAGGTATTATCGCTTTACATATAACTTTCTACTTGCCAATTTGCTACACACAAGGAGNAGGCCCGGGCCGGGGTGCAGAAGCCGAGTCGGCTGTGCGCCTCGCGTGGGGCTCTGCCCGGGTCATCACGTACTTCTCGGGCCGCCGGGCGCGAGGAACTCCCGGCCGCCGAGGTATCGGTGACTAAGCACTGATTGTGCTCCTGACTCAGACCAGTCCGTGCACCCAACGAGTAGCGATGCCCATCCCCACCCCTTTACCGACCCTTTCAGTCATCCCTGACCTCTGGTCATTTTCCGTCTCCCTAAAAAATAACTGGTTCATCGCCCGCCTCTCCCCAGCTCTTTCTCCTAGATTCTCTGGGATTCTGGTGTGTAACGGGGAGAAGGGAACCGATGTTTTGGAAAAATTAAGATTGCATCTGCGTCTTGAGTTCAACTCAGGGTGTAGGATGTGGAGTTGGGACCGGCGAGCAGTCCTCACCTTTGTGCTTGACACCTGTGGGCTGGGAGTGGCTAGTCGCGACCGCTGCCTGGCCAGCTAGGACATGTGTACACCAACACCCCCGAGGCTTTTTACTTGTCGACTTTGGGGGCTCCGATTCCTTGGCCTTCTTCCTGGAGACTCTTGTTTTGAAGGGAGCTGCTTTTCTTTTCTTCATCTGATTTTTCATTCATTCACCAGATGTTTTCTCATCGGTGTCTCTCCTGGGCTGCTTTAATTGACCATGAGCCCAATTTTGGACCTGAGACATGACACTATGTTCTTGGAAATCCCACACAAGGTGCTCCATCTCTGCAACTTCCAGTGTTCATCACAAACCAGCAGTTTACTTTAAACAGTGATGAATCTGTTTCATGGATGTTTCTGAGTTCCCACAACTCTTTTGTATCCTAGGTAAGGAACAGGACTGTGAAGGAGAAAGATCTGGTGAGCTGGAGAAATAAACAGAAAAGATTAAGAGTTCTTAATCTCTTACCTGCACCCTGGAAACTTTAGGAAACCAGCTGATGAAAAGAACAGATTAGGCCTCGACCTTCTGCTGTTTGGTGATTTCTGTAACCTTTGTTTGTCTCTTTCAATTTTAATAGCCTGGGGACCTATTGGCTTGGTGGCTCTGTCCACCGCTATAATGATCACAAGGCCAGTGGTGAACAGACCTGTGATATGAGCTCAACCACATTCTTCAGACAAACTCCTTTCTGAAGTATCTGTTTTGCATGATATGAACTTGTCCGGGTTAGTGGATAACTTTGCATACATTGATGCACGTTTAGGGTACAGAATTTTGTCCCCTTAATATAGTTCTGAAATCACCCCCACCTCCACCACCAGCACCAGAGCAGGGCAAGACAGGACAAATTTTGACCACAGTGGATTCTGACTGACTGTTTTGTCCTGACCATCGTGCTCCCATTCATTTTGGAAGAAGGTAGTGAGTGAAAGTGGGGCTTCCCAAGTGGCACTAATGGTAAAGAACCCACCTGCCAGTGCAGGAGACAAAAGAGATGCAGGCTCCATCCCTTGGGTCGGGAAGATCCTCTCTACTCTTGCCTGGGAATCCTGTGGACAGACGAGCCTGGTCCACAGGGTCCATAGGGCTACTACAGTCCATAGGGTCTCAAAGAGTCGGACACGACTGAAGCGACTAAGCCGCTGCAGCAGCAGCAGTGAGTGGAAGTGCCTGTAGTCATTCTGTTAATTGTGACCCCGGTGTTCTTACAAAGTGACTGTAAGAACTCACAAAGAGCTGACAAAGTTCTTAACAATTGTGATTGTTCTTACAAACGGGAGAGGGAAGAAAAAAAGGAAAAAAAAAACCATGGAGTGGGAGATTCTAAACAGTGGGTAAAAGGTTGGACTCCGGAGTCAGGCTAAGTGTGTGGTTTTGTGATCTGGATCAGGTCTCTCTAGGGCTTAGGTTTAGTTTTTTTGTCTGTGAAAATGGATCTAATGATAGATCTGTTGAGAGTTGTGAAGACTGACTGAGCTAACAGCAGTAACTTCCATCAGTGTCAGCTGCTGGTACCTTTGTTGCTGGGTAGAGAATGCTGAGGGAAGCCTGAAGGTAATCTGCAGCCGTGGTGGTGGATGAGCTGCCGTAGCTTCTGGATAACCGACCCCCTCACTCAGTTTTCTGTGCCATGCGCATCTCTACCTCCGTGACTCACCGCTGTGTTACAGTAGGCGGCATCCCTGTGTAGGCTGCCTGAGACAAACAGGGACTGCTCCCCTACCACCTGCCTCTCATGGGGGAAAGCTGTACACATCTGTTAATACCCCTTTCCCGTTTTTCAAGCAGAGCTGATGTACTCATGTTTCGCTCAGTAGATCAGGGCATGATTTGGCACATTTTCCTAGTGTAAAAAGAAAAAAGTCCATTGACATTAAAGAACTCTTGGTACTAAATTGGCAAGGTTGTTTCTCTGTGACTCCCTGGCACTTGGGACTGCTCTTTAATGGAGCACTTACCCCATTCAGACAAAGTTATGTTATATGGGACCTGGATTCTATGCAGCTTCTGGGAGTCCTTGAAGAAAAAGACTGCAGAAATATTTCTTTTGCAAGTTTGCAAAATTATATGAGCATATTGCAAGGGTGCTAAATGTTAGAGTGAAATAAGTTGGAAACAAGATCGTGTCGTTTCCCTGTTTAAAATGTTTTCACTGGGAATTCCCTAGTGGTCCAGCAGTTAGGACTTCCTGTTTCCATTGCTGAGGGCCTGGGTTCAATCCCTCGTCAGGGAACTAAGATCCCACAAACCTCACAACTCAGCACCACCCCCAACCCCCCAAAAAGTTTTCATAGTTTCATTGCTATTGCTATTGCTAAGTCACTTCAGTCGTGTCCACTCTGTGCAACCCCATAGACGGCAGCCCACCAGGCTCCCCCATCCCTGGGATTCTCCAGGCAAGAACACTGGAGTGGGTTGCCATTTCCTTCTCCAATGCTTGAAACTGAAAAGTGAAAGGGAAGTCCCTCAGTCATGTCCGACTTAGCGATCCCATGGACTGAAGCCTTCCAGGCTCCTCCATCCATGGGATTTTCCAGGCAAGAGTACTGGAGTGGGGTGCCATTGCCTTCTCCGAGTTTCACGGCAGCTAGAATAAAATGAAATCGAATTCTTCATATTGGGCTGAGTCTGCTGTATCCCCCCTTCCCCGCCACATCTCTTTAACCACATTTCTTGCTGCTCCTTTCTTCCGTTACACTGGCCTTCTTTCACTTCCTCCATGGTGGTCCATGCTCCCTCCAGGCCCTTGCACATGCTGTTCCGTTTGCCTGACATGAATCCTCCCTTTCTCTTCCCAAGGTGCAAAGGAAGCAGTCTTCACCTCTCTGAGTAAATGTCATTTCTTCAGAGATGTTCACAGACCACCTAATCTAAACTGGGTCCCTCTTTCTCATGTCACCTGACTTTTTTAGTGGCACTCATTCACTGTCCATAATCTTTTACTGGGGTATTTTAAATATTCCTGTCTTCTGTACACCTTATAACCTATAAGATTGGACTGTCCTTTTTTTGATTTACTATTCAATAAGTAGTGCCTGGAATAGTACCTGGAAAGTAATAAGTGCACAAATGATTGTGGAGAAAATTAGTGAAATTTCTAATATTTGCCCAGTCTGTTTATCAAGTCTTTTAATAACTTTTCTTTCGTTGTTATTTCTCCCTTTATTTTCATTCTCTCCTCCCCGCTTTCTTCTCTCCCCAAGACACCATCTCACCCACTCTAGATATTTAATATATGGTCTTATAATTCTGCTTATTCGTTGGGTCTGTGTGTGGTTTTGGGAGGGAGGTAGTGTTGTTTTGTGTGTTTAGGGCGCTGTATACTCTTGTGCTATTATTCAGCCTTGAAAGAGGAGGAAATCCTGCCATTTGCAACACCGTGGATGGACCCGGAGGACAGTATGCTAAATCAAATAAGCTAGACACAGAAAGAAAAATACTGCATGATCTCAGATTTTATGTGGAATCTAAAAAACAGGGGTACATGGAAGCATAGAGTGGATAGGTGGTTACCTGGGGTGGGGAGGTGGGGGAAATGGGAGGATGTTTGTCAAAGGATACAAAGTTGTAGTCAATAGGGTGAATAAGTCTAGAGATCTAATGCTTAGCGCGATGACTATAGTTAATAATACTGTGCTGAATACTGGACATTTGCTGGGAGGGTAGATGTCAGGTGCTCTTGTCACACACACTCCCCACATGGTAAATGTGAGATGTGTGTGTTAATTAGCGTGACTGAAATAATCATTTCACTATGTGTATATAGTGAATCATCATGCTGTGCACTTTAAATATTTTCATTTTTTATTAAAACTTCTATTGTGCTATAAATCTGCATCAGTTGGGATAGACTAGAAAATGTCAGTAGTTTAACATGCTTTCAGGTTAATGGGAAGCTCTTTTGATTGGATTCCAATCAGGGACTCAGGCTGACGGAGGACGCTTAATGAGAAAGGAATCTTGAGAACCACGTGGTGGCTTTTAAAGTTTCTGCCCAGAAGGGTCACTTTTGCTCCCGTTTTTGTAAAGCAAATCACATGGCCATGGTGACCTTCAAAGGGGACAGGGGCCTTCTTGGAAGGAAAAGAATCAGCAATTTTTGAACGGAAGCTATGACCACCCTTAACTTTTATTTCAGGTTTTTTCTTTTTCAAACAAGTTCCGTATTTCTGAGCTCTGTTCATACGTGTGTCTAGCTGATCCTCTCTCTCGGTTGCAGAGCAGTCTGCCGTGTGCAGGTACCACATTCTACTTATTGTTCCCCTAGGATAAGAAGTTCTGTCGTTTCTAACCCCTTGCTGCTTCAAACAGTGAAGCCATTGCTGTCCTTAAATCTGCACCTCCTTTTGGACTCTTACAAGTAAGAGTTCCCTGTGGAATGTGCTCAGAAATGGGGTTGCTGAGTTGGAGGGTACTTTGCCTCTCCTTCCATGATAAGGCACTCACTTAATCTTTCTTTGTGCTTTATTCTTTTTTTTTTTTTTTCTGTTTCCTTTTTATTTTTGAAATTGTGAAAGTATGAAAACATACAGGAGACTTGGAAAATACAGAACAAGTTATATATAGTTCCTCTATATATTACAGTTAATTTTTTAAGTAGATAAATTAAGATTTTTAGTTGGAGTTTCAATATCAAACTCTCAAAAATAACCCTCCCAAGGAGAAGCTGGAGCCCTGAGTGGAGTTCGAAGTTGCAACGCAGGGTGCTCCCAAGACCTCACTTTTTCTTTTACCTTAGGCAAGTCTTTTGTACTTTGTGACTTTTCGTTTCCTTATCTGCAGAGTGAGGATGAAAGTGGTTTATAAAATCTTTGTCTTAGCGGCCTACAGGGCTCTGCCTGATCAGGTTCTTAGTTTTCCCCATCGTCCCCTTCACTCTTGGCTCCAGCCGTGCCATTCCCTTTGCTGTTCCACAGTTAGTTGGGTGCATTCCAATCTCGGAACTTTTGCTGTTCTCTCTGCCTGGAATTCTCTTCTGCCAAATACCCACATGACTTGCTCCCTCACTTCCTTTGGAACTTTGCTCAAGTGTTTCTTCACACAGGCCGTCTTTGATCACTCTATTTGTAGCACTCCCTGTCATGCTTGACTCCCTTATTTGCCCTATTTTTCTTTGCAGCACTTACCACTAATTCGTGTTGCATTGTCTATAAATATTTATTTCCACCTCCCCTTGCCCTAAAATGTATGCTTCGTGAAGGCGAGGGGTTGGTTTGTTCCTTGCTCAGTGAGTAGATCAGTGTCTGGCCCATAGCAGATACTCAGTAGATATCTGTTGACTAAATGATTGAACTGTTCTCTACCTTGAAGGAGTGTTGTGAAGATTAAACAAGATAACACATACGGAAATGCTTTGAAGGCCACAAGGTGCTGAATAAACAAGGCGAGTTGCTTGGCCTTGGTGGCATCCACAGCTTTTTGATTCGCACCAGCACTTTCTACAGGTTTGTGGGAACACACATCTGTTAGTGTGAAGGCCCTTAAGGAAGGGGGCAGAGAGGTTGAAACAGGTTCCTGTGCTTTGGGGGCATCTCTTACGGCCTTAGGCGCTTCACTGATGGCTCAGTTGGTAAAGAATCTGCTTGCAATGCAGGAAATCCTTGTTGGATTCCTGGGTCAGGAAGATCTGCTGGAGAAGGGATAGGTTACCCACTCCAGTATTCTTGGGCTTCCCTTGTGGCTCAGCTGGTAAAGAATCCACCTGCAATGGGGGAGACCTGGGTTTGATCCCTTGGTTGGGAAGATCCCCTGGAGAAGGGAGAGGCTACCCACTCCAGTATGGGCTTCCCTTGTGGCTCAGCTGGTAAAGAATCCGCCTTCAATGCGGGAGACCTGGGTTTGATCCGTGGGTTGGGAAGATCCCCTGGAGAAGGGAAAGGCTGCCCTCTCCGGTATTCTGGCCCGGAGAATTCCATGGGGTTGCAAAGAGTTGGACACGACTGAGTGTCTTTCACTTACAACCTTACCTGGGATGTGCATTATGATAACTAGAAGCTTTTGAAGTGGTTTTAACTGACTTTGTAGTCTGAATTTAGGTGCTTCTACTGATTTGTTCCTGCAATAACTAATACTGGTGCAGTCTTTTGAGAATAGCTTCAGGTGAAAAGTAGGGCCAGCTGAATCTTGTGTCCTTGGGAAGAATGTCTCTGCTGTTGTTGCAGCAGATACAGAAAGAGCAAAAGGTTCATAAAGATGACTTAGCCTGGGGCAAGGAGATGTGTAAGATACTTGTTTGAACATAAACACGTACAGCATTCTTCTTTCACTTTTTTATGCATCTTTTGAAAACGGAGAAAATACTTCAGTAGAGCTTCCCATCTCTAGCTTGATTTTTCTCTGGCTGATCCCTTTATTGTCCTCCCATTGCCCCTGCTTTTTACCTCTGTCTGGTCTTGCTCACATGGTTTCCTTTGTCTGGAATGCCCTCCTCCACTTTCCTGTGTGATTTTATTTTTGTCTTGTATTTGCCACCACACTTTAGGTGAGGGGAGGACCTATAACTGTGAGGAAAGGAACCATGACCATCGTGTGTACTGATATTTCCCCCACATCAAGTCCAGGGCCTGGAATGAAAGATTGCTCCCATTTTTCAAGACCTAGAGTAGAGTTCATCTCCCATGTAGCCTTTTCTGAGTAACTCCATGCTATTCTAGGACCCGAGTTTGAGACTTAGTTATGCTACTTCTATATTGTTGATCTTTGGCAAGTCATTTACTTATTAAAAAAAATTTCTTTTGTATGTTGTTTAACTTCACTGAGTCTTAGTTTCCCTCATTAGTAAAGTAAGGATGATAATATAACAAACCTGTGAGGGAAGGAGGGCAGGTGAGCATCATCCAAAATAACATTATAAAAGTACTTTATGATTGTCAGAAGCTGTCTACATAGGAAGTGTAATTAGAGGTGCTGGCTTTGGTTTCTTCCTTCTCCGTTGACTGTTACCTTTTTTTCTTAATACCAAATTGCAAATGTGGATAAATCATGTTCATTTATACATTTTATATGCTGCTTGTTCTTCGAAGTCTTACCCAAATCTGCATCTAATCAAGCCTTGAGATATGACTTCTTGTTTACAGCAAATACGGGGACAGAGAAACAAGTGAAATGACACCAGGGGGAAAACAGACAAATTCAGGATGTAGAGTATTCTCTAAGACAACCGACCCAATCCCTTTAAATAGTCAGTGTCATGCGGGAAAAGTAAGGGAGGGCGCTGTTTGAGAATAAGAGACTAAGGAGACATGCCAGTCAAATGTAATGCATGAGCCTCGGTTGGGTACTGAATCAAAAAATGTAATAGCTGTGCAAATGATCTCTTGGAACAACTAGGGAAATTTAAATAGAGAATTATGGTTAATTTTTTAGATGTAATAATGGTATGATTATGTAGGAGACTGTTGTTGTTCATAGTTGATGAGTGAAACTTTGAAGTGGTTCAGGAAAAAAAATTACACTCACATAAAGCAAATGGGGCAAAATTGTTCACAGTTGTTTAGTTGGTTAGTGTATGAGTTTGACTCTTCCCTTCTTTCCATATTTCTTATGTTTGAAAAAATTAATAATAAATTTTTTTTAAAAGTACCCAGAGATTAAAATTCATCCTAAACCTAATGTCCTTTTTAACATTAACTCTCGTTTTCTCTTTCTTTTTTTTTCATATTTTATTTTATTATTTTTTTTTTACTTTACAATACTGTATTGGTTTTCACATTTTCTCTTTCCCCCTTTGTACTCTGGCCTATGTGTTTGTGTGTGTGCTTCGTCGCTCAGTCGTGTCCTCCTCTCTTAGGCCTCATGGATTGCAGCCTGCCAGGCTTCTCTGACCATGGGGTTTTTTCCAGGCAAGAAGAGTGAAGTGGGTTGCTATTTTCTCCTCCAGAGGGGTCTTCCCTGACCCAGGGATCAAACCCAAGTCTCCTGCATCTGCTGCATTGAGACGAATTCTTTACCATTGTACCATCTGGCCTATATTGTATAATAAACGTCACATTAAATTCTGTATAATTTTGAAGTCACGTGCTTCCTTTTTCACCAAACGTTCCTTGTGTCTTTTTTTTCTCCATTAATTTGATTACTTGAGATCATGCCTTTTTGAACCCCTGGGTCTACATCACTCCATTCACTTAGTATAGTAAATCATTATTGGTAAATTGGACAAAACCAAAATAACGTTTAAACAAACTGACCAACAACAACAAAAAACTCTTCCTTGCAAGCTTCCATTGGTATGAATTGGTAATTGTTTCTACCACATCCATAGAAAGCACAGGTCAAGCAATGGAGAATCTTTCCACCATATTGAGAAAACCTGGAGAACCCACAGACTGGGAAGAAGATGATATGAGCTTGAGAAGAAAGCTTAGAGTCTCAGTTTTGTTTCTCGTAGTCCCTTCTAGAGGCTGCCAGTTTTGAAAAAATCATCCTAGTCTCTTTCTGCCACTTGATTATGTTTTTGCTTTGTGTCCTGTATCCTGTCTCTTTTGTATGAAAACCCATGAGAGCTGTTTGAAGGCTCACATACCTGTTTTCTAAATTAACATCTTCCAGAATGAATTGCATTTTTGTTTTTAAAGAGCAAGTGTTCTCTGAATCCTGATGCAGGGCCTACTGCTAAAAATGCTGATCCTGCCTCTGATTTCTTGGTGAAACTCCCAGGGGTATCCTGCTTTGATGTCAGCAAGGGAGTCAGATAAGAAGATGTTGCATGGGGGTTGAAGAAAAATAGAGTGATTTCTTCCCCCTGAACCCAACTCTTTTGAATATTTGCTTGCTCAAGTACAACTTTAAAAGAAAATTGAATATATCAGTACCTTTTTAAGGAAAGAACATGCAGACATTAAATTTTCCAGTTTAACTTTTGGTTTATTCCATTATATACATATATAGATAACTGTAATCAGGTGATGGGCTCCCCTCCTACCCCATTTTTACTCACAGACATAATTCTCATGCTTGTTATTTATTTTTGGCTAAAGAGTAGAATTTGATAGGACCTGGCTTCACAAATGAGATTTTGTTGATTATTTAGATGGCTTTGTTGATTATTTAGATTATATTTAAAATAAAAATTTTATTATTTACTGATACTCTTATGAGTATTTGGAACTAATATTTTTTGTTCTTTTAAATTAACTCATATACCAAATCAGAGGCAATGAACCATTTTACCAATTTTGCTATATATTACTGAATATATTCCATAAAAAGACAAAACCAATTTACAGTGTATATTTCAACTAGTTCCTCAAGCTTTTGGAAGTTGGGTTTTTTTTTCTTTTTTTTTTTTTTAATTTTGAATTTTTTTGGTAGTTTAATAGGGCTCCTTGTCAGTCTGCTTTGCTTTGTTTGCCAGGCTGTATTTTTGAAATGGGATTATTTTCAGTCTAAACTAATATTTAATGAATGCATTTTGAATGTAATTTGCTCTGCTGGATGGTGTAGATAGGTGAGTAAGATTGTTTTTTCCTCCAAGGATCTTAAAATCTCATGTATGGAGAGGGTGCAAGTTCACAAGAAGGAGGAAACAGATAGGTAGAGTAAGAAAAGTGCCCCAGGAGAAAGAGGTACAAAGAAAGTACTGTCGATGCTCTTTGAGAGGAGGAAGAACGCACATCCAGTGGGGAAGATTAGGAGGGCCTTCACAGAGGAGATGACATTTGAGCTGGGTCTTGAAGGATGGCTAGGATTTCCATGGGAANGTTTTTTTTTCTTTTTTTTTTTTGAAATTTTGAATTTTTTTGGTAGTTTAATAGGGCTCCTTGTCAGTCTGCTTTGCTTTGTTTGCCAGGCTGTATTTTTGAAATGGGATTATTTTCAGTCTAAACTAATATTTAATGAATGCATTTTGAATGTAATTTGCTCTGCTGGATGGTGTAGATAGGTGAGTAAGATTGTTTTTTCCTCCAAGGATCTTAAAATCTCATGTATGGAGAGGGTGCAAGTTCACAAGAAGGAGGAAACAGATAGGTAGAGTAAGAAAAGTGCCCCAGGAGAAAGAGGTACAAAGAAAGTACTGTCGATGCTCTTTGAGAGGAGGAAGAACGCACATCCAGTGGGGAAGATTAGGAGGGCCTTCACAGAGGAGATGACATTTGAGCTGGGTCTTGAAGGATGGCTAGGATTTCCATGGGAATGGGGGAGGGAGGGGGCCTGGCAGGAAGAGAGCTTAGGATGAGCAGCTTCACATAAGTGGGAAAGCTTGGGATGTGTAGAGGAGCCGGCAACTAGTTCAGTGTGCTGGATGCATAGCTGCAGGTCGCAGGAGATGAAGCTGGAGAGGTAGGTGGGAAGGTTTTGTGATGCCAACCGAACACTTTGAAAAGTTTCATGCAAGCTTTTTTCTTCTCAGACCATTTTTTAATAGATACGTCTAAATAGCTTTGATGTGCTTTGTATTTTATTTATTTATTGCTAGTTTGTCTCTTTTATTAGCCAGTAGACAATTACTTGTCTTTTGGTTTGTTGAATCAATAAGTCAGTGTGCTTCCTATTTTTTCAATTTTATAAATTATGTGGCTACTACATCATCCCATTTTGATGTTTCCCTTTTATATTGTATTACTTAGGAAAAAATACATATATTTTTTATTTTCCAAAGCATGTCTTTTGTATGGTACAACCTACTTTTCTTTAGTATTCATACATGTAGCATTATTTCATAACTAGCAGGAGTATGTGGCTTCATTTTCTTCTAGCCTTTTCTGTCCCTTATATGGTCCCATCTGGAATTAATGTGTTTGGGGTGAGGTATGGGTCTATGTTAATTTTTATACACAATGAGGTCTAATATCTTAATGAAGTTTATTAAATAGGATTTTTATCTCTTGTATTTTCAGGTTTATTTTATGTGGTCTTTATGGTATTTTTAAAATCTATCAACTCTTAAATACTTTTGAGTCCTTTTTTTTTCTTTTTCTTAAATTGGGGAGGGTTAAAGAAAACTTTAAAAATTGTCATGGTGTATATTTCCATTTATTAATGTCTCCCCCTCTTTTTCTATTATGGTGTTATAGTTTCTTTTGAATAATTCTCTTGTATCCTGAGTTAATATTTCAAATACCTAACATTTTGATGCTGTTGTGATTGAACATTTTCTAATTTGTGTATTCCATCTTGACTGTGATTTGATTTGTATGAATTGTTTATATCCTGAAGCTTTGTTAAATTCATTTATTATATCTAGTGACTTCTGATTAAATATCAGTATTTCTAGATTTATTAGTGTCATCTGCAAAACGTAACTCAATTTTTCCCTCTCAACACCATTTCTATTTTATATCCATCTCAACTTGCTTTGCCCTCAACAGCAGTTCTTGTGTCCCAGGGGAACATTTGAAACTAATGAGGCTTCCCAGGAACCTTCGGGGCTAGGGGCTTTTCCGCTCTTTCCGAAGGGTTGTGAAAATAGGAAGCAGCTGTCCAGCTTTCTAGAAGCAGCGCTTGTTAGGGCTGGCAGGGTCTTTANCAACAGCAGTTCTTGTGTCCCAGGGGAACATTTGAAACTAATGAGGCTTCCCAGGAACCTTCGGGGCTAGGGGCTTTTCCGCTCTTTCCGAAGGGTTGTGAAAATAGGAAGCAGCTGTCCAGCTTTCTAGAAGCAGCGCTTGTTAGGGCTGGCAGGGTCTTTACAGATCCCCTAGCCCTGTGCCTCCTTTTGCAGTATAAGGAAACCAGACCCGGAGAGGGGAAGGAACTTGCTGGGAGTTCACACAGCTGGAGTTGAAGAAGGTACCTGAAATTTTATCCCAACTCAGACATATTTTCATTTGGTATGCTTACTTGGTCTAAAAAATTTCTACGTTTACCCCAAACTGAATTTTGGTAATTTTACCCAATCTTCTCAAAAATTTTTTATAAACGTCTTTTCAGGTAATAATCTGAAACTCTGGAAAAGGAATCTCTGTATATCACCACTCACCTAAGGTGTCTGAGGAAAAAGGGAATGAGGAAATGGAGGGAGGAAAGGATATTTTATTTTTGTTCAGGATCCTTAGTAGGAGGGCCTATTTTTAAGCTTCATAATGTCAGTTTTTAAAGCAGTGGTTTTCAGAATAACCACAGACAGAAGTCCTGTGAAATGAATGCCTTTCTAGAATTGACCTATTTTGAGTTCAAACTGTTACCCAAGAAAGGTTCAGAATTTCAGATGCTCTTAAGCACATTTACTTTTCAGACAAAGTAGCACAACTGAGTTGAGTGAATGATCTGCAGAGGTTCCAGATTCTGGTTAAATCTTGAAATGTGGGGAGTGGTAGGGAGAAGACATGACTAATCAGTCACATTGTTGGACTTACATGTTGCCTGGATCCAGGTTCATTACATTTCTTTATTGAGTTAGAACTTAAATTTCCAGGTTATTATTATTTTTAATTAGACCCTCACCACATTTGAGAGTTCCAAGTTGAAATTATTTGCCCTATTTGATTTCATATCTTCCTTCAGTAAATAATCCTTCAAGGATGTCCTTGTTGGGGAGGCCTCAGAAGTTAGCAGGATTTCTAAGCTAACTATAAACCTTTTGTCTAATGGCTTACTCAAATCCAGATTGAAATCCTACCAAAATGCTAGCCTATATTTCACCTCCTCTGTCTCTTTCCCTCTCTCTCTGAGTCTGTGGAATGCTAGAAAAACAAGAGGAGGGTAGTTTAACATTCCAGTAATTATTAACAGTAGAAAATACATCCTACTTATCGTAGGCATCCATGTGTCCACTGATAAAACTTGGACATTGAAGCCACAGAAAAGTTCTATTCACCAAAAGAAGGACCAGAGGAACGTTGGACAAGGCTCATAACACATTATATTACTTTAGAGAGAGAGTGCAACACTTATATTATTTTACTGGAACACTTCTAAAACAGTCTTTTTTTGCCATATTTTATTTTGGTTACTAAATTAGTACAGTGTTAGACATACATGCAGCTTGTAAAAAGGCAGTCCTGAAGCATTTACAAATAAAAAAGAAGTTATAAAATATTTATTAGGGGAAGTCAGGGGGAGAGTTAGCGAGGAAAGTACCAGAAAACCACCAATAGGTGTTTTGGTTGCACTGAACAAAGTTTCAGCTTGATTGGCAATCAGGGGGAAGGGTTTTGTGAATTCCTGAAATGTGAGGTGGCACGTCAGGTGGAGGGGACACAGGGTAAGCGGAAATCAGTGGTTCCGGAGACACAGAAGACTTGGGTTACTGGAGGCTCACCCCTTGCTGAGGATCTGTAACAATTCCTGACCAAGTGGCTTTCTTGTAAAACAAGAGCTGCATCTGTAGGGCCCGGGTACGGAGTAAGCAAGCATGGGTCCTAGATTAGGAAAGGCAAAAGAGAGGATAAAGGCGAAGGACATAAAACTTTATCCCTGAAGGCGAGTAACTGCTAACTGGAAAAATAACTACCGCTGAGTGAGGAACTTCCTGATCTGTTTCATCCATTATCTTAAACTTGCACGAGAATTCTGTAAGAAAGGTCATAATATTCCGTTATACAGATAAGGAAAATGAAGTTCAGGAATTTGCATGTTTGCCTAACTAGTAAATGATGGAGCTAAGTTTGGAACCCAGGTCTGTCTTGTTCTAACACTCAAGCTCTTCCCACATAGCCCTCCAAAGATCACATGAAATACTAGAGGTCATCTTCAAGCTACTCTTGCCAGAACTGTAGCCACTAGTCATATGTAACTATTTAAATGTTAATGAATTAAAGTTAAAAATTGGTTCCTAATTTATACTAGCCACATGGAGGACTCAGTAGCCACATGTGGCTCGTGGTTACTGTACAGGGCAGCACAGATTACATTTTCATCATTGCAGAAAATCTGTTAGTATCTAGCGGTTATCCAATTTAACTCTTATTTATTTTTGCCCCTTTATTTTGCAAAGGAGAAAATGAAGGACAAAGGAACTAATTTGTTCAGTGTCTCCAGGCCTTTGGGCTGGTTGCCTGGTAGCTTTTCCTATGTTCCACCCGCTTCCTTAAAAAAAAAATTAGCAGGATAGAGATGTGCAAAAGCAGGGACTCCTACTCTCTCAGCTTTGCCTGGCCTTCAAGCTAGATTCTTCCTCCCAAAGTACAGTCCTGAGTTTTCACGAGTTCAAAGAACATTTCATGGTTAATTTCCCCCAGGGAAATGAAAGATGTTTTTTGGAAAGGAATTCCATGCTAAATGTATGAAATAGCACTTTGATTCCTTCTTGTTCTTTCTCTGCTTTCCTACTAAGCACTTCGTAATTGAACTTGCAGCTGCCAACCGTTTTGTCTTCCAAATAAGGCCAACTTCAAAACAGTTCAAATGACAGAGGTATATATACTTTGAATGCCAGCAGCTGCTTGTTATTTGCTGTTTATTCCAATGGCATTTGTGTTAGGGTCAAATAGATTTAGATTATGCCCAGAATTACAACAATAGATTTCTAACTTGTGTGTTTAGAAGATTAAGATGTATTAACATTCATCTAAGTGATATTTAGTACATACCTAATATGTATCAGGTACTGGGCTGAGAGATGGACAAAAAGAAGGTTTGCTGATCATTGGAAAAGATACCCGTGTTGAATGAGTTTTAAATTTTCTGATTTTTATTGTCATTATTTCCCATCCATATATATATACCTATTTAGTCCTAAATTCAATAAAAGCTTCAGTTTGGAGCATAGCTTTGAAATAAAGTGAAGAATCACGTGGAAATGTTCATTTAGTAGATGCTATTAAAGACGTTTAAATTATATACTCCAGTGTTTAAATTACAGTCTAAAATGTATGTGTGTGCTTGGGGGATGAACCTGTGAGAAAAACCAAGGCATTGTACTGGGGTAGTATTTTTAGGAAGCCTAAATGTGATGTTTGATTTCATCCTAACAGACTCATGGCTTAGAAAATTGTCTTTCAGAAACAGAGAAATTAAAGTTTGGGGCTTTTTCCAAAGGAAATGTTAAAATCACATAAATGAGTATGCTCAGAGAGATTAAAAGCAAATTTGAGGCGCTTCTGTGGTGACTCAGTGATAGAGAATCTGCCACCAGGGCAGGAGATACCAGTTCGATCCCTGGTCTGGGAAGATGCCACATGCTGTGGAACAGCTAAGCCTGTGCACTACAGTATCGAGCCTGCGTGGGAACCATGACGACGGAGCCTTCGTGCCACAACTGCTGAAGCCCGTGCTCCCCAACAAGAGGAGTCACCACAATGAGAAACCCACAAAGGACAGTGAAGAGTAGCCCCTGCTCACCACAACTAGAGGAAAGCCTGTGCAGCAAAGAAGACCCAGCACTGCCAAAAATAAATTTAAAAAAATCAAAGAAAACAGACTTGACTGATAGCAAGGTGTCTGGGAGAGTGCCCGTCTTCCCTGAGAGCACAGAGGCGGGGCAGAGAGCACCTGAAAGGCGGTGGAGACAGGAGGCTGGAATCTTGGGGGGCTCTGACATCTGGTCTTTCTGTCTGAGAGCAGGGGATTGGGGGGCGGATGCAGAGCATCCAGAGGTCTTAACTGTATTGTTTAGAGTAGGGTCTAATTTCTAGGAAGTTGGGGATGGGAGTGTAAGAGTTTTGGAGGCAACAGACCCAAAAGCAGGATGGTCTGAGGAAGACATTCTCAGACAGTGTACTCTGAGTGGTTCTTGTCTTTGGTATTCCTACAGTGAAGAACCAGCTTCCTGATCAGATTTTTGAACAAATGTTTCTGCTCCCCACACCAGGTGTTTTCTTTGAATCTGGAGATTGACCCCCTTTGCGGAGGGATTTGAAAGTCTTCAGGATTTTCAGGCTGCAGTACTTTTGAATAATTTTACCTTGTGTAGAGCAAAAGTGTGAGATCTGAATTCCTTTTCTACAACTATTAACTCGCCACATGACCATTCTGCACCTGCTTTCCTGAAAGGTGCGGTTGGTGGTAATGCCTTCTTACCTTTCAGAGTTTAGGTAATGAGCTCCACATGACCATATAGATCACCCCTGGGCCCATTTTCAAGTTGTAAGTAGATCATAAGTAGGTTAAATTTTATTGTTGAAAAGAATCTTGGAGATCTTTGTTGCAGTCCTAATTTTGGGGTAGATAAAGAATCAAGGACTAGAAGGAAACCTTAATAGATGTTGACCTTGTCACACAGCAGGTTCTGCTTTGAATTACAAGTGTGACTTCTCAGTGAACATAGCCTGGAGACAGCGAGGCTCAGGGGAGAGGCCTTGGAACCAGCACACTTGAGTTTGAATCTTGACTCTGCCTCTCTTTTCAGTGATCTTATGCAAGTTTTTTCGTATCCTTGAGTCTGTCTCTGCATCTTTAAAATGGACACAGTAATCCCTACCCAGCAGAAAGGATTCATAGATACTTGGTGTGTGTAAACTGCTCTTTGATGATTAACTGGACTCATGAGAAGGACCAGGACTAGATTCCTGTCCCAGGGTGCCTTATTTTCTATCAGGTAGGAGAGAAAATTCTCACCTCCCAAAGAACTTCCAGTGATGAGACTCTTCAGCTGTTCTTTATCCACACAGACTTAGAATAGAGACAGACAACACCGGGCATACTTGCAATATCTGGGGATGTTCAGGAAGGAAAAGAATTATTTTCAGTGAAACAGGAGGCTGCACAAGGTGCCTGGGAAACAACTGCCACAGTACATCCTAATATAGACTCCTCCCAGCGTCTCGAGGCGGCCATCTGCCTGACAGGCACCACCCAGGAAGCTCAGCTTTCATCTCCAAGAGTTTAAAGAGGATTTCCTGGGGAGGGTGTGCGTGCCTGCGTGCGTGCGTGTGTGTGTGTGTGTGTGTGTGTGTAGGAATAGGGAGGGGTAGTCACTGTCGTACAGGGAAGGTATGGCTTCTCTTTCTTCCTGTGGCTCAAACTAGATGTTGAGGGTCACTTCCAGGTAGGTCTTGGGTTCAGCTTCTCCTCCGTGTTTCTTCCAGAGGTCTTCCTCAATGGGCCTGGCCTCTGCTTATGTCTTCTATTGGGATTCCCTTCTCCACCTTCAGTACATGTTGAAATCCTTGTGGTCGTTAAGTCGCTCGGTCATGTCCGACCCTTTGTGAGTCCCATGGACTGCAGCATTCCAGGCCACCCTGTCCACCAACTCCCAGAGCCTCCTCAAACTCATGTCCATCAAGTTGGTGATGTCATCCAACCTACTTATCCTCTGTCGTCCCCTTCTCCTCTTGCCTTCACTCTTTCCCAGCATGAGGGTCTTTTCTAACGAGTCAGCTTTTTGTATCAGGTGGCCAAAGGATTGTAGTCTCAGCATCAGTCCTTCCAGTGAATATTCAGGACTGATTTCCTTTAAGATTGACTGGTTTGATCTCCTTGGAGTCCAAAGGACTCTCAAGAGGCCTCTCCAACATCACAGAATGAAAGCATCAATTTTTCAGCGCTCAGCCTGCTTTATGGTCCAACTCTCACATCCATACATGACTATTGGAAAAAAAACCATAGCTTTGACTATNAAGATTGACTGGTTTGATCTCCTTGGAGTCCAAAGGACTCTCAAGAGGCCTCTCCAACATCACAGAATGAAAGCATCAATTTTTCAGCGCTCAGCCTGCTTTATGGTCCAACTCTCACATCCATACATGACTATTGGAAAAAAAACCATAGCTTTGACTATATGGGCCTTTGTTGGCAAAGTAATGTCTCTGCTTTTTAATATGCTGTCTAGGTTTGTCATAGCTTTTCTTCCAAGGAGCAAGTGTCTTTTAATTTTGTGGCTCCAGTCACCATCTGCAGTGATTTCAGAGCCCAAGAAAATAAAGTCTGTCACTGTTTCCATTGTTTCCCTATCTGTTTGCCATAAAGTGATGGGACCTGATGCCATGATCTTAGTTTTTTGAATATTGAGTTTTAAGCTAGCTTTTTGACTCTCCTCTTTCACTTTCATCAAAAGGCTCTTTAGTTCCTCATCGCTTTCTGCCATAAGGGTGGTGTCATCTGCATATCTGAGGTTATTGATATTTCTCCCAACAATCTTGATTCCAACTTGTGCTTCATCCAGCCCAGTGTTTTGCATGGTGTACTCTGCATATAAGTTAGATAAGCAGGGTGACAATATACAGCCTTGATGTACTCCTTTCCAATTTGGAACGAGTATGTTGTTCCATGTCCAGTCCTAACTATTGCTTCTTGACCTGCATACAGGTTTCTTAGGATGCAGGTCAGGTGGTCTGGTATTGCCATCTCTTGAAGAGTTTTCCACAGTTTGTTGTGATCCGCACAGTCAAAGACTTTAGTCAATGAAGCAGAAGTAGATGTTATTCTGGAATTCTCTTGTTTTTTTCTATGATCCAACGGAGGTTGGCAATTTGATCTCTGGTTCCTCTGCCTTTTCTAAATCCAGCTTGAACATCTGGCAGTTCTCGGCTCACATACACTTGAAGCCTAGCTTGGAGAATTTTGAGCATTATTTTACTAGCGTGTGAGATGAGTGCAATTGTACGGTAGTTTGAACATTCTTTGGAACTGCCTTTCTTTGGGACTGGAATGAAAACTGGCCTTTTCCAGTCCTGTGGTCACTGCTGAGTTTTCCAAACTTGCTGGCATATTGAGTACATCACTTTCACAACATCATCTTTTAGGATTTGAAATAGCTCACCTGGAATTCCATCATTTACACTAGCTTTGTTTGTGTGATGCTTCCTAAGGCCCACTTGACTTTGCATTCCAGGATGTCTGGCTGTAGGTAAGTGATCACACCATCATGGTTATCTGAGTCATGAAGATCTTTTTTGTGTAATTCTTCTGTGTATTCTTGTCACCTCTTCTTAATATCTTCTGTCTCTGTTAGGTCCGTACCGTTTCTGTTCTTTATTGAGCCCATCTTTGCATGAAATGTTCTCTTGGTATCTCTAATTTTCTTGAAGAGATCTCTAGTCTTTCCCATTCTGTTGTTTTCCTCTGTTACTTTGCATTGATCACTGAAGAAGGCTTGACATCCTAATCTTGCTCGGTGTATAGGTTAGCTCTTCTGTAAATCCATCACAGACTTCCACCCACTCCAGGTAGTGGTCATCGTCCAGAGCACGCGCTACGTATCCCATCACATGTCAGTTGTTTGGGTAACTCTGTCCAGGTGGACTGGACTTGAGGAAGTCTGGAACTGGGTCTTATTCATCATTATTTCCAGTGCACATCCTGTTTCCTAGCATCTGGTTTGGTACAGTTCTGTTGAATGACTTAAGCTTTGAGATAACAGAGGGCAGAAGATACTCCTTTCCCAAGGTCGAGACTTGGTTAATCCTTGTGAAGTCTGACTTTGACTCAAATTCGTGATTGGGTATTTTCAGTTTATAATATCTTGGTGCAAGAGGGTCACAGTGTTGGTGGTGATCATAGCATTTGTTCTGCGAGGCTCTGTGTGCTCCTTATTGTTTTTACATCTATTTATTTCTTCATTCAACCACATGAGGTAGGTGCAGTGTGCGTTATCTCTACCAGGTAGATGAGGAAACTGGTCCTGGTTAAGGGCCACTTATGTGTCTTGCAGCTGCTGAGTGCCTTTTTAGTCACCACAAAGCCCAGTGAAGAAACTGGCAGTGGCATTCTGTGGTGTTCCCTGAGTCGCATGCCTGGCACAGAGGAAGGCGCAGGGAGTGTTTGGGGCTGGATGGATTGGCAAGCCTCTTTTGGATGCTGAGCTGAACACTTATCCCCAGCAAATGCTGGGCTCTTTGATGGATATGTGACATGGGTGGCACCTGTGGCTTTTCACACTCTCCCCCCACGCCTCTCCAGGGACTGGGCTAGGACAGATGGCCACAGACATAGGATTGTCAGCTTTGCATCCTCTCTGCAGATCGCATTTGGGGAAAAGTTAAGTTTGTGCAGTAATATAATTTCGGTAACATGGTTTCGTACTGCTGGTAAGTTCTCTAACATTCTGGATAAATCACACTTCAGCAGAATTCATTTGGGAAAAGGGTTTCATTTCACAGTAGGTGGCTGTGATTCCCACCTACCAGCCCTCCCACCCCCTAATAAATCTAGGCTAATAAGGTGAATGCAGCGCTAAGCCAGGCTATTTCTGGACCCAGGACAGCATCATGTTATATTAATCATCCTTTTCACCACCAGCACCTCTCATTCCTTCTCCTCCAAGCACAGCCACCTGTCTGTCCTTATATATTAGATGTGGAAAAGATTTTGAGAGTTCAGTCTCCTGGATGTATCATGAAGAGACTGAGGTCCAGAGAGGCTAGGAAGCTTACTTGATGTGGTACAGCTGGTGAAGACCTGAAACGAGATCTGAGGCCTCTGCTCTTTAGAGCGGGGCTGGGTTCTGCCCTGTCCCAATGCCTGCCCTTCCATCTGTCTTACAAGTAGGTCAGAGTCTATATGTTCAGTTTAAAATGAGGGAAAATGACCAGTTGCTCATTGTTAAAGGCCCCCAGCACAGAGTGAGTTCATTTCCTGTGAACCCTCACAGTCGCTCTTCACATTTCTTTGGTAATGGCTGCTGAAGTCTTGACAGATTTCTGTAGAGTTAGCTGCAGTCTAAAGGTAACCTGTGTGGCTTTGACTAATAGGATTTAACTTTCTGGGAAAAAAGAAAAAGAGGGAAGTATATGTGGAGGGAGAGAAAAAACTATTGTTAATTTGGCTCTTTGGCTCTAGAAGTCATCCAACTTTGGTGTTTCAAATGGGGCAGACAGATACAGAATCCAGGTCAGGTGTTTAGACTGCTAAAGATTAGTGAAAAGTAACAGTAGGTGCAAGTCTGGCTTGTGGGGGGAAAAAAAAAAGCTTTTCATTTGTGGTGGAAGCTTCCATGTTCTGCATTCTCCTGCTAGGGAACTTGAGGATGCTTGGGAGCTCAGCAGTTAGTATGTTGTCAACTGGTCTCTGGACCTCCCTTGTTAGGGGTGGGCCTGTTCCTTGTCTGAGTGGGAACTGTTGGGAGGGACACACATGCCTGGCCAGCCGAAGGGGCCCTTTGACCTGCACCAGGTAATGTATGTAGCAGGAAGTCCCACTGTAACAGCAGATGATAGTTCGCTGCATAGGTTTCACATGTAGTAGGTGGTCAGTGTTTATTCATTTTTTAATTAAAAATGTCTATATTTTTCTGTTCTCTCTTTACTAAGAGGAGCTCAAGTCTCTTTAATTAAGGGGGGGAAAGGAGCTAATGATGCCCTGCTCCTGTTTCAACACCATGACTAGCTCCCCCCACAGATACAAACTCTGTTCTGACTCCTAGTGGGTGCTCTTGTTTGGTGGTGTAACAGCTGAGTTTGCAGTCCTGGCTTCATTCCTGCACCCCTGTGTCTGTTGGGCTCATTGCTTAACCTCTCTCATCCAAGTTTGTTGCCAATGTTTGGGAGCCTACCTCTCCTGGAAACTTGATGTCAGAAATTATCTTGACCATGAACCTTTGCGTGGTCTTCCTCGGAAAAGCTCCAGTGGAACTGTCCATGAACTGCTTAGGACCTCTTGGGGCGGGGTGTGTGCGTGTGTGTGTGTGTGTGTATCTTTACACGCATGTGTTGTGTTTCCCTGCCTGCCCTGTGAACCTCTGGAGATCAGGACTTCAGTCTTGATGCCCTATCTTTAGCCCAGGCGACGTATAGTAGGCAGTCTCTAAACATGAAATGTGTGCATGAATGTCAGTGTTAGCCTACCAAGGTCNACACGCATGTGTTGTGTTTCCCTGCCTGCCCTGTGAACCTCTGGAGATCAGGACTTCAGTCTTGATGCCCTATCTTTAGCCCAGGCGACGTATAGTAGGCAGTCTCTAAACATGAAATGTGTGCATGAATGTCAGTGTTAGCCTACCAAGGTCATGTGGGACAGGAGGTTGGCTCCAGTGGGTTTTCTCTGATATCAAATGCACTGTTATGTGCATTGAGTTTCTTGATACTTATGCTTGAATCATTTCTACTCTTTGTTCTTTTTTTGCTATTAAACAAAGCTGGGCTAGTTGGAGCCCCAGATAGGGCCAAGAGATATGGCCCCTGCCTGACTCTGTGGTAGGTAAAGTGCTTAGTCCCAAACCAGTATGAAGAAAAGTTGGGAATATTAATTATCTGATCAAGTAGAGTCTAGTTACTAGACTATAAATGATAGATAGTGGGCAGGGATGCCATAAATATCTTAGGGCCTGAGGGGCTGAGGAGTTAAAACTCCTCTCAGAATAGCCCAGGCAGCTCCTAGGAAGTAGCTTCTGAGGCAGGATGTGGCAAACCAGTGAGTAAATGAGAGCCTTTCTCCTTTGGAAGAAAAGGAAGTGGGTGGGGAGAAGTGAAGAGGAAGAGCCTGGTGGACAGATCTTTTTTATCTGCTGCAGTAAGAGCATGCTTCTCTTTTGAATGCTAGGCAGAAACTGCAGAATTTTAACCCAAAGCGACCAAGGTCCAAAGAATGCTTCATAAGGCTAGTTTTGCTGTCTTGTTTTTCTCTACATCTAATAACTCAAGTTTAATCTGCAGTGGAGTACTGTCTCGATAGATTTTGTTTTGTAATCTTGGTCATTCATTCTCAAAATTCTCCAAGGGAGGCTTCAACAGTACATGAACTTCCAGATGTTCAAGCTGGTTTTAGAAAAGGCAAAGGAACAAGAGATCAAATATCTGTTGGATAATCAAAAAAGCAACAGAGTTCCAGAAAAACATCTACTTTTGCTTTATTGACTATGCCAAAGCCTTTGACTGTGNACAGTACATGAACTTCCAGATGTTCAAGCTGGTTTTAGAAAAGGCAAAGGAACAAGAGATCAAATATCTGTTGGATAATCAAAAAAGCAACAGAGTTCCAGAAAAACATCTACTTTTGCTTTATTGACTATGCCAAAGCCTTTGACTGTGTGGATTACGACAAACTGGAAAATTCTTAAAGAGATGGGAAAATCAGACCACCTTACCTGCCTCCTGAGAAATCTGTATGCAGGTCAAGAAGGAACAGTTAGAACCGGACATGGGACAAATTGGAAAGGGAGTACATCAAGGTTGTATAATGTCTCCCTGCTTATTTAACATATATGCAGAGTACATCATGTGAAATTCCAAGCTGGATAAAGCACAAGCTGGAATCAAGATTGTTGGGAGAAATATCAGTAACCTCAGATATGCAGATGACACCACCCTTACGGCAGAAAGCAAAGAGGAGCTAAAGAGCTTCTTGATGAAAGTGAGAGGAGAATGAAAAAGCTGGCTTAAAGCTCAACATTCAGAAAACTAAGATCATGGCATCAGGTCCCATCACTTCATGAGAAATAGACGGGGAAGCAATGGAAATAGTGACAGACTTTATTTTCTTGGGCTCTGAAATCACTGCAGATGGTGACTGCAGCCATGAAATTAAAAGATGTTTGCTCCTTGGGAGAAAAGCTGTGACAAACCTAGATAGCATATTAAAAAGCAGAGACATTACTTTACCAACAAAGATCTGTCTAGTCAAAGCTATGTTTTTTTCAGTAGTCATGTATGGATGTGAGAGTTGGACCATAAAGAAAGCTGAGTACTGAAGAATTTATGCTTTTGAACTGTGGTGTTGGAGAGGCCTCTTGAGAGTCCCTTGGACTGCAAGGAGATCAAACCAGTCAATCCTAAAGGAGATCGGTCCTGAATATTCATTGGAAGGACTGATGCTGAAGCTGAAACTCCAATACATTGGGCACTTGATGTGAAGACCTGACTCATTAGAAAAGACTCTGATGCTGGGAAGGATTGAAGGCAGGAGGAGAAGGGGACAACAGAGGATGAGATGGTTGGATGGCATCACTGTCTTGATGGACATGAGTTTGAGCAAGCTCTGGGAGATGGTGAAGGACAGGGAGGCCTGGCATGCTGCAGTCCACGGGGTTGCAAAGAGTCGGACACGACTAGTGACTGAACTGACTGTGCTGTGGAGTACTGTCTTAGTAGATTTTGTTCTCTAATTTTGGTCATTCATGTATCCTTTAATGCTCTTTGAGGATTCACAATTAATGTGAGGTGTCATCCACAATCACACTCTTTTNTGCAGTCCACGGGGTTGCAAAGAGTCGGACACGACTAGTGACTGAACTGACTGTGCTGTGGAGTACTGTCTTAGTAGATTTTGTTCTCTAATTTTGGTCATTCATGTATCCTTTAATGCTCTTTGAGGATTCACAATTAATGTGAGGTGTCATCCACAATCACACTCTTTTTGTAACCAAGAATAAGTTAGAGGAAAGGTATTCTTGTTTATTTTAGAAAAGCATCTCGTTAATGTGGCCAGCTGTTTGTTTCAGAGCACATTCTCACTGTGTTCATAACAGTCTTTTGTAACACAGGACAAGAGTATGTTTCCATTTAATGCAGGTGAGAGAGCTTATTCAAGGTTAGATGATCAGTTACCAGCAGAGTTGATGGAGGCTCTAGACCTCTTGATTTCAAGTTCAGGGTTATTTCCACAATCTTGATGTCTTTTTTTAAGATTATGGTTTATACATTGGAGGTAAGTTATTGACAGAGGGTGCAATTCTGCAAATAAAAAAGCCCTCAGGGATTCAGTAATGCATATATGAAATGAGATAGCCAAACTGAATTTGGTGAGCTTCAAGCATAGCTGGAAAAGCAACTGTGATTTATTAATGTATTGCATAGATAGCAATAATATGAATCAGTGTTGGGTTTGGGAATCGGCTGCAGGACTGTGGTTTAACAGGAGAGAAACGCTTCTGTCCTTAAAATGAGCTGGTATGCAAGATGGACTCGATTTGACTGTACTATCAAAGGCTTCTTTGAGCCAGTCTTTGAAACAGATAATGAGAGTTAATTATCTAAAAGAGAATTCCCCCCCCCCCAAAAAAAGAATTCCCCAATGGGCTTCCAAGGAGTTGGAAAGTTGAACTCAGCGGTTTTTAGACTTCAGGTTTCTACATCCTCTCAAGGAAACCAGTATCTTCTGAGTTGTGCAGTTCTTGACTCTATTTCTGTTATGATTGCAAACTAAAATTTCTTTTAGGTTGATGTATAGTTGACTTACAACATTGTGTTAGTTTCAAGTATACAGTGCGGTGATTTTTTTTTTGACAATTATATTCCATTGTAAGGTTTTGCACGATATTGAGTATAATTTCCCATCCTATATATAGTAAGTCCTGTTGCTTTTCTGCTTTGTGTATTTCTGTTCGTCTCTCCTAGTTTGTCCCCCTCGCTGTCTATCTGTGAATCAGTTTGTTTTGTATGTAGATTCATTTGTATAATTTTTTATATTCCAAGTATAAGTGATATCATGTCATATTTGTCTTTCTCTGGTCTGATGCGTTTCACTAAGCATCGTATTCTCTAGGACCATCCGTGTTGCTGCACATGGCCGCGTTTCATCCTGTCTTATGGTTGAGTGATCTTCGGCTGTATGCGTGCACCACATGTTCTTAATTAAGCCAGGCGCCTGTTGATGGGCACTGGGGTTGCTTCCTTGTCTTGGCTATTATGAATAGTGCTGCTCTGAACATTGAACTGCATGTATCTTTTCAAATTAGAGTTTTCTTTTTCCCCAGATGTATACCCAGAAGTGGAATTGCTGGATCATAAGGTAGCTTTATTTTTTGTTTTTAAGGAACCTCCATACTGTTTTCCACAGTGGCTGCACCCGTTTCTGTTCCCACCAGTGGTGTGGTAGGGTTCCCTTTTCTCCACAGCCTCTCCAGCGTTTATTATTTATAAACTTCTGTTCATAGCTAGTCTGACCAGTGTGAGGTGATGTCTCACTGTGGTTTTGATCTGCATTTCTTGAACTATTAGCGATATTGAGCATCTCTTCATGTGCCTTTTAGCTGTTTAACAGGAAATGTCTGTTTAGGTCTTTTGCCCATTTTTTGATTGCGTTGTTTGGTTTTTTGATGTTGAGTCGTATGAAATATTTGTATATTTTATATATTAGCCCCTTGTCGATCGTTTCATCAAACTAGAATTCTTTACTTCTCTAAAGGGCTGCTTTGCATGAGCACATTATTGGTGATTTGACCCCAAAAATGCATACTTAAATTGCATTCTGGTCAAATTGTGATATCTTGAATGTATTTTAAATGTTTAAATAGTAAAACAAGTATTCTGATGGCATTTTTAGAAACTAAGATGCCAGGCTGCTGTTTATTGCTAAACCATAAACAACATCGTCAGGCATTTTAGGCTGGTGTGCTAGGGCCACTTCTTAAAAATGTTTTAAGAGTTTTTATGTTTTATTGAGATATGATTGACCCATAACACTGCATAAGTTTAAGGTATACGTTGTCCTGATTTGGTATGTTATATATTGCAGTATGATTACCACCATAGCGTTAGTGAACACCTCTGTCACGTCCCATAATTATTATTTCTTTTTGTGTGTATGTGTGGTGAGAACATTTAAGATCTAGCCTCTTAGCAACTTTGAAATGTATAATACAGTATTGTTGACTAGAATCTACTGTGCATTAGATATGCAGAACCTGTTCATCTTCTAACCACAAGTCTGCAGCCTTTGGCCGGCATCTCCCCATTTCCTCCCAAACCCAGTTCCTTAGCCTGATATGCTGTGTGCCACACAGTCTCGCCCTGGCTCAGCCTCCAGCCTCGTCTGGGCTCTCTCCTGGGCGCACCTGCTCTCTGATCACTTGGGACGGCTTGTAACTCAGCGCTCTTTTGTTCACGCTGATGCCCGAGCCTGCATGGAGTGCTTTTCCCTCTGCTGCAGAAACTGATATCCTTCAGTTCTGTCTTCAGTGGGCATTACACTTTCTGACTAGTGCTTTCCCTTCCTCATCTTTGCTGGAGTTGTCTTTTTTTCTGTTCCCATGCCCGGCTGCGCCCGCCTCACTTTCAGCATTATGGTTTCCTTTACCCTGTGGTCGTTGCTATGCTTGTTAGTACCCTTCCCAGGGTTTGGCTTGCTGTGATCTCTCTCTCTGTCTTCTCTATATCTCTGTCTCCCTGTCTACACACAAACACACACACACACAGCCTGGTGGGGCAGGACATTGTCTTCCACACCACACACACACACACACACACNAGCATTTAAGAAAACTTCTGTCTGCCCGCCCGCCCACCCCTCCATCCATCCATATGTGTTTAAAGCTCCTCTTCCTTGCACCTTTCTTTCCCCAGCTAATTCACCTGGAGATCAAACCTGCCATCCGCAACCAGATCATAAGGGAGCTGCAGGTTCTCCACGAGTGCAACTCGCCTTACATCGTGGGCTTCTACGGGGCCTTCTACAGCGACGGCGAGATCAGCATCTGCATGGAGCACATGGTATGTGGCAGCCTGGCAGCCTCGAAGAGCGGCCTGGACAGCCGGGGGCTCCGGGCTGACCTTCGCTCTGAGATGTGACCTGACCGATTGCTTCCTTGTTCCTCCCTGGATCCAGATCACTGTCTGGGGCATTTAGGAAACCTGACTGTAGAAGTTGGATTAACCAAGAAGATGACAGGCCTCCTTCCTAAGTCCCTGTCTCTTCAGAGAGGTGGCAGCAACCAGGTGTCCCTAGGTTGTGCCTGGAGCACATCTCTCAGTTTTCTTGATCCCAAGATTTTAATGTGAGTAAAGCCTGGTTAATGTAGTTTAAACCCATCTATTACATGCCATGCTGTGTACTAGGTACACGGTCCAGGGGTTATGAAGATGAGTGAGAGTGGGTGAGTCTCTGCTTTCAGAGAGTTTATAACTTGCTATAAGAGTAGGGTTAGCAAAATTAATAACTGAACTAATAGTTATTGGGTATATATCATATTAAGCACCACCCTAAGCAAATTAATATTATATTTCTACAAACACCTTATTGAGTTGGGTACATTATCTGCATTTTACAAGTGAGGAAACTGAGGCACAGAGAAATGGAATAACTTAATCAAGGTCAGGCAACTGGTAAGTAGATTTAGTAAAATTTGAACCAAGGCTGTCTCACCCCAGTGTACTTTGTTGAGTCTACTGGATAGGGATTGGGGATCTCTTGTCATCCTTGATGGCCAGAATTTCAGAGAGAGAGAGGTTGGCTTCAAGGTTGCTAATCTTTTCTGTCCCGAGTAGGCAGCATGGCACAGGGCACTTTGGTATCTGAGATGTTGATTCATTATTCCCTTCTTTACAAAAATCCAAGCAGACACTTTGTTTTCTTTGCCATTGTGTCTTCAAAGCCACAGCAGGTGCTCAATAATTATTCGTTTATAGATGTCACTTTCTCATGACATCTTGGAAAGTTTTTTATCTTTCTGATTCTCCATTTCCTCATCTGTAAAACGGGCATTATTATACCTGCCTTGTTGTGGTGAGGATTAATTAAAATAAAAGGTGTAAGTCTTCTGCCACACTATCTGACTCAGAGTACACCTTTTGCAAACTTTAACTTTTGCTTTATCCTCACTGGAGCTGGCAGTTCAAAGACCGAAGCTAGCATGACCGAGTCTCCCTGCTCCATGGGTGCTCTGCTTTCAGTCCCTGCCTTGTGTCCCTCAGCAACTTCTCTGCTTCCTCCTGACTCTCCAGCCCTGCCCTCAGCTCTGTATGAGAGCCCCAGGGCCTGGTCTTAATAAGCTCTAGGAGAACCCTCCCAGGATGTTTGTCCCTTGCCGATGCCCTTGTTATCGTGAACATCTTTTCATTTTAATGATTAAGAAATGCCATACACTAGGTTTTAGGCACATGCTGACTCTCTTTGCAGTACCATATGGAACGTAGGTTCTGAAATATGTCTTTGGTGCACCTGAAGGTCCCTGAGAAAGCTCTCATTCCTTTTTGCTTCCGTGAGAGTGAAGCAGCCTCTGTGGGAAGCATGTGAGCCTGTCTGGCTTGGTCTCAGCCCAGACCTGGGGTGCCGATTATTCTCAGCCTGGTGGGGTGGGGAAGGGCAGAGGGGCGGGGCTGCTGCTTGTCCCTGGGGTTTCTTGTGCTCTTTCTGCTGAAGATGGTTGGTTTTCCAGCTTTAGCCCAAGAGTTGGATGAAAATGTGTAAATGGCAATGGAGGTCCTTGAAAACTAGAAGGGTGAGAGGGTGGAGGTGATGGTGATCAACTAGTGGTAAAACAGGAAAGGCCTGAGCAACCTCTTTGCCTCTTGGGTCTTGCTAAAATAACAGAGAATGGGTGGTTGCATGGCTTGACACAATGGTAACTAGCTTTCGCATCTTCTACCACTTGAGTCCTTTTCATGTTATGTGACTTATTAATCATATCAGCCCCGTCGTATGACATGGGTTGATTCCCACCCCTACCCTAAGCTGGTAGATGGAGAGAGTAAGGCCTTGAGAGGTTTAGTAATTAGTCTAAGTTTTATAACCAGTAAGTGTCAGAGCTGAACTCTAACTGATGTCACTAACCAGATCCACCTTCTTTAAATTTCATATTGCCTCCATTATGCCATGTAAGTCATGTAATCTCTCAGGATTTTCTCATCTCTGCAGAAAAACGTTTGGACTAGATCTTTTCTAGGGACCCCTCCCCATGCTAACCTTTTGTGTTTCTGTGGTCTTCGGCCTTCATAGCCAGTCAGTTCACTCCATTAGTTAATCATTATGGAATCAGCTTCACATGCACTTATTTTAGTGCCTTAGTGCAAAGTGCCACATGAGCTGCTGCAGGGATGGGGACATTGAGATCAGCGTCACGGTGAGGGTGTCACTGTGGACATGGGGGCTCTTTGAGCACCAGATATGTGTCACCTCGTGCCTACTGTCTTCTGAACCATCAGAAATTCTTTCCTGAGTAACCTCCAACCCTTTTATTAGAGGGTAGCACAGAACTGGAGGTTATTCTTCCTTTAATAGCAGAGCCAGGAGGTGGTTTGTAGGTTTGAGCATGGTTGACCTCCAGGGTGCTTGCTTCAGAGGTTAGGATCAGGCCCTAAACATTGATAGTCAGTGGCCTCTTCATTTATCCAGATCCTGCTGGAACCTTTTCCTAATGGCTATATGTGGCATCTTGCCACATGGCATTCAGTCTTTCTGTCTGTCTTAAATTGACCTGTGTTGAGACTTCCTCATACTGGAACCCTTCTTTCTTCAGTCTGGATTCAGAGATACTGATCACAGCCTTGTGCTCCTTGCCCATGTTCACCCTTTCCCTTCCAGAGGAGGGGATGACACAGGGTGTCACGGGATTGGTACCCATTCTCTTAGCCCATTTCTAGTAGCTGCAGGTCAATTGTTTTCCCCCATGGATTTGGCTCTCTGGGGAGAGTGAGATCCTCTCACTTAAGTCCTCAGAACAGAAGGTGTCTCTGGAATTACTTGAGGAGGTAATTACCTGGGAAAGCTGAGCCTGGGAAACGGACTGTCAAAAGCTTTTTGGGGCCAAGCACAATGTAGGACACCTATTAGGTGATATGTGTTGACTGACTGATGAGGGAGGCCAGGATGGGGAGGGCATGATCAGGCCTGGGGCTCAAGAGAGAATTATGGCCTCCTGTTTCTGGGGATACCTAGGCCCAGCTGAAACTGCTTCAGTACTAGTGGAGAGGCTTAGAGCTACCAGGGACAGGACCCTGGAAGGAAGCAGTTGTGGCCTGAAGGCTAAGCAGCCATGCCCCAGGGTAGTTTTCTGCTCTCAGCTGGGCACTCACTGATTCCTTGGTCCCTGTGCAGGCCTCCTGCAGAAGAGCTCCTGCACTGGCTGCTTTGCCAGGACAGTTTTCTAATGGCTGCCTGCCGCTTCTCTTTGGGGATTTCTGCTTTGTCTCAGCTTCCCCATTTGAAAGGCGCTGTCATGTAGAGCTTTATTCATTGGCCATAGCCCACCTTCCCAAGCTCTCTGGCCCTCTCTGTATCAATCTTTGCATGATGCCCTTTGTCACTGGCATTTTTCCCCCAATGCTTTACTATAAAAAATTTCAGAAGTACAGAAAGTTGCAGGAATTGTGTAATGTACACTGTAAACCCACCACCTCAATTCTACCATTAGCAGCTTCCTGTGTTTGCTTTTATCACACCTGTCCATTTATGTATTGCTCAGATAGTTTATTGGGATGCAGTTTAAATTTGTCATCAGCATGCACTGAGCCTTGTCTTCTTAATGCACTTGGCTAGGGCTGACCTTTTCTAGAAGAAAGCTATGTTTGTACTGCCCAGTCTGGATTTTGAGACCCAAAGGGTACCTGGATGCTGCCTGATCAGAATAGGAATGTTCTTGTCTTTGGGGAACTAGACTCCTGCTCAGGGGTAGCTGAGCAACCAGAGAGCTGGGAACTCAGGGTTGATGTTTTGAGCTTTTTTTTTTTCCATAAAGCATTTGTCTCTTCTATAGAAAACCTTCACAAAAGCACCACTGACTTAGTTAATAATCGGCTTCTAAAAATAAGCCCAGTTTTTAGCAGCCTTAGTCAGCGAAGGCAGGTCCTTGGCAACTGCAGTAGAATTGAAAGGTTGGGAGGTGAGTCGCAGGCAGCACTGGGTGAGCCTGACTGTGGTTCATGCCTCTTAAATCCTGCTCCTCCCATTGTTCATACTGTAACTCTGCTTGTAGTATAGAAGGAGGCTAAAGGGAGGAGAGCCAGGATTTCTTCCTTGTTAACAGAAATGTTTACTATACCAAGGTACTTCACTGGGCTGCCCTCTGGCCTGAGAATGTTTTCTGGCAGTGGAACCTGAGAATGTTTTCTGGTTTGTTTGCATCACAAATTTGGGCAGAGTTGCTCTGTTCCCTAGCTTTAAGTATATAGTCTTCCCTAATAATTAGGCAGAGTCATTCAAACAAAGGGTCTGAAATCACACTCAATTGAAAGCAAAATAGAAATAGCCAGAAACTTTCTGTACTGGAGTCCCTGTGCCTGTCAGTAAGGGAAATTGAGAGGTACCGTGGCCTTTCTTGGAGCCTCCTGACTTGGGTGTGTTTACCTGGGCTGTGGTGCTGGCCTGATTTGGCCACCAGGGGCCTGTGGCATTGTGAAGGCAGGCTCAAAGGATGACTTATGCACCCGCCTGGGTCACAACCAGGGCAGGGCTCTCCCAAGGGCTCTTGGAAAATGTGTGCTTAAGGAGAAGTTGTCTTTGGCTGTAGATTAATAATCCCCATCTCATAGCACATTTGAATTTTAGGTTGAATTTTGAAATCTTCCCCTGTGCTCCTTGGTTGTCTGACCCATCATTAGGTAGTTGTACTTGGGAGTTTGTTGTGATGAGAATTCTAACGTATTCAGGGCTATTAGTATGCATATGAGTACAGACCTGTACTATCTTCTTTTTTCATTAACATCCATGATCCATAGTTGATCTATGATAGAAAGTCATTGGTCCAAACTGTCCTTTCTGTAAGCATAGAATTTTAAGTTGATAATCTGTGTTTAGCATTATTTTAGGTAACTTTTAAAAATGGTTTTTATTTACTTAGTTTTGATATGTGGCTGCACTGGGTCTCCATTGCTAAGCATGGGCTCATTCTAGTTATGGTGTGTGGGCATCTCTTATTGCAGAACATAGGCTATAGGGCATGTGGGCTTTAGTCGTTGGTGTTCAGGCTTAGTTGCCCTGTAGCATGTGGTGTCTTAGTTCCCTGACCAGGGATGGAACCCATGTCCCCTGCATTGGCAGGCAGATTCTTAACCACTAGACCACCAGGGAAGTCCCTAGGTAACATTTTTCAAGAGCTCTGTATCCCTGAATGAGTCTTATTTATTTTCTCACTTCCTTTAGAAAGAAAGCAGTGTTCTAGCTTCCTAACAGATTTTGCATAAACTGGATGCTCAGTAGGTATCTGTTAACTGATTTATAGGTTTAATTCTCCACTTTCATAAATGAGGTCAAATTTTTTTTTTTTTTACTTTTAAAAGGTAAAACATTCATTTATTATAGAAAATTTGTAGGTCATAGAAAAGCACAGAGAAGAAACTGTTGCACAACAGAAATCCCTGATAATCTTACTATATAGCCTGGAGCATTTTGGTAACATTTTTGATATTCTGCTTTTGTGTGAGTATGTGCACACTTAGTTTTATAAAAATGAGATTATGCTGTGTCCTTCTTCTGTTTATTACATCATGCATTGCTCTCCAACCTTCTGTTTCTTGGCTGCATCGTAGAGGCTGGGTGGTATTGGAAGCGGGATCTCTGTGGGAATGTCTCTCTACTTCTCCTACCCAGATCTCGCCCTCCTCAAAGGCTCAGATTCCGTATCACTCTTCTTGTGAACCCTTCTGTTGGCCGCTTTGTCTGGGGATCACTTCCTCTGAATACCTGTAGTCATGTCTTTTCTCTTCATTTAACTGTTTGTTCCCTGCCCTATTTCAGAGGAGGATTTACGGTGCCTTGCCACTTTATGAATGTATTCTGTCTTCCCAACCAGAGGGTATTATTTCCTGTCTTTATAGTTTTTTTCATTTGTAGTTCCTCACATATCCTTTTGCCTTACACAGAGGTGATTAATAGACGATAGTCGATGGTAGCTGCTCAGGGTAGACAGGATACTTTAGAAAATCAGTCTGAATTTGGAGGAATCATCTCTGCTTCTGGGGTAATTTTATATTGTGACTGATAATTGGCTGCATCCTAGGAGTACTAAGCAATTTAATGTTTCTCTGCTTATGATATTGTTGAAAATGCCCTGTTCCTGGGAGTCCCCTGGTGATCCAGTGGTTAGGATTCCACTCTTCCACCCTCTTTTTTTCTCTCCTTGCTCCTCTCCTTTTGCAGGTATGGAAATCATACTCATTCTTTGAGTAACATTTCAGCTCAAATGCTATCTTCTGAGTGAAGTCAGAATTCTCCCTTCTTCTCTGGGTGTGTGTAGCACTTTTACTATATACATTTATTCTGTTTCACTGTGTTTTGTGGAGTGGTGCATTTCTCCTACTAGTTTATAAATTTATTGAGGATAAGAGCTAGGTCTTTTTTGTATCTTTTCTCCACAGAACCTCAAACAGTGCATGGTGCTTTTTAGGATTTGTGGAATGAATAATTACTTTCTATAGTAGTTTTCTTTGGATTTTGTAAAGTATAATTCATTAGGATGATACCAAATGCAAGTTGTGGCTTTCATAATGGTGACAGAATGGCAAACATTTATTGAGAACTTATCATGGGCTAAATATTGTTCCAAGGGCTTTGGATGTATGAGCTTGTTTAATACTTACAATAGCTCTATGAGTATTACAGTAGCCTTATGTAATTGTTATCATTCCCATTGTACAAGCTGAGTAACGTAGTGTCCACTAGATGGTAAGTGCGAGTTGGGAATGCAGATTCAGATAGTGTGCCTCTAGGGCACGCCTAGCCACCACTCTGTCAGTTCAGCAGAGTGAACCGCCGAATTAGTAGCTTATGGGATGGTTATTCATAGGGTTTGAGTTATTAATCATTTGCTAGCTCCCACAGTGTTTCGCATTCACATCTTATTTGCTATCTGGAGCACACCAGAGGGTACCTTCTAGGAAGATTTGTCATGTGTGAGATTTGTTTTGCTGCTGAAGTTTAACACTTGAAAGAACAGTGAGAAACACTGTCAGTAAATGGGCTCTGGTATTCTTCTTCTTAGGATGGGGGTTCCTTGGATCAAGTTCTGAAGAAAGCTGGAAGAATTCCTGAACAAATTTTAGGAAAAGTTAGCATTGCTGTGAGTATATTGAGAAGCTTTTCTTCCAAGTTCTCTCATTGATAAATAGGAAAGGGACAAGGAGGAAGGTGGGAAGTTGACAAAGGGAAGTTTTCTAAGAAAAGTTAGGTTTTTCACTAGAATTTTCTCTTATCTGGATTCTAGATACAATGTCCTCTCCCTTTCACTAAAACTAGCAAAGTAACTTTCTGTATGTTAAAGTCTATCTTGAAAAATAAGACAGGGTATCCAAAAGAATTCTCATTTTTGGCATCAGAAAGCCTCTCTTTAGATTGCAGATTAAAAAATGAACTCAGGCAAAGTGTTTTTTAAAATGTAAATTAGCTAAACTTGCAATTACCAATTTTGCTTAAAAATCATATGCTATATACCATGTAAAAGATGAAAAAATTCAAACAAAAGAGAGAAGAAAAAGAAGGGAAGAAGGCAAATTTGTGATGTTAGATGAAATATTTTCTAGATAATTTTAAAATAGAAAGGTTGCATATTTTCTAAACACCACGATTTCAGTTTCCCTCTTTTTACATTTCCTCTCACCTAGGTAATAAAAGGCCTGACGTACCTGAGGGAGAAGCACAAGATTATGCACAGAGGTAAGAAATTATTTGCTAGTTGTGATGTTTTGGATTTCAGCTCAAATCTAAAACTTCTTGCATCCTCTTTTATGTTTTCTTTCGGTGTAGAAGTCATTTTCTGGTATTTTTTATTTTTACTACGACTCTTTGTTTAGTTTGATGTCTGGAGCAGTAAGAACCACCCTCTTTTTGCTGTGTGGTGTGCCTGAATATTATGCCAGTATACATATGCCAGCATATTAAAAAGCAGAGACATTACTTTGCCAACGAAAAGTCCATCTAGTCAAAGCTATGGTTTTTCCAGTAGTCACGTGTGGATATGAGAGTTGAACTATAAAGAAAGCTGAGCGCCAAAGAATTGATGCTTTTGAACTGTGGTGTTGGAGAAGACTCTTGAGAGTCTCTTGGACTGCAAGGAGATCCAGCCAGTCCATCCTAAAGGAAATCAGTCCTGAAGATTCATTGGGAGGGCTGGTGGTGAAACTGAAAGTCCAATACTTTGGCCACCTGATGTTAAGAACTGACTCATTTGAAAAGACCCTGTTGTTGGGAAAGATTGAAGGTGGGAGAAGGGGACAAGAGAGGATGAGATGGTTGGACGGCATCACCGACTCGAGGGACATGAGTTTGAGTAAGCTCCGGGTGTTGGTGATGGACAGGGAGGCCTGGTGTGCTGCAGTCCATAGGGTGGCAAAGACTCAGACACGACTGAGTGACTGAACTGAACTAATGCCTGTTACCTGAGACTGTGAAAGACATAGCCACCCAGTACACACAGACCAGATCCCCAGCTGGAACTTAGTTACCCAACACTCAGTGTCCTTGGCTGCCCACTGGACTAGACTGTGGATAGGCCCAAAGCCATGACTGACTGGATATGAGTTTGACTCTAAAGAAACTCTGGGTTTTATAAAAGTATACATACACTTATCATGTAACCTTACCATTCTTAGATATTCAAGATAAACGAAAACATATGTGTAGATAGACTCCTATGCAGATATTTAAAGCAGCTATATTCATAGTAGAAATAACTAAAATATTCTTCAGCAGGCCAAGAGATAAGCAAATTACAGTATATCCATACAACAGAATGTTACTCAGCAATAAAAAGAACAGACTCTTGACACACATAATTTTTAAAAATTAATGTATTTATGGCGGCTCTGGGTCTTCATTGCTGTGGGGACTTTCTTTTGTTACGGGGCACAGGGGCTGCTCTTCGCTGCTGTGCGTGGCCTCTCCCTGTGGTGGCCTCTCTTGCAGAGGAGCACAGGCTCTAGGCATGTGGGTGCAGGAGTTGTGGCACACTGGCTCAGCAGCCCTGAGGAATGTGGACTCCTCCTGGACCAGGGGTCAGATGCATGTCCCCGGCACTGGCAGGCAGATTCTTACCTTGTATCTTGTCTCATTCTTATTTTACTGTACCACCAGAGAAATCTGACACATGTAGTTTTGATGACTATCAAAAAGACTTAATGTTAGATGGAAGAAGCCTGACACGAAATAGGATAGACTATCTCCATGTATGTAAAATTACAGAGGAAAAANGCAGGCAGATTCTTACCTTGTATCTTGTCTCATTCTTATTTTACTGTACCACCAGAGAAATCTGACACATGTAGTTTTGATGACTATCAAAAAGACTTAATGTTAGATGGAAGAAGCCTGACACGAAATAGGATAGACTATCTCCATGTATGTAAAATTACAGAGGAAAAACCACAGATCTTTAGGGACTGAAAGTAGATTGGTGGTTGCCTGAGGGCTTATGGAGAGATGAACATCAGTGAGGCCTGAGGAAACTCTCTAGGGGTGATGAAATGTTATATCTAGATTGTGGTGGTAGATATGTGGATATATGCATTTATCAAAAGTTAAACTTTCTGATAAAGTGGTTGCATTTTATAATAGATGTGTGTGTGCTAAGTCGATTCAGTTGTGTCTGACACTGCGATCCTGTGGACTGTAGCTTGCCTGATTTCTTTGTCCATGGGATTCTCCAGGCAAGAATACTAGAGTGGTTGCCATTTCCTCCTCCAGGGGGTCTTCCCAACCCAGGGATCAAACCCACATCTCTTCTGTCTCCTGCACTGGCAGGCAAGTTCCTTACCACTAGCGCCACCTGGGAAACACTTAATAGTATATAAAGCCCTTTATATTTTAATGAAGTATATTTTTTTTTTAAAAAAGATGAAGAAGCCAGAGGAAAGACAAATGGAAAACATAGTTCTCTGGTCATGTCCCTTTAGCTACAGTGTGCCTTAGCACAGATCTAGGAAGGAATGGCAGAGGAAGAGCANGTATATAAAGCCCTTTATATTTTAATGAAGTATATTTTTTTTTTAAAAAAGATGAAGAAGCCAGAGGAAAGACAAATGGAAAACATAGTTCTCTGGTCATGTCCCTTTAGCTACAGTGTGCCTTAGCACAGATCTAGGAAGGAATGGCAGAGGAAGAGCATAGTGGACTGGTGGGATTTCCTGCCCAGCTTACAGATCATTCTGTATTACCAGTGTTAGTCATTTACTCGTATCTCTTAGTGACCCCATGGACAGTAGCCTGCCAGGCTCCTCTGTCCTTGGAATTCTCCAGGCAAGAATCCTGGAGTGGGTTGCCATTTCCTTCTCGAGGGGATCTTCCTGACCCAAGGATTGAACCTGGGTCTCCTGCATTGCAGGCAGATTCCTTACCATCTGAGCCACTAGGGAAGCTCTATGTACTATAATAGATTCTAAATTTTAGAATAGGTGTTTGTTTTTTTAATTAAAATTTTAAATTGTAAAATATAACATAAAATTGATCATTTTTACCATCTCAAAATGTACAGTTCAAGTAGAATAAAAAAGAAAAATGTACAGTTCAGTGATATGAAGTACATTCACATTGTTGTGCAAACACCACCACCAGTATTCTTAAGACGTCATGTTTGCTTTAATGGATCTGTAGTTTCAAAGACATCCCATTAAAAATCCCAGTAGGTCTTGTAGAGTTGATAAATTGTATCTAAAATTTAAATGTAAATGCAAAGGACCTAGAATAGCCAAAACAACCTTAAAAAGGTAAAACAGAGTTGGGAGACTAAGACTACTGGACTTTAAGGTTTATTATGAGGCTGTAGTAATCAGTAGAGTATTCATATTGGTGTGAAGCCAAGCAGAATAGATCAAATAGAACAGAGTGAAGAGTTCAGAAACAGATGCACACATATATAGTCAGCTGAGTTTTGACAACAATTCCAAAGTAGTTCAGTAGAGGAAGAAGAATGTTTTCAGCAAATGATGCTGGACAGTTGGGTATCCATATGCACGAAAATGAACGTCTACCATTTCCTCACACCATACACAGTAATTAGCTCTCAGTTGATCACAGGTCTAACTGTATGGGTTAAAAGTCTAAAACTTCTAAAAGAAGACACAGAAGACTATTTTAGTGACCCTATGTTTTAGCAGAGTTTTAAAATGGGACATAGAAAAAAATAAAATGGGACACAGGGGCTTCCCTGGTTGTTCAGTGGTTAAGAGTCTGTCTACCAAGGCAGGGGACACGAGTTCAATCCCTGGTCTGGGAAGAGCCCACATGCTACTGGGAAACTGAGCCACGCCCCACAACTACTGAGCCTTCGTGCTGCAAGTCCTGAACCCCGTGCACCCAGGGCCTGTGCTCCAGAACAAGAGAAGCCACCACAATGAGAAGCCTGAGAACCCCAACAAAAAGTAGGCTGTGCTCATCGAAATTAGAGAAAGCCCATACAACGAAGCTGCAACGAAGACCCAGTGCAGCCAAAAATGAATGAACGAATAAATAAATTTTAAAAGAGAAAATGGGACACAGAAAGCACCAACTGTAAAGCAAAAATAATTGCACTTCATCTAAATTAATAACATTTGATTTTCAAAAATGCTGTGACAAAAATGAAAAGGCAAGCCACAGACTAAGAGAAAATATGGGCAAAATATATATCCATCAGAGGACTTTATTGAGAATATTTGAAGACCTCTTAAAACCTAATAAAAAGATAAACAATGCAATTTCAAAAAAATGAGTAGGGTCTTCCCTGGTGTTCCAGCGGCTAAGACTCTGCACTCTCAATGCAAACTCCCAGTTTCGATCCCTAGTCAGGAAACTAGATCCCACACGTCACATCTAAGACCTGGCACAGCCAAATAAGTAAATAAAATAAGTGTTTTAAAAATGGGTAAAATATTTGAAGAGTCACTTTACAAAAAAAGATATGTGAATGGCAACTAAGCAAATGAGAAGATATTCAACATCATTAGTCATGAAGGAAATGTAAGTTACAGCCACAATGAGTTACTGCTACACACTGACTAGAATGTCCTTAGAGACTATGTTATTCAGGATGTGGAACAATTGGAACTCAGTCACTGCTGATAGGAATCTGAAATGGTGCAGTTTATCAGTGTTTTAAAATGTTAAGCATGTATCTATGATACATTCAACCATTTCATTCCTAGGATTTTCCCTAAAGAAAAAGAGAAAGCATAGGTTCAATAAGGCCCTTGTACCTGGATGTTCATAGTAGTTTTATTTGTAATAGCCAAAAGTAGAGACAACCCAAAAGTCCATCAGCAGTTGAATGCATAAGCAGATTGTGGTATATCCATACAATAGTATACTGCTTAGCAGTAAGAAGAATAAGCTATAGAAAAGTTTAGCAGTATGGAAGAATCTTAAAAGAGTGATGCCAAGTGAAAGAGTTAGACAAAAAAGAGCTTTGTTACATGCTGTGTGACTCTATTTCATAATTCTAGAAATTGCAGACTAATCCCTAGGGACAAAATACGCATCAGCGCTTGCCCGGAGAATGAAGGAAGGGGTGGAAGGGAAGAATTACAGAGGAGTGTGAGGAAACTGGGGTGAGGGTAATAGACGTGTTTATAATCATGATTGTGGGCATGGTCGTATATATACTCATCAAGTGATACACTTTATCAATATGTGGAGTTTGTTGTATGAAAATTATATACCAATTGGGATTTCCCTTTTGGTCCAGTGGCTAAAACTTCATGCTCCTAATGCAGGGGGCCCAGTTTGATCCCAAGTCAGGGAACTAGATCCTACGTGCCACAACTGAAGATCCCACATGCCACAACTAAATAAATAAGTAATTTTTGTTTTAAAAAAGGGTAAAATTATATATCAGTAAAGCTTTAAAAAAGCAAAAAAAAAAAAGTCAAGTTCCTGGAAACTGTCTGTTTATCAAGAGAGATATAAAGAGAGATTCTTAAATGCAGCCAGGGAAAGGGACAATTACTTTGGAAACACTTCGCTAGTTTTTTTAAAAAAAATTATACCACACAACACATTTACTTCATTTCTCTGTATTGACCTAAGAAAAATGAAAACGTTTGTTTGCACAGAGACTTGGGCACACATGTTCATAAGCATCTTTATTAATGATAGTACCAAACTAAACAACCAAAATATTTATCACCAGATGAGCAAGTAAACAAATTCTGATATACTCAAACAACAGAAGACAGCTGAACAATAAAAGCGAGCAAATTGTTGATACACACAACTTGGACAAATCTCAAAAACATCAGGATGAGTGAAAGGAGCCTTATAGAAGAGTCCATACTCCATGGTTCTACTAGAACAGTCAGAATTAGTCCATAGTAACACAGGTTGCCTGAGGGTCTAAGGGGCTAGAGTGAGGATAAACGTCAAAGGGGCATGACAGACAGTGAAGCTGGGCCAGGAACCCATATCTTCTGTTTTTAATACAGTCCTAAGTATAGTCCTGGTATTCTCTGTCATGTGGCTTCTATGTGCCATGCTCTGCGTTGTTGGAGGAGCATTTACTTTATTTCCCTTCCGAAGAGAGGAAGGTTTCAGCTTGTTCCTGGAATAACCAGCTTGCTTTTCCCCTTCCTCCTGGTGCTGCCCTCACTTTCCCAGCAATTTGTTTTCTGGCTCCACTGGTTATTGCTTTTTGGCATAAAGAGCTGCTTTGTGAGCCAGGCGGGATTCCGGACAGATGTCTTCATGGAGAGCTCACTCATTGCCCAGCCGACAAGGAGTCACTAGAAGGACTTCTGCTCTGGTGAGCAGAGTGTGTATGCGGGCAGCTGGGCCTGGCCGCTCTGCATTTCAGACTCGTGCTGTTTGTGGGTCTTGTCCAGAAAGAATCCTGAAAGAATTCACTGGAAAATGGTCCTGGAAATGGTCCTCCTCTTGCACAACTTGATTCCTCATCAAGAAGCACGATGAGTGGACGATTCCTGGAAGCTGAATTGGAGTGGGAATGAGAGAGTCTCTCTGCCTCTGTCTTTAGGCTTTCTCACTGCTAGTAAGTTCAGCAAGTTCCTCTTCTGCTTTACATATATTCTTTTGCACTGAAATTTAAACTCCGTTTCTTCTCATTCTGTCCTTGAGGAAAAATGGGGAAGATTAAAAAGGCTTTTTGTTTGCCTCACGTTTTAAAAAATTCTTTTCTTTTTTTTTAAATCTCTGGTGTAATTTTTTTTCTTTTTAAGAAAAATTTTGGCTTTACCACTAGTGTACCTGGGAGGCCCCAGAAAAGTGTAGATAGGCCTTCAAAAAACGGAATCCGCAGACTGTGTTGGGGCAGGAACCAGGAAGGACTGCTCTGGGAGGCTGGGTCACTCAGGCAGAACAGCAGCAGCCCGGGTCCATGGCTCCGACAGGGTGGCTGCTGCTGTGGGCCAGTTGGCCCTTCTTAGCCTCACCGGGAGTGGGCTGCCAGCTCAGTCACCCCCCAGAGGGGTCCCCCGTCACTGCCTCTGAAGCGTACACTGCCACAACAGTCACGCAGGCATCAAGCGGCCCTCCCTTTCTACTGAATGTGGGGTACGGGTTGGTACATCCGCGTGCGGGTTTTTTTTTTTTTTTGGCCACGCCACACAGCTTGTGGGATCTTAGTTCCCTGACCAGGGATTGAATCCTCTCCCTGGGCAATGAAAGCATAGAGAGAGCATTAAGCCCTGGACCGCCAGGGAAGCCCCCCACAGGATTTTAAATTGTTAAGTGAAAGTGATTTCTAGGTGTGCCTTACTCTTAAGTAAAAACTAAGGTACAAAAGTAACTTAACAGCACAAGTTGTTCTGGGGTCACTTTTGCTTTTTAAAACATTGGCTGGAAGATTTTTCAAATATAATTTCTCACAGAATCTTCAGAAAGGCAAGCAAAAATTTTATCACTTTGATTCAGACTTCTTTTTTAGGGCAAGAGAATATGCCGGAGATACAAACTTAGGCATACCTGCACTTCCAAATTACTTTTTAGGTGAGAAGAAGTATAGTAATGGTGTTTGGGTGAACAACCGTTTTCACCTACTGTTTAGGTCCTGTTTTTACAGCTAGGTTGTGGCCTCTTGAAAGTTTCAGTTTTCTTTCTCGGAGTGGGTGTGTGTGTCCTGGACCTAGTGAGCTGCACTGCTCTGGGTGTGCCTGGGGCTGGCTTTCCTGTGTTTCTGGATGGGAACCTAGAGATCAGCAGATGCTTACCCTCATTCCTGAAGTGCATGGTCTCTGCCATCATGGAACAGGGCTTCTTAGGTAGAACAAGTTCAACCGATATACTCCCCAAGTCTGAAGTCCTGGCCGCTGTCTGGCTTTCACCCACGGTGCCGTGGCCCACTGTGACCTGTCTGGGTGTTGGGCAGACACTGTATTCTGTCTCCCTGGGCATTCAGAGGGGGCAGCAGTCTGTGTGGCTCGGCCTGGGGTGGTGGTTTATAGGTGGTTGGCCAGGGGCGGGGGTTAGAGCTGCGGCTCCTCTGGGAGCGCACCGTTTCTCTGAACTCTTCGGGTGACAGTCTTGTGCAGGTGCCTGCACATATTCCTCCATGTGTACCAGCCCGTCGGCACTTTCCCCATCCAAGAAGAATAATTTGTATTGTGAAACAGTCATTCAACAAGGGAACGAATGCAAGGGACTGGGTGAATCGCTGAGGAAGGCAGAAAATGGCTTGTAAATGACTCGTGTCCTCTGGGAGCTTAGTGTCTAACGGGGAAGAGACGTATCTGTAAGTGCTTCCAATGGGTGGCGGAACACAGCAAGTGCCATTGTTTTGTGCATGAATCACCCCACCACCAGCTGTCAAATAGAATCTGATGTGATGTAATTAGTCGGGATTCTTTGACTGTATTAGAAACCTAACTCAAGATTATTTGATCAAAAGAGGGAATTTATTGGCTGGAGTTACCAGGAGGTCCGAAGGCAGGGATGAGTGTGGAGTTGAAATGATAGTCTCAGGACTTTGGCTGCTGCTTGGCTTTACTTCTCCTTCTGTGGTTGGGCTTCCTTTTCAGTCAGGTTCTCACCACTGGGGGCAGCAAGGACCTCACTAGCCCAACACTTCTGGTCCTTAGTGCTCCATGTCTCTGAGAAAGCTCTGCCTCATCTCCTCAGCCCCTAGGTCAGTGCTTGAATCGCTGGTTGGCTCTGCCTGGAGAGCCCCTCGAGTCCTGGGCCACTTCTTGTGTCCAGGAGACTAGCTTATGAATGTGTCTTGGGGCAGGATAGATGGGGCCTCTTCACTGGCACCCCAGCAGGGACACACACTGTTGTGGGGGAATATATCCCAAATGAAAAAGAGGAGTTCTGTAACTAGAATATGGGAGGAACAGATTCTGAAAGCAAAAGAAAAGGGTGAAAGAGTTGTTCCACTGTAAATAATATTAAGCATTGGGTCAGCAAGACAGAAAACTGCTAACACAGGATCAAAACAATAATTAAGCATTGAAGGCAGGGGTGGGCAGATTGGCAGCTCGCAGCCTGCTGCCTGTTTTTGTATGGCCTGCAAACTAAGATTTGTTTTTCAGAATTTTGTGACATGTGCTCATTGTTTGAAATTCAAATTTCAATGTCCATGAAGACATTTTACTGGAACACAGCCCGGCTTAAGTGTTGTCTGTGGCTGCTTTTGTACTGTAATGGCAGAGCTGAATAGTTGCTTGTGAAGGAGACTGTGTGGCCCTCAAAGCCTTAAAATATTTGCTCTCTGGTCCTTTGACAGTAAAAGCTTCCTGACCACTGAGTTAAGGAGAAGAGGAACCCCCCCACCCCCAGCCGAGGAAGCTTTAGAATTGAAGCCCAGAAGTCAGCTGTAAGATGATTAAGTCCTTCACTGAAAACAGGGTGTGTGACGTGGGGAGGAGACCCTAGCGCTCTGAGAGGGGTTAGTTACCACCACTGGTTTCTGTGCAGCCTTTCTACTTACGGTGGCAGGACGTCAGAGGTCCAGTTCATCCGAAGCTGAACCAGGTGGTTAGCCTATGAGTTAAAGGGTGTGTGTGTGGGGTGGGGGGCTCAGATACAGCTGTGCTTCGTGCCATTGAAAGCAGTGACTTGCATCACCAGCTCATCAAGCTGCTTAGCCCCCTCTCATTGTCAAGATCTTGTTCTGATTAAGACCCTGAAGAAAGATTATAGGATTTAGACCAATGCAGAGTTCATACAGCGGAGCCCATGTATAATGTCTGCTCTGGAGCTGCTGGCCGATGAAGAGCAATAGATGCTGATAACAGAGTTAAATTAAGCCTCCGCTGGGTTTTCTTTTCCTTCTGTCAGATGGAGCAGCATGTAACCTGCCTGATCTTTATACCGGTAGCTGGGGCTTAGATTTTTGAGGGAACGCCCAGCCAGACTGTGATTGGAGTCAGCTGTGAGGTTCTCTGCAGAGCATTAGAGTGGTTTATACCTTGAGGCCCTCCTGCTTAGATTACCCTCCCAGAGAATTCCTTATTGCCCAGGATAAAGCATTCTGTAAAAACAGGGAGCTCTCGAGTCAGGATGAGATTTCAGCATTCTACAGAGACTGAGAGTGTTTTTGGATCTTAGTCCTGGTGATAGTGGAGAGTCTTCAAGTTATCTCAAGGGACCCCAGCAGCAGCCTCTGGAGGAACAGGGTTCTCACAGCCATCAGGATTTCAACCTCTGAAGTCCTCCTCTCACTTCAGTCAGACTTGCTGTTGGCACCGACAGTCAAGACTTTAAGTGGCCCAAGTTTGTTGTTTTACAAGCTGTTGGTGGCAGATTCACATATAACGGGTTTCTGAGTGGCTGCTTCTGTGACCCTGAAAGACGCTGTCCTCCCTGCCAGTTTTCCTGGCGTCTTGCCAGGCTTCCCCGAGGCCCGTGAGGGTGGCCCTGCGGCTGCGCACAGCGCTGTGTTCTCAGCACAGTCCCCGCCTGTGTGTGGCAGGAGGATGCCATCAGAGCCTCAACCCGTGGGTGGCCCATGGTGTCCGGGGGGCACCCTGGCTGCACCTCAGCTTCCTCTGCCCGCCAGGCTCATCTCCCGCCTGTTGGCAACAGCTTCAAGGGGGCAGTTAGCTTACAGGGAGAACCGATCCCTTTGGACTGTGTCTGGACCCCCTACACCTTGTAGATGGAAAGAAACAGTGGCTAATTAGTAGCTGGAATCCAGCGTGTGGTCTCTGGTTCGAAATGTGAGTCACGTTCTCTAGAATTACCTCAGTGCTAGACCCACAGCGATGGATTATGTCTCCAGACGAGTTTGTTTCTTAGCATCTCAAGTGAGGCAGATGGGCCGTTGGAGGAGGAAAGTGCTTCCTCAGATCCCTTTAGGGAAGCGTCGTGGAGGAGGTGGTATTTGGGCTGAGCTTGGAAACATGGGGAGAAGTTACGCAGGTGGCAGTGTTAGCACAAGGGATTCTAGGTAGGGAAACACATGAATCACGATGACACAGCGGCCGGGAAACACAGATAATGTCCTTGCAGGAAACAGCAAGTCGTTTAGAATATTTAGAGCAAAGGATTCCTGGTGCTAAGTGGTGGGAGTTAAGTGAGAATTAGTTGAAGCAGTTGAGGAGGGTCTTCCCCGCCTTGTGCAGGGACTGGATTTTTATCCTGGGCAGTGGGGAGCTGAGGCATGCTCCTGCACAGGGGAGGGAGGCAAGCTGTCCTCGGAGGAAGAGGCCTCTGGCTGCTGCAGCTCAGGTGACGGGGAGGGGAGCGAGGTCAGCAAGGAGGCTGCCACCATGGTTCTAGAAGAAAGAAGGTGAGTCCGAGTCACAGTAGTCCCTGAGTGAAGGGCGAGGAGGACACAGGCTGGGAGAGACGACCCTGGAAAGCCTAAGAGCAAAGTCCGGGTGTGGGTGTGGGTGGAGGGGGGGGAGTGGGCGCAGGAAGCAAGCCCCTAGCTTTGTCCCTGGGCCCTCCCTAAGGCAGGGGGTGGAGGGGACCCCAAGGCTGGGCCTGTTTCCTTTAGGAAAGACCAGGCCAAGAGGCGATCCTGGCAGAGCTGTGTCCTGCTCCGTCTCATGTCATAAGCCTCGTTTCTAGGGACGCCAGGGCTGGGGCACTGCCGCTCTCCTCAGGCGAAGATGACTCCCTGAGGTCTGCAGGCCCAGGAGAGCTGGTCTGTCTTGCAAGTTTGGTGACCAAAGGAGGGGTAGCTTTTATTAACCAGTACCTTAACAAGGTGGAACCCACCTTGCTCACCATGCCCAACACTACAGTGACAGTGGAGAAGCTAGTGGACAATCATCTCAGCTAGAGGGTGGGAACCAACGTTAGGCTTAATGGCACCAAATTAATTAGAAACAGAGTGGTATTTTCTTTTTCCACGAAGAGAAAGTCTTGGTTGAGACAAGGCTGGCAATGAGTAGATAATTGTTGAAGTTGATCTTGGTACATGTTTATACTCTACTTTTGTGAATGTTTGGATTTTTTAGAGGGAAAAAATAGGAGGCAAAAGTACTAATGTGACAAGTGACATACATGGTAGGAGCTTCAGGGAGCAGGCAGCCTTGTGGGTGTGCAGTGGTCAGGCGAGGCCTCCCAGGGGAGGTGGGAGCCTCTCAGGGAGGATTTNCTTTTGTGAATGTTTGGATTTTTTAGAGGGAAAAAATAGGAGGCAAAAGTACTAATGTGACAAGTGACATACATGGTAGGAGCTTCAGGGAGCAGGCAGCCTTGTGGGTGTGCAGTGGTCAGGCGAGGCCTCCCAGGGGAGGTGGGAGCCTCTCAGGGAGGATTTTTTTTTTACATGTAACAGAAACTGGGCTTCCCTGGTGGTCCGGTGGTCTGCCTGCCAGTGTATGGGACACGGGTTCAGAGCCAGGCCCAGGAGGATCCCACGTGCTGTGGAGCAGCTGGGCCCGTGCTCTAGAGACTGGGTGCCACAGCTCTGAAGGCCACGCCCTCTAGAGCGTGTGCTCTGCAACAGGAGAAGCCGCCACAGTGCGAAGCTGATGCCGTGCGCCTGGAGAGTAGCCCCTGCTCGCCACAGCTAGAGAAAGCCCGAGCACAGCAGCAAAGACCCAGCACAGCCAGCCAGTCAGCCTAAGACAAACAAACAGATGACAGAAACCAACGTGAATCAGTGTAAACAGAAGAGAGAGCTTCCTTGTAAGGGTCTGGGGGACTTTCCTGAGCACTGGCAACAGCCCAGATGTTGCCAGTGCTCAGGAAGGGTCAGGACAGGGGTAGAAGACAAGTGGGATCTCAGGCAGCTTCTGTCCACTTTTGGCTGCCTTGTCCCGCGTGCTCTGCAGCTTGGCTCTCTCTGCTGCTTTGTGCAGGGGCAGGAGGAGGGGCCTCCCACCCCAACCCCAGCTCCTCCCACCTCCACCCCAGGAAGCATCAAATCTGCTCAGGCACAGTGCAGGCCCAACCTGACCCTCTTAGCCCCACTGCCAAGTCCCTGAGTATCCTAGCAGAACTCACCTGGTGCAGATGGTCTGAGGTGCTCCCTCCTATAGGGAAGGGAGGTAATCAAGTGGACATTTTTGGGTCACCTTCGCCTTCCTCCCCTCCAACAAACAAAAAAGACTAGAAGGATGGTAGGTCATATAAATACAGAGGGTATCTGGGTTAGAGACCAACCAGAGCAAATGATTCAGACAGAAACATTCAGGGACTCCTGGGGAACAGCATGGGTCCTCTTGGCACTGACAGTGGTTGGGGAGGTGGGGTGGGTGGGGACATAGGTAGGAGCCAGACTGAACAGGGTCTGATTGTTTATATTGCTTGTGTTTTTTTTCTCAAGTGTTAGCTTTTATTCCCCGCCCCCAAGCTTCAGACTTAGATGACAAATAACAAGCTGCTGCTGCTGCTGCATCACTTCAGTCGTGTCTGACTCTGTGCGACCCCATAGACGGCAGCCCACCACGCTCCTCCGTCCCTGGGATTCTCCAGGCAAGAACGCTGGAGTGGGATGCCATTGCCTTCTCTAAAATAACAAGCTAGAGCCGTTGAAATCTAAATTCTGTTTCTCATATGTAGTTCCTCTTACTTACTGAGCCCTTAGTACCTGCTATCAAGTAGGAATTACTGCTCTCACCTGACAGCCAAGGAATCCGGCTGCAGGAGGCTCATGATTTTGGCCAGGCTCACACAGCCTATGCTGGTAGAACTAGGATTCAAATCCAGATCTGCCTGACTCCAAAGCTGGTGCTCCCATTTCCACACCACAGTAGATGCCTACTTCGGTAATTTTTGATGCCAGTTGATAGTAAGAATCAGTGGATGTTAGGATTCTTGGTTGTTAGTGAACACAGATTAGCTCAAGCAGTAAAAGAGGTTGTTTGTTTGGCTTAGCTAACCAAACCCCAGGAAGAGAAAGAATGTAGCCCGGCCTTAGGGAAGATTGTGTTTAGGGACTCAAATGCCATTAGCCGTTATACTTCAGTTAAGATGTGCGGTCGGTTCTCTTATACCTGCATCCTTGGATTCAGCCAACCTACAGATGGAAAATATTTGGAAAAAAGTTCCAAAAAGCAAAATTTGATTTTCATTGTGTTTATAACTATTTACATTGTATTAAGTATTATAAGTAATCTAGAAGTGATTTAAAGTATACAAGAGGATGTGTGTAGGTTATGTGCAAATACTCCATCATTTTATATAAGGGTCTTGAGCATCTGCAGATTTTGGTATCCATGGAGGTGGGGGTTGGGGGTGGGTTGGGGTGGTGTCCTGGAACCCATTAATTCTCGCTCATTTGTTTTTCTTCCGAAGTTGGCTTTTTTCTCTCAGGCCAGCTGTCTCTACCACATGGGAACCATTGCCTTTGGCTTTAGTCTCATTATCAGAGAGGCAAGAGCTTTTCCCAGCCTCTGACAGAAAATCTCGAAGAACGTTCTAATTGAACTAATACTGGTCTTGTACCCAGAACCCACTGGGTCACCAGGAGGTTGGTGGCCCAGCCTGCATCAGGGGCCTGCCCTGTGGCCTGGGAACAGAGGTCTGATGGTCAGTCTCCATCCGAAGCAGCTGGCTGGAGTGAGGGAGGCACACCTTTCCCAAAGTTAGTGTATGTGCTGGGGGAGGGTCCTTCTCTTCTCAGCAGACGACACACGGAATGCCAGCTCTGTTTAGCTTAGGTTTCTCCTTACCTGGCAAATAGACTGTCGTCGGTGTTTTCCTTCAAGGCCCGTCTCAGGCTAAGCTTGAGTGACTGATGAGTGAACTTGACTTTATGAGTGAATCATGCTGACTGTGACCCAGGCATCAAGGGTAATGCCTTACTTGGGTGCAGCTTGGGTCCCCATAACTATGGTGATATTACTAGAAATTCTCTCCCACTTCCCATTTAAAACCAAACAGATTTCCAGTCTAACTCTGCCTTTCCTTTTGGCATCTTTTTTTTCCCCCTCTTTCCTCCTGCTGAGCTAAATTAACTTGCANCCTTACTTGGGTGCAGCTTGGGTCCCCATAACTATGGTGATATTACTAGAAATTCTCTCCCACTTCCCATTTAAAACCAAACAGATTTCCAGTCTAACTCTGCCTTTCCTTTTGGCATCTTTTTTTTCCCCCTCTTTCCTCCTGCTGAGCTAAATTAACTTGCAGCAGGTCAAACCAGATTTTTAGCTGATTTCTCTTTCTTGAAGTAAAGATGATAATGTTCAAGTAGCCAGCATTGTTTTCCTGTCCACCGATGGTTGATTTGCTTTGTGATAGATTGCATATCTGCTTGTCTTCAGAAGTCACTTAGTCTGGAAGGTGAAGTATACTGCTCTAAGGCAGGTTCTTCTTGGGTTTTTTTGGCCATGCCAGGCGGCATGTGGCATCTTAATTTCCCAACCAGGAGTCAAACCTGTGCCATCCTGCATTGGAAGCATGATGGAGTCTTAACCACTGGACTGCCAGCGAAGTCCCTAAGGCAGGTTCTTTTAATGGGAAGGTTACTCTGTGGTCTTTAGCAAGGGGCTTCTGCTTGAACCTTAATTTTCATATCTCTCCTTCTCTCTCTCTCTCNAGCTGAGAGACATCATCAGACAGGCTCACTGGGAGGCGAGGAGAGGGGGGCATGAAGGAGAGAAGCCTTGAGAAGAAGGGGACCCTCTCTCCATCCCCCTCCCCGCCTGCCCCTCCCCCCTCCACGTGGAGCCGTGCAGCCTCTCTGGACCTCAGCCCTGGCGGGTGGTCCTGGGCCAGTGTGGAGCAGCGCCACCCCTGCAGGGACCATGACAGGGGAGGGGGCCAGGGACACAGCAAGAGCTTGTCATGGGGCAGGGAGGGTGGGCTGCGATTTCAATTCAAATTCCCATGGGCTTTCGACCAATTTTCTTCAACTTGCCTCCCAACTTTACAGCACCCATGTCCGCCCCTCCTGTCCACTGGGGATGAGGGTTAGCCTGACGCTGATTCTTGGGAGATGGCTACTGTGCCCAGTGGGGTACTTCAGTGCCCCTGGACTGGAAGCCTAGCCTCTGTGCCCCAGCCGGGAGGTGGGGGCAGAGGGTAAGCAGCAGCAATGCAAAATCCTGACCCAGATACAACCAGAGCTGCTAACAGCAGGTGAGCTCAGAAACCCCCCTTTTACAAGAAGACCCCTCCAACTATTCAAGGATAATCTTCACTCTCCTGACGGTTCCTTCACAGACACAGATGCCAAGTGTGCTCCACGCTGGATCTGTTTCTGTGACTTTCAGTTCAGTTCAGTCACTTGTGTGTCCAGCTCTTTGTGACCCCAAGGACTGCAGCACGCCCGGCTTCCCTGTCCATCACCAGCTCCTGGAGTTTGCTCAAACTCATGTCTATCAGGTCAGTGATGCCATCCAACCACCTCATCCTCTGTCATCCCCTTCTCCCGGCTTCAGTCTTTCCCAGAGTCAGGGTCTTTTCCAATGAATCAGATTTCTCGCATCCGGTCCCATCACTTCATGGAAATAGACAGGGAAACAACGGAAAAGTACAGCTGGCCGAAGTGCTGGAGCTTCAGCTTCAGCGTCAGTCCTTCCAGTGAACATTCAGGACTGATCTCCTTTAGGATGGACTGATTTGATCTTGCACTCCAAGGGAGTCTCAAGAGTCTTCCCCAACACCACAGTTCAAATGCATCAGCTTTCTTTATGGTCCAACTCTCACAACCATACATGACTACTGGAAAAACCACAGCTTCAACTAGACGGACCTTTGTTGGCAAAGTAATGCTTTTTAATATGCTGTCTAGGTTTGTCGTAGCTTTTCTTCCAAGGAGCAAGCATCTTTTAATTTCACGGCTGCAGTCGCCATCTGCAGTGATTTTGGAGCCCCCCAAAATAAAGTCTGTCACNACTGAATACCCAGGACTGATCTCCTTTAGGATGGACTGGTTGGATCTCCTTGCAGTCCAAGGGACTCTCAAGAGTCTTCTCCAACACCACAGTTCAAAAGCATCAATTCTTCAGTGCTCAGCTTTCTTTATAGTCCAACTCTCACATCCATACGTGACCACTGGAAAAACCATAGCCTTGACTAGATGGACTTTTGTTAGCAAAGTAACGTCTCTGCTTTTCAATATGCTGTCTGGGTTGGTCATAACTTTCCTTCCAAGGAGTAAGTGTCTTTTAATTTCACGGCGGCAGTGTGCACAGGGGTTAATAATGCTTACTTCACAGCACAGTTGTGAGGGTTAAAGATGACAGTGTATTTAAAAGGCCTAGCATAGTAGGTGTTCAGTGAACCGGAGCTGTTGTGATGTCTTCCTACATTGGCTGGTTCTTATTTGTTGAGTTCTGTCTCCTGTGGTGGCGGCAGCCTGGACAGGAACTGGTCCTTTCTACTCACAGCTCAGTGCAGGCACTTTATTAGTGTTTATGAAGGATAAACAAGTGAATTCTTTAATCCACAGAGGGATAGAAAATGCTCAGAAGTCAACTTGAAGTCATGTGCTCATGGGCGGGGGGGAATCAAGAAGCTTTGAACAGTGGTTATTTCTGGTGCAGAAAATATCAGAAAAGATTCTTTCTTCCACTTAGTTTTTTCATAACACCTTCTTACTCGTTTATGAAGAAGAGGGGTTTATCCTTTTTCATTATTGCAGAGGCTGGGCAGGATCTGGATTTCAGACTTTAGCATCTTATAGGTTTCCTAGGGAAGCTTGTCAGCTTGGGAGCTTAGAGGCTAGTGGATACTTCCTGTGAAATGCAGCATGGCCCATCACTTGCTGGGGCTCCTTCCAGCTTCACTCTCCTGATATCGGACGGTTGGAAAGAGAACTGAAGGCCTGGAGAGGCCTCGGGAAGTAGAGAAGGGACCACCTGGGCCTGTAACGTGAACAGTGTTTGAGGAGGCTGCAAGGGAAGATGAGGGAAGAAGCCTGACTAAACCTCCCAGAGCTCCAGAGCAGGGCAGTATTCCATGTTGGGAAAGGCCCTCAAAAGAACCAGGCTTCTACCAGATGAAGAAGTGAGAGGGCAGGTGGGAAAGGATGTTTTAGGTGCAGGGGTCAGTTAGGCAGGCGAGCTAGACGTGGAGATGTGCTGCGGCAAGAAGTTGGAGAAGTGAGCAGGACAGTGGGCTTGGAAAGGCAGGTCGAGGGGCCTTGCCTGTGCTGAGAGGCAGATAGGAGCCGCTGCAGGCTCTGTGCAGGGGCGGTCCCCTGGGAGGCACGCAGGTCACTGTGTAAGACCGGCTGGAAGAGGAAGCTGCTGGGGACAGGAGCAGAGGAAGGAGGGGCGGGGACTGTGGGAAGCAAATCCAGGAGGCTGCTAGTGGGAGGAAACAGCCTCTCAGGCCTTATCTGACCTCTTTTCTGTCCCCAGAAAAGAGCCCGACTTCGCTGGGGTGCCGGGGAGGAGCATGTCCTGTCCTGGCAGCTCCAGCCACATGTCCTGGAGTAGAAGTTAGGATGTCTCCAAACAGCTTCTTGTCAGGCCTTCAGGGTCACCTTGAGGGGCCCTGTGTATGCATTTGGCTTCCAGGATGAATGTGGTCCAAGCAGGGAAACACCCCGTCCCGCTCCATCTGCATGGGTGTTTCAGCCTCCCAGGCAGTGTTCCCTGGGGCGAGTGGGGGAAGCGGGAGCTGACAGCCAGAGAGGGAGGAAAGTGGCATTATATAAGTTTGCAAAAAAGGAGGCTGGCTTGCCATGTGAACAGAAATCAGAGACAAGGAGAGCCACAGAGGCAGTGCAGCCTCTACTGAGCAGCGGCTGTGGCCTGGGGAGTGGTGTCTGAGCAGCAGGGGCAAGTGAGGGAGCGGGTGTCTGGAGCCGTGAGCTGCCGGTCTTGGAGCGCAGCCGTGAAAGAATCCTTCTTTGTGATCCTGTCACGTGTGTGCTCTTTAAATGCCCACAGTTCATCCAGTGGATCCTGGTCTCCATCTGGTGAGGCTACGAGAGCTGTGGTAGTTATCAACCACTTTACCGATCCACAGACCTCAGACTGCAAAAGCCAAGGGCTCGCTCAAGGCTGCGTGTGGAACATGTGGCAGGGCCAGGATGCAAATACAGGTCTCCTGTCTCTGTAGCTAGTGCCGCTCTTTTGCTTCTGTAAGAAGACCTAATAGGTCATTTCTGAACAGGCCATGGGAACGTTGGAAGGTGAGGGTGCTCAGGGCTTTGTGGTCAGTCACTCAGGGTATGAGTGATGTATGAGCAGGGTGAGTGGGGAGAAGACAGGTCCAGGCATCAGAAGGTCTGAATTCTGGTTCCCACTTTATCCAGTTTTTGCTGTGTGACCTCAGTCAAGTCTCTGGACCCCTTTGGGCCTTAGGCTTTTCATCTCCACCATGAAGGGGAGGAACCAGATGCCTTCTCAGGCTACTTCTGACACCTGTGTCTATATGGGAGACATGGGGGCGTGCCAGCAGGTTTGGAAAGATCTCGAATTCTGTGCTGCTGTGTCCTGTGACACGTAGATGGCTGGGTCTCAGAAAGACAGTACCCATGGTGCGAAGTGTGTGTGTGTGTCCCTGGCGGGTTTAGCCCCATTCATTCACAGGCATCGAAGAGTACTTCCTGTATTGTCCTGCCAGCTGTTGCTCTGTATCTGCAGTTAAAGGGGTGAGGCCAGCTGCCAGCGGCCCTGCCCTGCTGGAGCCGGCGGTGGGTGGAGAGAGGCTGCAGCTGGTGTGGCTGTGGTTAGGACCTGACCCAGGCTGGGGATGATGAGGGGCTAGGTGGAGGTGCGCAGGCAAAGGACTTCTGGGATATGAGAGAGGGATTTTTTTGTTTGTTTACCCTTGGAAAGATACTTAAATGGATCTGTTAGAATCTGTGTAAGAATAAGTAAATACATTCTCGTGAGTATTGAAGGAGAGCATAATAAAATCTTAATAGTAGCTCTGGTAGGTTGGGATTATGAGGGTTTCACTCTTCCCTCTGGTTCTCCAGATGCCCTCTGTTTGTATTATGCCCATCAAAGATTCCCTGTCAGGGTTTATGATTTTGCTCTGGGGTTTGGCCTGCTCTCGAGTTGGTCTCCTTGTTTGCCAGTGTCTGTCCACAAACCTGGTGCCTGGGGCCCCGTTACCAAGTCCCAGCCTCTGCTCTGCCTGCTTCATGGGACAGTTGTTTGAATCAGAGGAGATGGTAAAAGGAAAATGTTGAGAAATCTACCTCTTGGCAAAGGGAAGGGCCAGCGGACTAATACTGGTGGTGGGCGCCAGGGTGGGGCTGGCTTGAGTGCAGCAAAGGGGAACGGGGCTGGTGCTGACCCCAAGGAGCAGCTTTCAGGCCTCCCTAGTTCTCTGGCCCCGACAATGAGAGACTTTCCTTAACTAACAGGTAGACAAAACTGTGCAGGCTCTTAGAGAAGTGACTTCAGTGAAAGAGAATCGGAAGTTGGCTCCCATTCCCTGGCACACACATTTTTAAAACCCCCATCTGCTGTGCTTGTCGGGTCACGAATAGCAGTACCCGCCTCCATCCCACCCTCCTCTAGTCTTTGGTCCGTAGCCTCAGCAAGCATACAGGTCTTACTATTCCTTCCTCCCTGTGATCCGGTGATAGGCACTGTGTCTTGCCAACAGAGGCGGCTGAAGCAACAGACCTTTCAGTCTTTATTATTCATGGTAACTGACTCCTTCCTGTGGGTCATCTGGCCAAGACTGGATTCTGAGTGGAAAACACTGGCTTTCTGTCTTGCTTCTGTAGCAGCTTGTCACTCCTCTGCTGACAGGTCTTCCCCTGAACCCTGAGCCAGGGGGAATAGGGGCCGTGGTGTCCCGTGGCCACGAGCCAAGGGCTGGCTCTGTGCTGGGGGCATCTGTGGTCAGGGCTAGTCTGGCTGGGCAGCGCTTCCCAGTCTGCTTGTGTCATCTCTCTACTTTTCTGTTTTCTTTCCCCTACAGATGTCAAGCCGTCCAACATCTTAGTGAACAGCCGTGGGGAGATCAAGCTCTGTGACTTTGGGGTCAGTGGGCAGCTCATCGACTCCATGGCCAACTCTTTCGTGGGCACCAGGTCCTACATGTCGGTATGAGCACCTCGTTCCATTTCTCGAGGTTCTTGTCTGATCAGGAATAGGAGCCAAGTGGGTGTCTTCCCTTGTGGAGCCAGACCCTTGTGCTTGGGTGATGGGGATAGGGGAAAAAGAAGTGAGGGATGCGCCTTGTGGTCCCTCCCTGAGGAGATCACAGTCTCGAGGCGATGGGCTCGGCCTTTCACAGCCTTGGAGCATAGTCGGGGCACTGGGACCTTGATTCACTGGAAGAGACAGTGGATCACGGCTTCAGCTCAAACCGGCGCTTGGATGTTTCCAGAGCTTGGCTTTCGTTCTGTAGACATGGAGCTCCAGCTACCCTCAGGACCTCTGCCAGCTGTCTTTAGACCCTCAGAATGACATGCCCAGAAATGCCCCCACCCCAGGTTGCCTCACCTTTTCCATTAGCAGTGAATGGCATCACTGTCTCCTTAGTCTCCAGGGTAGAAATCTGAGCATCAGCTCTCAGCCTCTCTGCCCATCTCCCCGTCCTCCAGCACCTAGTGACCCCGACTCCTGTCCTATGAGTCTCTTCAGAATTGTCCTTCCCTGTGCAGTCTCTTCTCTCCCACCTTGCTGCATGTCTCCCAGTTACCTGCCCCTCTCCCACCATAGCACAACTTCCAGGTCCCCTGGCGTCTGGTGCAGCCGGCAGCCTGAGGTCCCCGAGGCCTCCTGCCCACCCCCACCTGCGCCCTCAGCAGCATGGCTGTGTCCCCTTGCTTCCCCCACAGCCCGCTCCCTGAGGGGCAGGGATAAGCCTGCGGGTGCCTCTGCTGTCCTGAGGGTCCAGTCTGGGGCCTGGGCCATGGTCGGCGCTCAGGGAATGCTTGGCCAAGTGGGTGAA